>OX578273.1:65474080-66061580 GCA_951217065.1 Baccha elongata | reverse complement strand
AAGATGACATCGTACGACGTGCAGTTAATGTTTTATATTTTATGGATGACAAGAAAGGAAAAGAGATAAGTGTAGAACTCAATTTGTTTTCATGTTTAGTTCAGTACATAACAATAGCGTTTCAGTGCCTGTCGACATGCATTATTTTTACTTTATATATACAGGGTGATTGGTATAAGGTGCACCAAAAAGCTTGAGCGTGTAGGTGGAGTTAAGACAAGAAAAAAATCGTATGGGAGGGGGGGTCTATATCCCTCCGTTTAGGCGGGAGGGGCAATTTTCTAAAACATTGACATTGAAAAAAATTAGTTTAAACATTTTTTTTTAGTTTTTTTTTCAAAATTTTGAGTTTTAAAATTAATTTTTTTAAAACCGTTCACTTAAACAACTTAATTTAAAAATTAAATTAAAGAGTAGTTTTCTGGCTTTCCAAAAAACTATAACAAGGCTTTGTATCATTCACCGTTGTTTTTAAATAATTTTTTTTCTGATTTAAGTCAATTTTTTATAAAATTGCCCCTCCCGCCTAAACGGGAGGAAATAGACCCCCCCACCCATACGGTTTTTTTCTTGTCTTAACTCCTCCTGCACGCTCAAGCTTTTTGGTGCACCTTATACCAATCACCCTGTATAGAAACAAAATCTTCAAATCCATTTTAAATCCAGCATCAATTCCCCTTAAATATTTACAAATTTTTTTACACAGATTTAACCTTAAACATTTGAAAGCTAAGCATTCGATTTGTTTCTATAAGTACCTATGCATATATTTTGAAAAAGTAAAAACTCCCACGGGAAGTACCTTTTGCCTCTATTGTTATCTTAAACTCGACTCTGAATTCAGCTTTCAAAACAAACAACAGGTGTGCATTATAGTGCAGCACTAAATAATTCAAAAGCAAAAGTATAACGTAGAGCTATGTTTTTTGTTGAAATGTCAAGCTTTTAAGTTTTTCATTACTCGTATTCACTATATAAACCCCACCATTCCACTTTGCGGAACGTTTAACCAAACTGCATTTATTGCACGTGTTTGTGGAATTTAATAGCTTCACTATACCTACATCCAGCTCTGCCTCTTCAGCCCTCGTTGTCGTCATCGTCGTCGTCGTGTCTACACCTGAAGGCAAATAGATGCAATACCATATAATAGTAAATAGCGGTATTATTGATGTGCTTCTATCGATGTTGTTGCATAGTGGTGGTATTTGCAGCGCACTCTGTTGTGAGAACGTGAAATGCTATTTTCGAAAAGACTTCTCTTTACATTATTATTTATTTTAACGTTCAAATTTTTTTGTGTGTCGTTTATCATGGCACCTCACATTTGAAAATATACATCATATAATGCCGACTTGCCCACCGTATAATGGTGAGGAACAACGGGCGTGGTTCCTGTCTATCTTGTTATACGCGCGTGATGTGAGACAAAATCGCTGAAAATTAATATTTTCAAATGGTGTGACGTTAGAAATTTTAGATGTGAGGAAAAGTAGCTGCCGCCCTGGTGGTGCGGCAAGGGGTTTCTATGTCAAGAACGATTGATTCGCATGGTGAATCTCGATGAGTGATGATAAATTTTTTTTGTTCAATTATGCCGCATATACTGGCACACATCTGGCTGTTAGAGATCTGTTTTAGTTTCTAGTGCTGACAATCAGATGTAGGTATAGATGGACGTAAGCAATGGTTTGTGGAGCAGAAAATCGAGGTCGAACAATTGAAATTCAACGGCCGTAATCAAGAATTTTGATTTCTATTTCTGAGTTATGCTTACAATTTCGATACATTTTACTTTTTTATGATCTCTACGATTATATCAGTTGTTTGAATAAGAAAATTCAATTGATAAATATAATGCATGTTGATCAAAAGTTATAGTGTATAGATACTGAATCCTAATATACTAATTTCTATTGCTAATGAGATCTTGTATGCTATATTCAGGAGACTTATTCAAACAAGGGGCATTCTTTTTTGAGGATCAAACACACGGTTCCATTTATTATTTCATTAAACATGTTATACATTACGATTTAATTTTTATGAAAAATTTGTGTACATAATATGCTCCTTATAAACTTATCTCCTGTGGTTTTAAACAGCGGGTGACATCAAATCCAGCAGCTTTGGTTGTTTTTGAGCTTTTTAATTGATGTCTTCAGTTTCTTAAGGTTTGGTCCACGGGATTGGCTTTCTGTTTCGCTGTATAAAAACTTCGGCATTCATAATCGAACCAAGAGTTTTTTTTTGTGCGTTCTTTTCCTCTTTGGGAGTATATCAGCAAATTGAACTGATGTTAGCAAATTTAGTTTCAGAGGCTCTCCATGGTCTTAAAGTTAACTTCAAAACTTGGTTCAGGAACCAGAGCTGTTATACAACCCATGGGCTGCGGGCAGGCCAAGGCAAAAATATTGACAGGTCAGTTTTCAGAAGTTATCAATGAAAATAATATTAATCCAGGGTTATTCCAATACTATTTAATTTTATTAAGTTCTCATAAAACTCCAATTAAAAAAAAAGTAAAAAAACTAAGATTAATGCTAAATAAATAAATAAATTGCTTCGTTACAATAAAAATAAATGTTTTTCTTGGAAAAAGGTGGTTTTGGTTTTTTTTTAATTTCTTGAGAACGACATAAAATTTTTGCATCGGGTTTTCTTATTTAGACTTAAAATTAATAACAGCATTGAATTTTGAAATTAAAATTAGCACTTAATTACGTAAAATTTTGAAAAAAATGAATTTGAAATTTTTTTTTCAATTTTTTTTTTCAAAATTTTGACTTTGAAAATTAATATTTCAAAAACTATTTCTTAGAATAGATTTATTTAAACACAGAATGAAAGAAAAAGTTATTGGCTTTTCAAAAACGTATCGCACAGCATTGTGAATGAAGCCGTTGATTTTAAATAATTTTTTTCCCATTTTAAGTCAGTTTTTTCGAAAATTGCCCCTCCCGGCTAAACGGAGGGGAATAGACCCCCCCTCCCATACGATTTTTTTCTTGTCTCAACGCAACCTACACGCCCTAGCATTTTGTCGCATTGCTCATGACTCACCCTGTATATTCAGTTCCGAATGTAACTGTACAAGGTGTTCATTTAATAAATCTGCCTGACGTAGCCCTAAGGAATTGCCGTTGATTTCCTCCTAGGAGTTTTTTCGCTGTCGTCCCGATGAAAGTATACAAAGCTTTTTTAAAAGTGCTAAAAGTACTTTTTCGGAAGATTTAAATTAAAATGAAAGTATGCAGAAAATGTTGTTGCCTGAATGCAAGTCTACCAAAAAAAAATAATTCCAAAATATTTAGATCGGATTTTCAATTAATCGATGTTTAAATAATAATTTTTATAAATTTTTTTTAACGAACTTGAAAATCGCCAATTTAAAGCGCTAAGCAGTTTGTATTTTATGAAAAATAAATAAAGATTTTTAGTCAACCCGTTTTCCAAATATTGAATTTACAAAAAAAAAAAAAAACTTAAATAAAACTAAAACTAAGCACATTTACCAAACTTTGTTATCGAAGTTTTATCAAGTCATCTAGATTTTTCTAAAAAAAAACTAAACTTACTTTAACTAAAGTCGATTAACCTGTTCAAGACATAGATCAAGAACAAAATAACGGTTTTATAGAAGGTACAGTTAATAGGCTTGGAATAATTTTTTTTTCACAACTTAACAAAAGACAATCGTATAAAAACATCTCTAATTTTTTTTAAATAAACTCGTTGGAGCCGTTTTCGAGAAAATTAAGTTTTTCCAAAACTTTTAAATGGTAAGTACCGTTTTTTTAGCTCTAAAAAAATTCTATTTCTCCTCAAAAGAATGGTCTACAAACCCTACAAACTAAATTTGAAGTAAATCGGTTTAGCCGTTTAGGATGTAGGCGCTGATACACACAGACTGACAGATAGAATTTCCAGACCCACTTTTTTCGACTTCGCTATCATCGTAATTTCATGTTTGATTAATGCATAACTTGCCTTATAGTACCTACCTATAATCGAAAGAAAAAAAACCGATTACTTAATGTCTGCTTCCAGTACGAACAGTACACATCGTAGTTCTTAATTTTTGACCTAGATCATAAAACATCTTTTACTTCATTTCAATAATGCACTTTTTTGACCTCATTTAGTTTATTTTTACTGTCATTTTATATCATAAAACGAATAGACAATGTTTTCGAATTTTCATTACACAACAATATTTTCGTTGAATTTTCCAAATGGAAACATTCTCTCCGTTGTTGTGCTATTTTCCCAATGCTTCTTGAATCCTTTCAGTAAAAAGAATACGTACATCTATTTAAAAAATATAAATATGTAATATACATCAGCTATGTTTTTGTTGTATTCTTGGTATGCTCTTAAAAATCGATTTGATGAGTTTATATTTTGATGTCAAGCAAGAGTGTTGCTGTAAAATGTTGTTGGCATTCATACAACTGGTTCGTTTTTATTTCAATTTCTAATAAAGGATATAAGAACCAAAAGAATATTAGAATTCAAAATAATATACACATGTGAAACAAATCACCAAGCTTTCATAAACATCAAATATTTAAAATAAAATATTTGCAGTGGATCGAAAAGTGCTTCATTTTTTTATTTTTAGTGCACACGTCTACGTGTGCAGGTGAAAATATTTTCTGTTGGCAGAAGCTCAAGGATGAAGAAAATAATTAATTAATTGTGCGATGGATTTTGTAAAGTTTTGTTTTGTATTGAAACTGATTTTTATTTGTTTGTGTTTACACCATGTCTACATTTCAAAATAATCGGATTTGATTTTGCTGAAAGCGGTGCACTCGCTTATATTCACAAAATGAAATGAAATTTAAATCGCCAAGTTTTAATTACCTATGCCTACAGTTGCGAACACCAAGTTGGGATAGAATCGATGTATCAGCTGCTATAAGTTCAGTTTTTTATAGGTTTTAGTCGCCGTAAAGCTTGGCGTTGATCTTTGCACTGATATAATTTTGTGAAGAAATAGTGGATCCTACGATTCTGTACGTGTATTTGTAAAACACGAATCCACGGAGCCTGTCATATTATTACTCGCCACAAAAAATTCCTGTTATTTAACCACTTGTTTTTATTTGCTCATTACATGAATATCCGGATAATAATGCATGGATTTTTAATACACAGATTTGAAACACATTTCGATTGTATAAGTTCTTTTATGAAGTTTTGCATTCGAATGACATCACGCTGATGAAGAATAAGCAGAAAATGTGTTTTGTGGTTGTGTTCCCTATTACACGGATATTTAAATAGCTTCATATGGATACACGAATAAACTTGGCGAAATATTGAGCGGCAAACGAAATTAAAAAACAGTATAGTTGTGGCCACACGTTGAGCGGCTGGTGAGCCATATATTTTAGTGACAGAGCGTCAGCCGCTTTGTCGCTCGTCGTTTATTGCGTGCCTATTAGCTATAATTATGGAAACCGCTTGCCGAACTATTCATGTTGTTTCGGTAGTTGTAAGTGTTGGTCATCATCCAAGTGCAAGGTTTGCTCTCCTCGCAGTTTAGCAGTCTAGCCCCCAGTTTAACAGTCAGAGTTTAAACTTAAATGTTGGTTTAAACTACATAATTTACGGGTACTGAACTGCAGTTTAAGGTTAAACGATCAATGTGGAATTGGGGGTTAAAAAGGTTTTTTCACACTGATTCTGTACCTATACTTCATCCAGAAAAGATTGTCAGTACATGTCTTATGGGAGAGCTTTTTTTAAATCAGTGCGACCTTCCTATTTTCCAGGGGAACGCAAACTTCAAAAAAGCCCCTGAAATCTTTAACAAAACACACAGCCACCACTTAATTGTTTTTGTTATTCCTTACTTAATGCTTAAGTAAAAGTCGGGCATCCCCCATAACCTACTTGCCATACTGCCGAGTGCGGAATGATCATCCAATCAGGATCATTTGTTGTTATGTTCGTTGATAATGTAAGAGTTACCTTTTCTATGTTACCCAACATTAACTACCCCTTTTCTATAGATAGTGTGCAAGAGCTTACAGAATAAATGCTTTTTCAATACCAAAACAAGAGTGAGTGATGTAGTGGTTTCAAACTGGTTGGCATTTTTTGGTTTTTGTTGGTAGAACAGTTGGTTTGAAAAAAAAATCGTTCATAGAGGTGTGCTTAAAAAGAATGAAGTGCAAAAAGTGATAACAAAAGTGTGAAATTATAATCGGCAAATAAAACATTTTGTTAGATTTTATCCACCAGATGGTAACGCTGGTACTGTTTCAATGTAACTTGAAACGATTATTATGCATGTTACGGCATCGCTGCTAGAGCTTTTATTTGCGATAGACTTATGCAGTTCGATGCAGCCAAAATGAGATCCAAACGTCCTTTCTTTCCTGTACTGACCATCTTTTCTGGACGAACTATAGTATACCATCTCGGCAGGCTACTGTTCTGGCCATGTCGCCTTGGGTGGATCGTTTCACGCTTTGGTAGAACTTTGGAACATCAACTCTCCTGCTGATCACTATTGGCAATGTTTCCATAAGTTTTCCGCAGATACATGTGGCAGAGTGTTAAGAGATATATAGTAAGTAAAAATCCTGAAGGGTTTTTCGTTATTATAGCTTCGCGATGTCAATTTTTTCACAGGACATATGTATCAGGTTTATAATTTCTCGAGAAGATAGTAGAATGTTTTCTTGGTAGTGTCGTACCCCTTGAAAGAAAATAGAAGAAAAGGATGACTCGCTTATCACAAAACCACATTCATAAAGTTTATGCCTACGCTTATTGAAACACTTTAGCTGTCGCATTTCCTGACTGCAGAATATCTGTAAGAATCCATTTATCCCTTCGAGCAGTCACCACAGTAATGTTGACCATATTAACTCCGTTTACTATAAGTTTAATTGACAATTTAATTATACACAATACCTATCAATAACTGTGGGCACCAAGCCGGCTTGGTGCAAAAGAATTACTGATACAGGCAACCTTAACGCCTCTTGCCGGCAAAACCTGTTAATTAAAAAAAAAATGTCTGCCCTCACATTTTTTTTGAATCTCTCATTTATCTTTTTAATTTCTTATCCCTAAACATCGCTATAAAACTTAAAAGTTATATCGCTATATTTGCTCAGTTTCAAATCCATTTAAAATGCACCACATGTTTGCAAATCTGGGAACTTGACAAAAGTATATTACAGCTTCTAGGGTTGACTGTCGAGTGTCACTTAAATTGAGCACAACATCGGCTGTTTATTTTGAAAGAATCATATTCAATTAAATAAAACTAAACTGCCAATCATTTATTTTTTGCCAAGCAATCAAAACTTTATATTATTTGTTACACACAATAAGCTAATTTGTTTATTTTCTTTTAAAAATATTAGCTGTTAAAAAATGTCGTTATAAGTTCAATAAAATACAACGGCTTTGGTTGATGACATAGGATAAGTAGTAAGCCGTTTGTTCTCATCCGTCACGTCACACTATATTGGATTTGTATCAATATCACGTAGGTATATGTATAATCTACACACACCAATTCGTGCGTTTTTACATTAAGATTCGAATAAGGAGCCTTGTTTAATAAATATAATCGTCGAACAGTCGAATCATCACACTCGCATTAACTTATAGTGGGTAGTCGCCGCAACTATCTATACAGATGAAATCATTTAACACCCACCAAAGAAATAAGTGAATAACAATGGATTCGAATTAAGCATGCCCAATGAAGAATCGATTTTAATTAATTGTCATCTCACTGCCTGCGGGTGCACTATCACCAAGACGAAAGTACGACCACCTCAAGTGTATAATCGATGTTTATTTTTAATTCACCACTTTTACTGAGTGACATCTCTTCACCTCTTGATGAACACTTTCAATGTTAATGATAGTCCGAGGAATTATCCGTCATTTATCGAGGAGGGGAGACAAGAAAGCAAGGAAGGCTGAGTGGCAATAATAATGTATCTCATTTCATTTTAATTAAATTAAAAGACTTTTAAACTTTTGTAAATTACAATCTCAACTAAACAAACTACCGCCTCTCTTTTACTCTATCTGAGGGTAGTGCACTCAATTAAGAAGAAAATTCATATAATTTTGCTGAAATGTCAAGGAAGACATTAATATTCAAATGCAACAAGACGACAAGAAGAATATTGTTGTCGGACAACGAATGCGGCCAATTAATCTCTTTTCTTTTCATTCAAGACCGCGAATGAGACGTTTTTATTAAACGTTTATTATGATATGCGCATCTTATTTCTCTTTGTTGAGCGAAAAATTAAAAAAGTGACAAAATTTCCCTAAGTTCTTTCTACCTTAGCTGTAGTTAGGTTAGACAAAGAGATAACGGAATATAATAAAAAAAATTTCCCCACAGTATTGATGTCAGTAAACTTTTGATGCTGCCCCTGCGGTAAGAGTCCGTAACTCATAATTGGTTTTTGTGGCGCTGTCTTTGTGTTATCTTTTGACAGGCATCCTTGTTTGCATTTAGACTTATTTTATGTGTCGTCTTCAGAAAATGATTTATCGGTATATCTAAGTTATAAATATTGTCCAAGAAGTAGAATGGAAAGTTTTTTCTGGTGCATCGTCCTTAAGGAATGTTATACTTTCCTGAATAAAACGAAAGTACGATATGATAGATTCGAATTGAATCGCACAAAAATGCAATAAAAGGGCAAAACGACTGGTGTTGAATTCAGACCCATTAAAAAACTAAAAAAGGTCGTCTCGACGAGACTGTTAAATTATATTTTTCTTTCTTCGTTGTACTTATTTCCCAACTTTCCATTCCTTTGTTCATTATGAATCAGCGACGGCTAGTCAAATGAATGATGAGAACTTTTGCAATCGATATGGAAAGTGTATTGACATTGAAAAGTGTTTTGCTTCGTTTACTTTGTTGTGCTGGGTTAAGAACGGAAATGTCAATCTAATAAATGTCGTCTATTGGCATCTAAATGCTAGACAAGAGGGTTGTTTTTGTATTCAGCAAGGCGTCTTATTGGAAAATATTTAAATTAGGGTGATTGTTGTTTTTTATTTGTTAGCTTTGCATTGACTGCTTAAATGGCAGAACATATTTTATTTAAGAAAGAGTGTTTTGAACAATATTTTAATTTTAATTTGCTGTTAATCTTAGCGTAAAATTTATTATTGTTTTGAGTACAAAAATATGCGAGCATTATAGGTATATGAATATGCAATTCAATTCAATTCAATTTTTATTGAGCCTTTTGAAACACAATGTTTTGTATGTATATACATATATATAGATATCTTAAAAATAATTTTATGTAGCCGAATTAAAGATATGCCAAGTAAAACAATTAAAAAAATAATCTTATAAAATTATTTAATATTTAATTAAGTAACACTTATAAATGGTTAAATTAAGTTTTGGGTGTACGTTTGCTCCCGAAGTACGTTCACTATATGAATATGCACCCAATGTTGTTTAGCTATATTCTTAAAAATTTATATTTTATATTTTATATTTATTGAATAGGAAAACAGCTGTACACCAAGATTCACTTACATGTAGTACAGGAAGTACATGATTTAAAGGATATACATGTATGTCATACATGTCTAGCTAATAACATAATAGATCCAAGTGATATTTTGTAATTATCGAGATAAAGAGCAAATTGATTTTTAATTATTATTATATAAATGTGTGTATTTGATTTATTACTATGTATAATTTTTTTATATGACATAAGTATATTTATAAAATTTCTTATAGGTACATAGCTATTAATATTTTTATGAACTTGGATCAGTTCCGCTATTGGTGACAGGATGGAATTAAGTGTTTTAGTGACAACAATCGCCTTTGACAATTTATGGACTTAGTTCAAAACATTATGTTAAAATTTTTAATTAAGTGATTCTTGTAACAATCAAGTGTTTAATTGGAGGCTTTTCGACCCGTAAATTGAAAAATAAGCTTGAGGTTAATTCCAGCTCTTATTTTTAGAGTTTGGTTCGCCAGGAATCGCCCAAATGAGTTTGTGCAGTTAGCAGCATATTCGGGACTTTTTTAGCAGTATCGTTCAAATTAACGTACCTATCACACATCACATGGTGTGTTATGAGTTATCTCTACTCGATTTCTAAAGATTCGATTTCCTACGAACATGAGTTTCTCAATTGGAAAGGATTTAACTGTACAAAATCAAACAAATCATTTTGGATTTCGGAGAATACAAAAAAAAAACTGAAATCTATGTCTGCTTTTGATATTACACCGAATAAACTCCAATATGCTATCATAAGTCTTTTTGAAAGGGAAAATATCTTTTTCAATATTGCGTCATAAAAAACAAATACGCAAATGCATACATGTAGGTAATAAAATAATGAATTATTAAATAAATGTACTGGACGTGTGCATTATGCCTGAAAGTATTTTATTTCTTCTAAAAATGGAATTAATTAATCAAAAGATGGATTGGCAATTTCTTATGTTTTTATTTTGCACATTTGAATGCACATAAACCAAATAAGCAACACCAAATAAGCTTGTTTCTCCATACCAAAAGTATAAATTGAGTGTGCGTAAGCGATTTAATGAGACGGAAACATAGTGCAGGGGAAAATGCATAAAATGACTGCTTTTGTTTCTGGTCTGATTATGAATTTTGCACACGCATTAAGAAAAAAATTACAAAAACATGTAAATTTTCAAATTTTGTAAGTAAAAACTATTAGATGCTCTAACATTAGTTTCTGTCTGTTCTTTGTAAGTAACCTATTGGCCTGTGATGATGGCAAGCAACATAATATTAAATCTTTTTAACACCTTTCGAACGGCTTGTTGTACATAATCAAATTCATGAAATAGTTTCATAATGAATACTGCGAACGAAAAGCTAAAACTGTCAACAATTGTGTCGTATTTTATTTATTAAATAATAAATATGTGACTTTCGAATCATAGTTAAATGCCGAATTCATTGAGTATTGTTATGCTTCATTGTTAGCAGAACGTTGTCTTCGCATATTGAGCCCACTGTACTGCATACAGTATTCTTTTGCTCTATTTTCGTTATTGGAAAAAGTTTGCTCTGAAATCCGGTCAGATCCTTGATATCGTTTGTCTCTCTATCACGGTTCTCATTTTTTTGCATAACCTGAACAGATATACTTTCTGAACGGGTGCTTGAGGATTCTCTAGCACGGCTGGGATTTTGTCTATCTTCTCAACGGTCTTATAGATGTCTTTTTCTATTTCCACCATCATTATAAAGTCTTAAAAAATTGTTAGCGTGCGTTTTTTTGTGTTTACCCCGTTTCACTCTATTTGAAATAACTAAATTCATGACTCACGAACAAATGTTTGGTTTACCCCGACTCACCCTATGAAACAACACAAAACAACAAAAAAAAATTAAATCGCACCAGAGGTTTTTGTCTCATTTTAAGCTAAGAAATAACTAAATTCTGAAATAAATATGTCTTAACCATCCTCGTACAAACATTAAAATTCAAAAAGAATTCAAATAGGACGAGCTGTTTATGAGTTTATCCAAAATAACAAATTTTTGGTTTAACCCATTTCCCCCTTTGAAATAAATTAATTTTTAAAAATATATGTCTAAAACCATTCTCTAAGTATAACCTTTCAAATAAAACAAAAATTATTGCATCAGAGGTTTTTACCCCATTTCACCCTACGAAATAACTAAATTTTGAAAAAAAAATGTCTAAAACCATCTTCTAGTATAACATTTCAAACACAAAAAAATAAAGGACACGACTGGGTCGAACAAACTTGTGCCAAGTTACCTGAGGGTTTAAAGTACAAACGGTATACTAAAAAAACGTTTGAAATTTTATTAATAGTTCTAAATCCATTTATTACAAAGATTCAAACCAAAATCGAAGTATGCAAAAAATTTTCTTTATTAAATATGAGTTTACGAAGAAAACATTTTTAAAATCGTTTGGAGGGTTTTTCGAAAAAAAAATCAATTAAATAATGTTTCTTAAAAAAAGTGGGTATGCAAGTTTTTTTATCTTAGTTTATTGTACCTTAAAACTTTTTGAAATATTGAATTCACCAAAACAGTTTTTGAAAAATAACTTAAAACTTAAGAAAAACATTTTTTGAAAAATAAATTTGATGATATCGTTGGGGCCGTTTTCGAGAAAAATAATTTTTTTCGATAACCGTTATATGGCAGGTACCGTTATTTTTAGACTTATAGTGACCTACACAAAAAGCTCTAGGCGTATTCCCCTAAAAACCATACCTACCAAATTTGATGTCAATTTTATTTTGTGGCTTCGCTGATATAGATAAACATAAGATTGACTTTAAATAGTCTCTTCTTTTGGCGCATCTAATGCGAATCATATTTTATCCTTTCATATGTTGTCCTTGTTATAGTTTGTTTTGTTAATAAATTATCTATTTTCTTTACAGAATGAGTCGATCTTCACATCAACGCCAACAGCAACAGCTGCTGGCTCAGCAACAACAACAAATGGCTGATAATGATGCAGCAGCTGCTGCTGCCGAAATGTTCGATATGTTTTGTTTGGCAACGACAATGCGTCAAGTATTGGGTCTCCATCGGAATATGTGTGACACAGTCGGTCTGCGCCCGGCTCCTCTTAATGAATTTTATCCAAAACTTAAGGCAAAAATTCGTTCGTGGAAAGCTCAAGCATTGTGGAAAAAATTTGATGCCCGCGCCGCACACAGAGCCTACTCAAAAGGCAATGCATGCACCGGCACCAGAGTCCTAGTCATTGGAGCAGGCCCCTGTGGTCTGCGAACAGCTATCGAAGCACAACTACTTGGCGCTAAGGTGGTGGTCGTAGAGAAACGTGATCGGATATCACGTAACAATGTCCTCCATTTGTGGCCTTTCGTAATCACAGATCTTCGAAATCTCGGAGCAAAGAAATTCTATGGAAAGTTCTGTGCTGGTTCAATTGATCACATTTCCATAAGACAGATACAGTGTATCTTACTGAAGGTAGCTCTTCTATTAGGCGTGGAAGTTCATGAAGGTGTCTCATTTGAAGGCACAATCGAACCGAGTGAAGGATGCGGCTGGCGAGCGGCTATCAGTCCCGAAGATCATGCGGTTTCACATTATGAATTCGATGTACTCATCGGAGCCGATGGCAAACGTAATACCCTGGAGGCCTTTAAACGCAAGGAATTCCGTGGCAAGCTGGCTATTGCCATAACAGCGAATTTCATTAACAAAAAGACCGAAGCCGAAGCAAAAGCAGAGGAGATCAGTGGTGTTGCGTTTATTTTTAATCAAGCATTCTTCAAAGAACTCTACCATACCACTGGAATAGATTTAGAAAACATAGTTTATTACAAAGATGAAACACATTACTTTGTGATGACTGCAAAAAAGCACAGTCTTATCGATAAAGGTGTGATAATACAGGTATTTATTCATTGTTGTAAATTAAAAATGCAATAGTAATACTATTTATTTAATGCAGGACTTTGGGGATCCAGCTGAGCTTCTGGCTTCACAAAATGTAAATAAAGACAAGCTCTTGGACTATGCTCGGGAGGCAGCAGAGTTCTCAACAAAATACCAAATGCCAAATCTGGAATTCGCCGTAAATCATTATGGCAAACCAGACGTTGCAATGTTTGATTTTACTTCAATGTTTGCGGCAGAATCATCAAGTCGGGTTATTGTTCGTAAGAACTACCGCCTCTTGCAGTGTCTAGTCGGTGATAGTCTTCTAGAGCCTTTTTGGCCTACAGGTTCAGGTTGTGCGAGAGGTTTTCTCTCGAGCATGGATGCAGCCTATGCAATAAAACTGTGGAATAATACTAAAAATAGTATACTCGGTGTGTTGGCTCAAAGGGAGAGTATTTATAGGTAAATTTGGAATATCCATAATTGTAAATTTCATTTATTTCACGTGTGTATTAATCTCCTGCTTTATTTTCAGACTTCTGGCTCAAACTACACCGGAAAACCTTCAACGTGACATAGGTTCCTACACAGTTGATCCAGCTACCCGGTACCCCAATCTTAATCGAACTTCGGTTAATATGTATCAGGTTAAGCATCTCATCGATACCGATGACAAGGCTATTCTGGAACACACTTTTATGGACACCAATGCTTTACAAGCATCTCAAGCAGATACACCTGTTCGAAGGAAGCGTCGCACAGGTGACACGTTGCCTTTGAGTACGGTTTTACTTAGGTGGATTAAAGCTCAGCTGCATTCATATGAATTTGTTCAGAATTTGAATGAAGTTTCTGATTGTTTCACTAATGGAAAGGTCCTTTGTGCTTTGATTAATAGGTTTGTAGTTATATGTATGTGTATAATGTTTTGTTACAAGTTTTCCTGTTTTATCAATCAGGTATCGCCCCGATCTAGTCGATTTCAATTCAATAAAAGAATCACCTTCAGCTGACTGTAATGATTTGGCTTTCAAAATCCTTGAAAAAGAACTGAAAATATCGAGGGTTATGACCGGCAAAGAATCAATTGAGCTAGACAAGGTTGACTCAAAAATTTGGCTGAATTATTTAGAACAGATTTGTGAAGTATTCCGGGGTGAGATACCACATGTTAAACACCCCAAGCTCGATGTTTCCGAATTAAGAGAAAAAAACAGAAACAATGTTCCTGATTTCTCAAGACTACTTCAAATGTCATCGAGAAAAGCAAATTCACCAATGCAAGACGTTGCTGATTTACCGCATCCGACACAACGACGCTCTGTACTCGATGAAGAAAAGGTTAAACGCCAAAGAAAGCACGAATCAGGTCAAGGTTAGTTGTGACTTATTTTTTTGTTAAAAAAAAAAACGGGTTGTTTGTTTTAATTGCAGGTCATATGGACACACCGAGGAGAGCCAAAAAAAGAAGAAGTGCCGAAAAGACAACAAACATTGTAAGTATCGTAAGCTAATTAGCACAAAAACTTTTCTCAATGTCCGTCCGCTTTTTTGAATCTCCCAATATTATACCCCATTGCACCATACATAATTTTTGACACTCAAAAACTAGGAGGAACGACAACAGCGTCTCAAAGAAATAGAAGAAAATCGTCAAGATCGACAGAGTAAACGTCGAATGCAGCGATTCCAACAAACACAAAATTTCTACAAAAGTTTACACATGTTGCAAGTGAACACCTTGTTACGAGAAAGCGATGAATCTAGTCCATTTGAGGACTATTCGATATACATGTATCGCCAGCAGGCGCCGATATTCAATGATCGTGTTAAAGACCTTGAACGAAAGCTTCTCTATCCTGTAAGGATGTGTGACCAATAAGATATTTTCTCTATGTGTGTGGTGTTTCTGCATTCTTCTTATCAAGCGCTAAAGATAAAATCGAAGAAGCTAAATAAATGAATGATTTAACTAAAAATTAATAAAACAAATCTTTATTTTTGATTGTTGTTATAAACTAACCCAAGGAGTTTTTAACCGCAACCTTGTTGTTTTGTCAAGATTTTTTAGTGCTTTTAATTTTATTTATTTTCATTTGTTCATTTATGTTTTTTTTTCTTATACAAGGATCGTGAAAGAGGAATATCATCGGCTTTGCCACGCGGTTCAGACGAACAATTTAGCGACCGTATCAAATCGATGGAACAGCAAATTACATCGCGTAATGCATATGGTACGGAAAAGAAACCTAAAGACTTAATGCGGGCAATTGGAAAGATTGATTCAAGTGACTGGAATGTTAGAGAAATTGAAAAGAAAATCGAACAATCAAAAAAGACAGAAACCGGTATTAAGGGACGTGAAAAAGTACCTAAATGGAGTAAAGAACAATTCGTTGCAAGGCAATCGAAAATGTCCAAGCCTACGAGGCAGGATTCGAGTGAAGAAAAGTTCAAAGAAATTGATCAGACTTTGAAAAATCTCGATAAACAATTGAAGGAAGGGTCTGTGTTGGAAGTTGGTGAACGAGGCAAGAACAAGGTTGCTTCGATTGCCGGCCAATTTGTTAAAAAAGAAGATACCTCGGAAGAGAAAAATCCACCAACACAGCCAATAGCTAAATCTGTGAGTAGTGTTGGAGTGTGTATTTATTTGTTTTTGTCTCTAATTTCCCAAAATTAAATGTCAATGTATGGTAGTTGCCTTCTTAAAGTTGTAAATTGTTTTTAAAACATCTAGTATTTAACGTAAGTTTAAAGAAAAAGGGTTTCCACCCAAAGGTCTTGGTAAATCATAATGATGTCATAAATTTGACCTTCATTCACCCAGTTAGGTTTTACATTGCTGATGCAAATATGTGATTCAAGATCCTGTTCAAGGATTTCTGTAAATCCCCAATTAAAATCTTTCTGCTCTGAATGCAACTACCTTATCTTTGATTTTTATGTAATCGGCAGCGTTATTATTATTTTAAATATTTGTATACTTTTGTACACGTCGGCTGGTTGTTCCAATTATTGATACACGTCCTTCTTGTATGCTGCAGCATCTTCGCGTTCCAAACATTTTCATGCTTCATAAAATGCTTTATGAGAATTAATTTCATATATTTATTAGCTAACTTATTTTGACTTTTTTTTATTTAGAATTCCAAGGTAGCACTTGCATTTAAAAAGCAAGCAGCTTCGGAAAAGTGTCATTTCTGCAAACAAACTGTGTATTTAATGGAAAAGATCTCTACCGAAGGACTTATTTTACATCGTTCCTGTTTGAAATGTCATCATTGTCACACTAACCTACGACCAGGTGGTTATGCCTTCGACCGAGATGATCCCGATGGTCGGTTCTATTGCACACAGCATTTTAGACTACCTGCTAAAGCTATTCGCCCGGTCGTTCGGAAACCTGGTCAAAGGGTACGTTTGAACAATACTAAGAGTCAATATTATTTTATAATTTGTTCTTTTTTAGAAACCCACTGCTCATAGTCCTCATGCTCCGAGCGGATTGGATGCAAAAACTCCCGAAAAACCAAGAGGAATTACCGAAAGTGTTGTCCAATTAGATCTCCTTGATCGTGGTCAAACTCCAGAGCGCATCGAATTCGAAAATACAGATGCAATGTCTGATGGTGAACCTTCCGAGGAGCATATTATCGATGAAAATGAATGGTCCGGACGTAATTTCTTACAGCCTAGTGCAGAAACGGAATCAGATCTTTCTTCAAGCTCTGACGAATCAGACGATGATTCTGAATCGGATATCTTTGAGGAAGCCAATGGTTCACCAATTGCACAACAAACACTTCAATTGGCAACTGATTGGATTGGCAAACAACACTATTCAAATGTGAATAGTGACGACAGTGATGACGATTTTTATGATTCTAGTGAGGGATTAGCTGGTAGAACTTTAAACAAAAACAACAAGATTTTGACTTAGGTCTCTAAATATTTATTTCGTTTTCAGACGATGACAAAGATGACACTGAAGGCGAGGAAATCAAAAAAGCTCGTGAAATGCGCCGCGAAGAAGTGCGTCTACTGCCACTGCCAACCAATTTACCAACAGATACAGAAACAGAGGTAAGTCATCCGAAGTATTTGTTTTGCTAAGCTTGGGTCCGCCTTATTTGAAGAATTCAACAAACAGTACAAAATTATGAATGCAAACTGAACAGAAAATTTAATGCAAACATTTTTTTTTTTATTTCTTATGAATTTTCAAATTAAATTTAACTACAGAATCAAGAACATGTTGTAATGGTGCCGCCGGAATATTGTGTAAGTGTGCAAAAGATCGGCGAAGTAAGTGATATTGAGAGATCGAAACCCGATTCGGATAACATTTTGGTTACATCACAAAATCCACCGCCATCTAAGGCGGATATTGAAAAAATCGAACAAAATTCAGATCGTAGGTTTAGCGCTGACGTAGAGGCAATAAGTGAAAAACTTTATAGGTTGAACAACTTGATGAAGATGAGCAAAGACATTGAAAGTATGACAAAGGAAAATCTTGTCAAGACCGATATTTTGAAGAAACTGTCATTGAAGGAGAAATGGTTATTAGATAATAGTGTAAGTCAAGGATTAAAAGGTTCAGCTTTGGGGTTTCCTGGGGAAAAAATGAGCGAAAAGGTCAGTAAAGAAGTAGAGGATATGAAAATCGAAGTCGAAGACACAATAAAATCTTCAATCTCAAACAGCATAGAAAATTCAAATGATAAAACAAAAAATGGTATTAGAAATGGTGACGATAATCAGGGTGATGGCTTGGAGATCAATATTTCTAACTCATCGCGATCTTCTAATTCGGTTAATGAAGAAAAACTATCTAAACAAGTCCAAACTAAAACTCAAGAGGAGTCCCAAAAAGAAAATACTGCAAAGATTGTATCTGAAAAAATGGAAATTGAAGGTATTCTAGACTTTGTCAAAATGATGGACAACTCCTATATAGAGCAATCAAAAGAACCATTACCAAAACCATTAGAAAATTCCAAACCCAAAAAGAAAGACCCTGGTCAAATGATCTACGAAGCTGAGCACAAAAAAGTAAGTAGCTTGAGTGATGCCTTGCATCAGATTGAAGTTAGGAGCTTTGCAGGTACTATGGATACAATAAAGGCTCAAATGGTTATGCCTACAGTTAGCCAACAAGCAACATTAGACATTTCCAAGTACTTTCCCAATGCAAAGCAAGAGAAACAGTCATTGAGTTCTTTGAACAAAACTCAGAAAACTTTGAAAGATGTCGATTTGGCAAAGTATTTTCCTCAATCTCCAGTTCTTCAACGAAAATCCAGTATAACAATCGCTGCCGCCGGCGATAAATTGAAAAAATCCCAAACTGCGAAAACTTCCATAAACGAGCCACCTAAAGTCCCTCCAAGGAGGCAAAAATCGATAGCCGCTCCGACCAGTGGTAAAACATTTAGCATGCATGATCACCAACTAGATGGCGCTATTGATATCCAAAAGGCTCCAGTTATAAAGCCAGTGGCTAAGAAAGGTGGCATTAAGATTGTGAAAAAGGTGATTACAAAGGGCACGAAGACATCATCTAAAAAAGCTGCTCCAGTAGTTGCTGCAAAGAAAATTCAAGACGAGGCAGATAAAATACTTGATCAGATTCTTCAAAGTGGTCAGGAAGTTCGGTCGCCAAGCATTGAGTATCAGAAGCTCTTCACAGAAGAAAAATCTCCAAGTGAGGATATATCCGAGAAGATTGATAAAATTCTTGAGGAAACGGGCATTGACTTAGGTCTTCCACCGAATCCAAAAAAGCGACTTCTAAAAGCAAAGAGTCTGGGAGAAGATGAGTTCAAGAGAACTCAAGAGAAAGCTCTTTCTCGTGAAGACGGAGATCGTCCTATGGGTGTAAAAAAGATTTTGCAACGTTTTGAATCAATGAGTTCAATCAAGTCAGATGAGTCTTTTAAACTGAAAAATACAAACTTAAGTAGTACATGTAGTAGCTTAAACAAGTCAAAGGATTCCATTTCATCTAGTAATCTGCAAAAATCCAAGGAATCTCTTCAATCGAATAGTTCGCTGAAAAGCAACTCGAACTCAATGAGTGACCTCGACAAGACCATGGAGTACTTAAAGTCCGAATGGAAGACAGAAGCTACGAATTTTCTTCAAAAGAAACGTGATTGTTTCTATGCAAGTCGTGATGAAAAAAAAGCTGAAGCTGAAACGGAAGCAAAAAAGAAAATTCAACCAGAAGCTCATTGGAAACACACGAAGTACTCCAAATTCTTTGGAATCAAAGAGAAATCTCCAGAAAAGAGGAAATCCCCTACAAAATTCGGAGTTGTAGGAAAAAGAAAATCACCACCTAAATTTTTGAAAAAATCCCCACGAGAAGAAATTATGAAACATAAGAAAAAGGTTGAATCTGTAAGTAATAGAACGGCTTCGTTTGAGGAAAAAATAAAAGCGGAGGAAGCAAGAATCAAAGCAACGGTGGCACCTAAGACAAGTGGAAGCCAAACTGATTTAACGAATGGAAATAGTAGAAGATCTTCAGCAAATCATATTTTAGATTCAGGCCTGAGTAAAAGTAATCCATCAAAGATTCCGATAAGTCAGAGCAATAAGGATCCACAGACAAGTGTAGAAATTAATAGAAATCTGTTGGATACGGCTCAGAAGGTAATGATCCGAAGAGCTTCAGGTTCAAGTGGACTGGCTGATGTACTTAAACCTCCTATTGTCAAAGGCTTACGAGGACAACAAGTTAATAAGCCTAAACCTGATAGTAATTTAATGAATTTAAATAGTAGAGGCTCCGAAGAAGCCTTATTAAATTTGGTTTGTAATGTTTCGCAATTAAGTCTTAATGGAGTATTGCAGCCCGAAAATATATCAAATCAATGTCCAGACGACTGTCAGGGAGACATTGTTAATCTACCAAAACAGGACAAATTGCAAACAGAAGATACATCAAGTATTTCAATAATTGAAAATGATATAGAATCTTTGGAATCACCTAAACTAGAACCATGCTCACAAATCAATAAAGAAGATTTCAAGATCGAAGAAAGTGAAGTGTCTGACAATGAAATACAGGAGGGATCTGAAGCTGTTACTACAGAAAATAGTATTAATAGTCAAATTATTTACAGCCGTCGGGAATCTCTAATTGATCCCCTAGGAACTCCACCAAAATGCCCAAGTCGAAGAGGGTCTGGAAGTCAATCTCAATCAGAAGAATTTAAAGAAATAGCGCCAAACCGAAAAAGTTCAGAAGCGCTAAGCCCATCGATTCAAAGCCGCAGACAATCACAAACAGAACCAATAGGAACACCTCAAATGTACGCTGGTCGTAGAGGGTCTCGTAATCAAATCTCAACACCAGAAGAAAACATATCAAGTCGAAGAGGCTCTCAGATTGAAAATGAAGAAACAACGAAAATCCCGTTAGACAAAATTGAAACTCTGCCACAAGAACTAGGCCAAAAAGAGTCTTTGACTGAGAATAACATAAAAACGCTTTCACTAAATCGAAAGGCTTCTGCTACAAATGGAAACAGTAAGCGTTCATCTGAGACTACAGATGACGTAGATGAAATCTTTAATAAAATTATTAATGAATTAAGTAAAGATGAAGAAGAGGCATTCAATGCCGCTCAAGAGTTAAGTTTAGTAGCTATAGCAGCAGAGGAAGAACGACCACCAGAAGAACAGCAGATCGCTGATGAGTCCGAATATATTGCTCAAATTCCAGAAAGTCCAAAACAAAGTCGAGCTGCATCTGAGGATAGCATTGAACAGCTTTTTAGTCAGTTCACTAACGATATGTTGGTTGATGTTGAGTTCGATTCAAATGACGAAGTTGTAGCTATAACCCCTAGAGCAGTTCTGGCGAATGAAGCTGGAGACGATAGTGAAAAAGACAATGATACGAACGTTTCAATAGAAGAGGCGAAACTTAAGTTTGAACCTCTGTTTCCTCGGCATGTACAGAGAACAGCTAAAAGTTCATCATCATCGATGAGTGCTAGTCCGGGCAGAACTGAAAGTAAAACAAAACTGATTGTTCAGAAGCTAGACCCCGCGAATATGCCTCCATCTGTTCAGGATGTAATGCAAATTATTATTCCGCGAGAAGATAGTGAACCAAGATTACCGGTAGCATTCCCACGGCGTATTTATTATGATTCGGAAGAAGAAAGCTCGAATTCTTCAAAATCGCGAACGCAAACCCCTGACTCTGCTGTTAAAAGCAAAGAAACATCTACTAAAGAAAATCATCTAGAAGTAGTGTATGAATTAGCATGGCCAGCACGTAAAAGAACACCTAGTCCTATTCCGGAAAGTGCAAGACCTCCAATCAAACCCCTTGCGGGTACTAGAGAAAATTCTGTACGAAGAGGATCTAACAATTCGATTGAAGAATCAAAATCAATTTTAAAAGATTCTGTAAAAAATCATTCTTTTTCAGATGATGAAGATTTACATAAGGATGAATTTGTGAAAAAAGAAACTCCTCGAGAAAGTCCTATTACACAACGGCAATCTCCCAAGTTGCTGCCCTCCCATCGCCGAAACTCAAGGTCTTCATCTGAACTCGAACCAACTGAAAGCGGAGTTTCGATGTTAACGTCCCGAAAAAGTTCAAAGGGTTCTCTTAAAGACGAAGAAATACTTCTGGTTGGATCCCCTGCATCACTTCCTACACCCAGAAGAAACTCGAGGGCTTCAGTCGATTCTCTTCAAAATGTCAATGAATTGTCCTCTTCACGACGAAACTCAGCTATATTGCCTGCTTCGTCACGATTGAACTCGAACATGTCTTCAGATTTGGAACCTGCCAGAAACAACTCAGCTATATTATCTGTTTCGTCACCACTAAGCTTGAATACTCCTTTAGAGTGGGAACTAGATGATAAAAGTGAAGAAATTTCCACTTACCAATCATCTCCTGCCAAAGACAGCTCAGCTGCATTACCTGCTTCGTCACGATTGAACTCGAATACGCCTTCAGAGTTGGAACTAAGTGAGACAAATCAAGAACTTTACACTCATCAAACATCTCCAGCCGGAGAAAGCTCTGAAATTGAAGGAAAATTAACTCTTTTACAATCCAAATATGAAAAATGTTATAATACCCCAAAGAGTCCACCAAAAACTACTGCTATATCTTCGTCAAGAAATGATTCAACTTCTGACACATCGCGAAAAGGTTCTGTTATCTCCAGTGGAAATGAAATCAGTCCACAACGCACTGGCGAGCAGTCTCTATTTCAAGATAGAAGCGAAGTTTCTCCTGAATCTCATAAAACATCACGAAAAAGCTCAGATGTTTCAATAAAATCAGAATCTTTCGATAGTTCTAGAAACAATGTTCAAAAACAATCACTAGAACCTCCTCAAACAACCACAAATAAAATTCAACGTCAAAAATCTATGAAATCTCCTCCTAGAGCCGAAGGAATGGTTAGTATTGTTGATCTGTTAAATAATACCAGTTCCCAAGGAGAGTATGAAAGTTCAAGTAAGACTAACGCAACAAGTACTGATGCACCAGTACCTGAATCTCCACAATCCGCCCGTGCCAGATTCTTTGCTCAGAATCAGTCTGTGGGAAATTCTCCAAGAGATTCCAAGGAAAGAATTATCCAAACCAATGAACCAACTATAGAATACAGAGACCATTTAAGATCTAAGCTTGAATCCCCAACTTTACTGAATCCAAGCCAATCTAGAGAACGATCACTTGAATGGGACATGGAGCAACTTCCTAGAAGTCCAATGCCCAGGCGTAAAAATATGCATATGCTGGGCAATAACAGCGATAAAGACGATTCTCCTAAACGTGCTTCTATTCCAGAACCTTCACCTCCAGCCGGAAAAACTGCTCCCGACATTCGAATTCCAACAAAACGTCTTGAGGAATGGGAAATCATAGAACAACTTGAACGTGAGCGAAGACATGCTCTTATTAAGCGAGATCAAAATTATTCCCACCAAATTGAAGGAGGGCCTTTAAACATTGAAACTCCTAAGATTGTAGCAAAACAAGAAAATTTACCGTTAAATCGTATCGAGTCTCTGGATAAACCTCACAGTTCTAAATTGATGCAATACATAAAGCAAGAAACATTAAAAGACTCAGCCAAATCTAAAGACGATTCTCCCAGACCACCATCAAGACCAAGAACTCCACAACTCTCAAAAAGAATCTCAAATAATGATCTTGAGAAACAAGTAGTAGAACTATTAAATGAAAAGTCCAACACCTCTCCTAAACCTGTTCAAAGAAAATCTCTGATGCAAAAAACAGATTCAGTTGAAGCCACATATGAAGACTTTGCTCGATTTACCAGAAGGTCAACTGAAAACGACGCTGAACCCGAAGAGTCGGACGTCTATGAATCTCCAACACCGTCAATTTCGCATCACCGCCTATCAAATTATCGTCACAAATCACAAGATTCAGCATCAGGAACCTACAGTCCGACCAGCAGCCTTTCTAGGTCGATAGAGCATATAGCTCCATCGCGCCCAATTCGTAATAAATCCTCAGCATTATCTGAAAACAAAGTCGATAGAGATACAAAGTATCTTATGGATCGTAGTAAACATCTGCGGAATATGAAGCGTGACTTTATGGAGGAAAAAATCGCCGGAAACAATCCATATCTAAAGAAAGTTATCGAAGCTCAAAAAGTCGCACGGCATGAAGATGAAGAAGAAGATGAAGACGTTGTTGTCGATTATGCTTTAGAGAGCTATCGTCCTAAGAACCACACTACTCCCAGATTCCCCACTTCTACTAATATAATTGGCCGCCGACGGCGTGAGCCTCGCTACCCTAACTACTCCTCTACCACTGACTATAGCCGGCATCCATACACACCGCATTTTTCTACAACTTCTACCTCAAGCTCTGCAGGATCTCGTAACTTTGTCGATTATTTCAAACGCAGCCCACCACATTATAAAGGTCGCGAATCGAGCAAGGACTCGTGTACAATATCCTAAACATACATATCTCGCAATAAACTTAAATATCATTTACAAAATATCTCTTCAATGTCAATTACCAACATCTCGTCTTTATTTTGCCACACAAAACACCGTTAACTGAAAGTTTTCTTGCCTACGTTCCCTCGCTAAAATGATGCGCACAATTGGGTACGATCTCCAAAGGTAAACAATAACATCTCGACAGAAGATCTTAAAATAATGTTTTTGCTGACTGGTTTTATACATATTGTGTGTTTTTTTTTTTGCGCTGAATTAATTTTTAATATTATGTTTGCTGTTAAAAAAAAAATTAAAACGAATTTAATAATTAAAAAAAAAATCAAAAGCTAAACTTGTTTAGTTTGTTTTATATTTTTAGAAGTGCTCGATTTTTTTTGTCAATTCATAACATAATAATTACTTACTCATTCTTCTCAAATTCACTCTCAAACTTTAAGACAAAAATGAAATTCAACTCATGAAGTCTTGTATCTCATTGTGTTGTGCCTTTTTGGGATCGTACCTAAAAGGATTTAAATGTTTTACATTAAAATCTACTAAAACATTTGATAAAATAACTAAATTGTGTCGCTGCATGCAAGTGGCTACCTAATATGAACAAAATGCATTTGTTAAAGGTATTTAATTGTGTTTTTTTTCATTTTTTGTATTTACTTACTCAAATTACAAGACATTACCTTTCCATAAACATAATGAGTTTCCAAAACTCTTTTTCAATTCCATAGAGTTCACAATCCCCTTGTTGAACATCTTTGTCGGTTTATTGTCTTGATTCTTCAGTGTCATTTTTGTTTTTTACCAAAAAAGCCACATAGGAATCTGATTCTAAGCTTTTGCTTTCCATAATTTTTCTTTTCTTGGCAAGATTTTTTACACTGTTCCTTTCGTTCGTCGAGGATAATCGAGGATAGTCGAGGATAATCGCACATCGCACAATAGTTCGATTTTAGTTTGACATAAGTGGCCAACTTACACAATAACCTCACCGAAATGCTTCTTATCGCATTAACCTAGCCTCGACATTAAACAATCCAAAACACGAAATGTTTTATAAGGTCAACCTGGAAAACATAACTCACTTGGAAAGCACTGTTCCGTTCAAACATTGTATATACATTTCTATAGTACAACCATGGAGCAGCGCCATCTAAAGAAAGTTGTGAACCGCACATTTGGAGGTTCTTACATTTACTAAGTGTATATTCTGTTACCCTAACTATAGTCGTCAACAAAACAAATTAATAATAAAAATGTATTTTATTGGCTCTAAAATCCATATTTCCTTGACAAGAGTCGTAAACAAAACAAAAATCATAAATGTTTACGACTGTTGTCAGGGTTACAAAATAGACAACTAGTAAATGCACGAACCTAAAAATGTGTTATTCACAAGTTTCTTAAGATGGCCAGGCGGTGATTATTCAGCATGAAAATACTATAGAAATGTATATACAATGGTTCAAATTAATAACTAGAATAGACCTGAGTGGACCAGAAATTGAGAAAATGGGCACTGAATAGGAGTATTTTGTTTCTACTTGCTCTATAGGGCGGATAATATTGGTTTCGTGTAAGAACAAAATTCGAGGTTTTAATCAAACCTGAAATTACGATCAAAAAGAAGCCCGAAAAAAGTAAATTTTGTCATGTCGTTTGAACAGATGGTTGAACGGATTTTCTTCTGATTTCGTGTGTAATACTTTTCAGTGATTTCTGATTCCCTTACATACATATGTGTTACCCATTTCCTTCCAAAACGTGTCGAACGAATAATTTTTCAAAATAAACCAACATATATTTTTTAAACTAATTCTGATTGGATTGGTTTTAGATAAAATAAGCCTGCACTGTTCATCATGTAGACGTATTATATTCCACAAATTTGAATGAATGGTAATTATCGCAGTTTCTCGTATCAGTTCCTGTTCTTCCTCCTGTTAATTGGGATAAGGGCTTTTTCACTCCACTGATCAAGTATTTGGTCACCGCTTAAATATTTGGACTTGCAAATTATAAGCCATCTAAGACCGATGTCGTCTTGGCCAATTGCTTTTGCTTTGCTTTTAATTTTTTGCTGCCAATCTAACCTCTTCGATTGTGATGTTTTTGACGGAACTTCTTCCGAACTAGGTGTTAAAAGTATTCTCTAGGAAACTATTCATTTAAAGAACCTTCATAATACTTGTGCCATCTGTGAGGAACTTTGTCTTCATCTAAAAGAAATATAATTTTGAGCATTGTTTATGAACTTTAGAGCATTTCTTCTTTTTTGATCGGCAATTTCTCTATTTAATTACTACACTTCTTCTTTTCTATAAAAAAAATTGCTGCTGGGCGATCGCCTATCCCATTATTACTTTAGTTCATAAATCTTACATACAATACACAAAAGTCTCTAAGATAGGGTCTTAAAAATGTAATACAAAGCATTAATAATATCCTTGTATTTTGATAGTTTCCCATCTGCGTTTATGAGTGTAAACTTATCCACTAATCTGCCAATTAAAATTCAATTCCATCTCAAAAGTATTAAAAATAAAAAATTGTACTTTGTAGGTTCAAAGTGATTCTGAATCCTCGTCAGCTGATGGTGTCGAACTTAACTCTGCCACTGAAATTTCCACTGATTCTGAATTTGATCATGATGAGATTATCCGCGAAACACCGAAAATATTCATCGACGATACACATCTTCGAAAACCAACAAAAGTTCAGGTAAGCTCAAAAAATTTCAACCTTTTCTATTTTAATTTTTTTTATTTTGATTATTTAGATAAAACAAACGATAATAGCTCCAAGTACTAATCAACCGAAATATAACATAAACAATCGCATGACTTATCAACAACAACAGCCAGCAAAACGTGAACCACAATTTAAACCTCTAGTCCAAGTTGATCCTTCATTGTTAAGCTCAAATCGAATGCCATTGCAAAATCCTCGGCCTGGTGATTATCTGCTCAATAAAACTGCAAGCACTGAAGGTATTGCGTCAAAGAAGAGTCTGGAACTCAAAAAACGTTATCTCCTAGGTGAACAGGGTAATGGAAATAAAATTCAAAAATCTGGTTCTACATCCATATTAGATTCAAAAATTCGAAGTTTCCACTCGAATATCTCGGAATGTCAAAAGCTCCTCAACGCAGGTAGCATGAAACCCTTCCTCGATCGCACCAAGGTAAGTGAGCCTCAACCCGTTGTTGATAAGAAAATTGAAATAACAATAAAAAAGACTGATGTTGATGAAAAGGAAAACATCTTTGTAAATAGTAAGAATGAACTCAATAAGGGAATGGAATACTCTGAGACTGTGAACACAACTCTTGTAGAGTCCCTAAACAAAAATAATACTTCTCCAATCATCGAGACCATTGATTTGATTTCACCAGAGAAAATAGTTCCTATTATCGATTTGACCCAAGTAGAAATACCTTCGAAAATGCTTGAATCCAACATGGAGTTCATTAAAAATTTGCAATTCAATACCGAAGATGGAAGCTCAAAAGAAAATAATTTAGTGCCTGATAATAAAATCATTGATCTCACCCTTGAATCACCCGTCAAAAGTGAAAAAACGGTAATCGAAGAGGTGATCGTAAAACCAGATGTGTCAAAGGATGTCAAAGAAGCAATTCCAGACATCATTACACACATCGAGGATATTAACCTGGATACGATATCTCTACTCGATCATGAGGTGGAGAAAAAAGATTCACCAGAAAAATCCGATTACGACATCCAAGAGACAAGCATACAGGTTCCTAATATTCCTTGGGCTACCAAAAAGTGCATCGAAGAATCAGATAGCCTTTCAAGTTCGTCCTCGTCGAGTGTTGAAGATATTCAGCATTTTATACTTGACTCGACAACTAGCCCTGATACTCAAACTGGTCAAATTGTTCCGCGTTTAGAAGTGCATGATAGCTCTGGTACTCTCATGCAAATCGACAGCCTTATGATCATCGACGGAAAGTACATAGGCGACCCAGAAGATCTCAAGAACATGGAAATTCCACCGGGTATGATAATTCCTGAAATACCTGCACAATCACCCTCGCCAGAGGAACCGATCACAGAAAAGATAAATGTAGATTCACCGCCTCCACAAAAGCCTGAACTAAAGTTTGATACAAAAAATGAAAATAAAATCGATACGCTAAAGAACATCCCATTGATTCTTGAAAAATCAGAAGATCTCAATCGAGTTGTAAAACCTGATAGTCTTAATATCAAAATTGAGGAAAAGAAGGCAGATTCTGACAACGACAAGACACCAACAGCCGACGGAATTACGCGAGGATCAGACTCAGATGCAGAGGTTACTAATCAAGGACTCACAGAAACAGAATTATCTGATTGGACAGCAGATGATGCGATATCGGAGAACTTCATTGATCTGGAATTTGTTTTGAATTCCAACAAAGGAACAATTAAACGCAATAAAAAGACAAAAAAGAAAGCTCCTCTCCAATCGGCGCTATCTATCACACAGGAACCCGAACCGGAGCCAGAACCTTGTGGAATATTAAAAAATCTTGATATAGAAGAGATTGAATTCATGGACACTGGATCCGAAGGGAGCTGTGCCGAAGCCTATTCTGCTACTAACACAGCACTTTTGCGCAATCGAGGATATGTTGAGTATACTGGGTCGCTCAGAAATTATCGTCACAATAAAGCGTCAACTGAACATGAGCTCAAAACACCAGTTAACGAATGTCCAACACTGCCCAGCACAGTATTGCTGTCACAAAGGTCGGAATCGCAACAAACATTGTCAAAATCACCTTCGAAACAAAGTTATCCGTCCCAAACACAACAAACAACACAAAGTTTAACACAATCACTCACAGACAGCACAAATGACATCGATGAAGACAGTCTTTGCATGTTGACGAATTCAAATGGTGCCACAGCGAATAATACCGCAACTGTTACAACGACGACAGAGGAAAGTGAAGCTCTGACAGTAGTTACTAGTCCAATGGACTCGTCTTCTCCAAAGACTCAAGACAACTTCCATTTAACCGGCAGCAGTTCCGAACAGAATGAGAAGACTACATCACCCAGCAGCAACACCACTGCAACTCCGGCCACCAGTTCGTCAAGTAAGGGTCCCACACGGAAGTCGTCGCATGAAGATCTTCTTTCGCATAACAATTATAAGCGAAAAGAGTCGGAAGAAATGAGTTACGAAGAATATGTCCGCAAATTACAACACAAGATCACACAAATCAGTAATGCACGTGACTCTATCGATGTGCGAAAGCAAAATCGGCGGAAGAGTTCTAAAGGTGAGGGTAGTGAAGCTAATTCTGTGATAGAAGGTGGAAGCGCTAAGGGTCTAAGCGTATTCGAGGGTGGTTTCTCGTCAAGTATCCAGCCAAAAGTAGTTTTATCGACGATAAATGTGACAGCAAATCCGTCGCAGGATATACATAAGGTCCCTGAAATTCCAACACTCACAAGCAAGTTGGAAGAACTAACCAAAGAACGAACAAAGCAAAAGGATCTGATCCATGATCTCGTGATGGACAAACTGCAGTGCAAGAAACAGCTTAACGCTGAAAAACGACTCAATCGCAGCCGCAATCGAAGCATGTTTGGCAACAATTTAACCAGCAGTAGTCTTAGTCCAACACCAAAAATGACGTCCACAAATACGTCTCCTTACCATGTGACTTCATCGTCTGGCGGCGATCACAGTGGTAGTAGTTGCAAGGAGAACAATTCTCTAGTAGGACAAAAGCCCAAAATTTCCCCAAAAGACGTCAAAGATGTGGTTCAAATGTTTGCTGAAGCACCTCCGCGATCAGCCAAACAACGGCCTTTCAGCGAAAATTTCGAAGTGGAAAATGATGACCAAACGTGCAAATTAAGCAAAACACAATCTTTCACTTATTCGAGTCGGGGTGGTAATTTTCCCTTCAAAAATGATTCAAATGGTAGTCGTCATCATGTGTTAAGTACAGTTTTTGCATCACCATTGCCTCCATTTGGATCAAGGTCAAGTCGTAAATGTGATGCTTCTGGCAGTGTAGCTAATGCGGATAAGCTTCGCACCGAAGCTCGAGCGCGAGCACGTCTAAAGTCAAATCAAGATCTTGGACTGAGTCCTGAGGAAAAGTTACAATTACTACGAAAGCGTTACCACCTGGATTTGCAAGAAGCAACCGTAGAAGCTGCTCAGATAAAAGCTGAAGAATTGCGTGCACGTGATCGTAAAATGGTTTCCTCCAAAAGTGTTAATGATATTGCCACAGCTCAACTAATGACATTGCAACCAGATGAAAACTCAAACACAACAGCAGTCCGCAGTGACTTGGTAGCTGATTTCACATCAGACCCAAATCTATCGCAGGTAAATAAAATAACCACAAATAAGGTGAATCGTCGTCAAAAAGATCCAGAGCGACGCAAAAGTATTATTCAGACGTTTTCGAGCTTCTTCCAAAAGGGCAATAAAAAAGAAAAAGATATTGTTGGACCAGTTTCTGGTACAGAGAAATCAGGTACCAGCCAAAGTAGTGCCGCCACCGTTAACAACAACGGTGGAGGAGGGGATGGCATGTTCAGTCGCTTCCGAATTTCACCCAAATCGAAAGAGAAGTCTAAGGTGAGTAAAGTTTTTCTTTGTTTTGTTACATTATATTCAGAGCTTTAGTTCTTAACTTTGTAATTATGTACATTTTCTTTATATTGAATTTGTCTTATTGACAAGTATATCGTTGGGTTTCAATGTTATCTTAGAAAATGTTTCTAACAAAATTTATATGGTATACGGTGTAATATGTCTTTTTTCAAAAATTTTCATTTCACAGTCGTGCTTTGATGTGAGGAATATCGGGTTTGGTGTAAGATAAATATTTTTTAATTAACATGCTTTGATTTATTTATAAGTTGTGCGATATCATTGCGCTTTGCTTAAATGAATTATTTATTTTTGTTTTTTTTTGTTTTTGTAGATAAAATAAAGTAGATTTTCAGTTTGGCTTTTGGTAGAAAAAAAGGAGTGGTTTAATTATTGGCGGTTGAAAAAAAAATAAATAAAAGTTGTCGACAATGAATCTAACTTATGTATCTTATGTATAATATCAATGTAAAATTAGATGGCTTTAAAATGTTTCTTATAATTATCAAGAATCAACTTATTACAATTTTTCTTAGGTACGATCGTAATGAAAATATCAGGTAGACCTTAATGAAACATAGAAAAATTAATAATTTTTATTAAAAACTAGCGAACCCTCGCCCGCTTCGCTGGTCGTTAAATAAAAACACCAAAATTAAGTTCAAAATTATTTTTGAAGTTTTATTTATTTATCTTAATGCTTGGTAAACAACATTTTTTGTCGTTTCATTTGTCGTGCATATAAATAACGCAGATGGTTTTCTTACTTTGGAGCATACAACACATAACTGTCCATGTGAAAATACGAGGTATTCTAAATTTATGCCACACACTTCCAAAGACTGGCCTTAAGCTTTATTAATTGCCTGAGAAATAAACAATATGCCTTAATTTTGTAGGAAATGTAATGTCCTTTCATTTTGTTGTGGGTGAAATCTCAGTTAAGTCGCATAGTTTCCGAGACGTAAGCAAAAACTTGCTCTGGGGGCAATTTTTTCAATTTTTTTTTTTGCAATATTATTTCAGTTTAGCAGTAGTTTTTGAATATTTAATTTAGTTACAATCGGTCTAGCCGTTCAAAAGATAGTCGGAGGAATAAAAAAACGGTTCTATGGCAGGTACAGTTAATGAGCTGATTCTGAAAAAAAAAATTAGTACTACAATTTTTTTAGATGGTGGACATCACCATTGGCAACAAATCACTCATATAAAATTTTATCAAAATTGATCGTATTTTTTTCAAGAAAAATAGAATTATCGGTTACGCTTATATGGTAGGTACCGTTATTTTTATACCTAGGTAAAAAATAAAAAAAAATTCTGGGGATATTTCACTAAGAATAGTTTATGCCAGTCGGCTGATTTCTTGATCAGAATTTCCAATGAAATAGATTTGTAGAAATTCGAAATTTACATTTGAAAATAATAACAATGAACCTGATCGATGATAAATCTGACCTTGAATCTATAGATAAATTGGAAAATCAAGAAATGTATTTGTATACATCGGCTTAAATTTATACCACCATTCGAAGTTTTTACCTTAAAAGTTGGCATAAAATTGTCTCTTCTTGTGTTCGTAGCTTCGAACGAAGTCATTTGAAACATCGAATTGTACGTTTGTATTTCATTTAAGAAATGTTTATAGATAATGTTGTTTGTCCAGAAACTAAAGACCGCAAAAGTTCTGGAGGAGAGTTCAATGGCTCCTTGTTCCTATTCTCGTTAAATAAACTTAAAAGCAGCACAAAATTGACAAACTTGGTTCATTGTTCCGATTGGAACTGACGGATGCAAACTATAATCGATTGTTCATTTATAACTGATCGCAGCAAACTCAAGACTACTAACAGCAGGTGTTTGTCTGCGTATTCGTTCATCCAAATGTACCTGATTTTCGGATAACCGATTTCGAATAGCTCGGTTTCTTCTCATTCTAAATTGATCTTGTGAATTGTCTCTTTGGTGTTCTTCATTTGATAGTCTTGAACGCAATCTTGCCCTCCTGTTCTATATTTAGTCGGTGAACGAGAACAGCTTGTGTTTCTGACACTATTCGAACCGCTTCATGTGTACTAAAACGTGTACGTCGACCAATATTTGAACGCATTATTTCCACCAGTTTCTAAAAAAATTCGATCTTATTTGTAAACAATCAAATATTAAAATCTAATCTGATCCGAAATGGCCATTTAAGAAAAATAAATGAACTTTAAAAAATAACTTACCGGAAAAAATAACGTTGCAATTTACAAACTTGCTGACTAACTTGAAAGCGCCACTGACAATAATAAAACTTACTTTTTATACACGGTTTGTTTATTTGTTTATGGTTAGTATTATTGTTAAAATTGTTCAAATAAAGTTGGTGATTTCTTATCAATTATTTTTATGATAAGAACAAAATATGTAATTAATTTCAACTTGAGAGTTTGAGAAATGAAAATACATGCATTCCTACAAAATTATTGAAAGTGGGTATATTCGGAAACATCAACTATTTGTGCAGCGATTTGGCCTCAGATGCTTTTATGCGATGCAGATGATTTACATTTTTTGCGTATGCGATGCTGATCTGTTATTTGTTTGCGTTAAAAAAACACTTGGTTTTGATAGTGTCCGACTACCGTTTTTTTTTTACATATTAACCTGCTACAAAATAATACCTTTCCAACAAAAAATAAAATGCACAACTGGGTCGCACGAACTTCCTCTTGTAGCAAAGTCTTTTCTCTCTGCATGACAATACCAGTGTATTCGGTTGTGATCTATTTTGTTCACGATGGTATTTTTTGGGTGAATACTTTCTTGGATCTTCTTACTTCTAATTCGTTCAATCAATTTTGCTTACTCTCACACATTTTGTACATTGTCCAGCATTATGAATATGAACCATATCTTAGCGCTGGACGAACAACTGGATTGTACAGTCTTCTTTTCAGATTAGGAGGTATTTTATTTCGCGAACAGACATCCAATACCCGCTCAACAATCTTCATGGTGTGTAACACAAGTCTTTTTAAACGACTTTTTAAACTAGTGTTTTTTTAATTTGACAGCCCAAAAAGTAATAAAAATGGGTTTTTCGGTTCTCAAAAACGCGCAAAGGCTGTCTTTTGTGTTGTTGGCAAAAAGAACGAAATTAAAAGTTATGTTTTCCTTAATAAAAACTTGAAGTTTGTTGTTAATTGTGCATTTAACAACATAAAATTTTGTAAATTTTCTATTTATTCTCATAAAAAAAAAACATTTTTTTCTTTTGTTTGGCTTTGAAAGTAAAATTAAATATTCCACCCAACTAACATACTATCGCCATTTCGCGTACCAGTCTTCTTCTTGTAAAATGGATATTTGTTTATCACTAATAAGTTTTGAAATGAAAATCGAGACCCATCAATGTCCGAAGTCAATTTATTTTTGTATTTTTGAACATATCCTGAAGCTTTTACTTTATTTATAAAAAAAAACAATTGTTGAGTAGATATTTTAAGTGAAAATATAATAAATATAATTACTGCACCATAAAAATCGTGTTCCTAAAATTTAGTTTTAGGGGTTTGATTAGTTTTAATAATTTAGTTTTAGTGAGTAGATTACATACATATGTATGTGTAACGTACATAGTTTAGAATATAAAAATAAAACTTTACTTCAAATTAATGAAGGTGTACTAAATGATAATACTACCAATGTACTCCACCTACAAAAGAAACATTTTTAGAATTTTCTCCAAGAATTATTTGTTATGTATAAACTACAGGCCTAGAAATAAAACAGTATGACTGGAGATTCTAATAAAGAATCTTTTTTTCATTTAGGATTGCAAACAGCTTGCTTAGTATTTAATCAGTACTAATAGTTGAAAGAATAAAATTAACAATTTTTATAAACCCCTTAGATCACAGGCTATAAACATTATAAGCTTGTACTTTTAAAATACTTTAATTGTAAAATTCACTAGTTACTATAATTAAACACAACAAAATCAAACTTCACTCGGCACATCCTAATAACACTATTTTATATTTATTTTTTTTTAATTTATTTTTTGCAGAAAAAGAAAATATGTGAATTAGTGTAAAAATTAAAAATACACACTTCCTTCCTTTATTAGCACCACTTTTTTATAATATTTTGTAAAGAACATCCCTGAACACTCAAAAACAACACAATTGAATAAAAGAATTACATCAAAGCTGCGAATATTTTTAAATGTTAAAGGAGAAAGATTTATTTAAGAAGATGGTCTTGTCGACAACTTTATGTAATTGTTTTTTTTTTTATTATTATTATTATTAGCTAATTTATATTTTTAATGTGTATAAAGAAAAGTATAAGAATAAGTTACTGTGTTATGAATTCAGTCAAATTAAATTTTATTTTTAATATATTTAGTTGTGTTCGTTGAATTTTATCAATTTTACCCAGGGTCGACCCAGGTTTTCTTGACAGCCCCAAGAGCTGTCAAAAAAACCTGGGTTGTTTGGTTTTTAAAAAACGCACAAGGTAGGTTTTGTATTGTTGACAAAAAGAAAGAAACAAAAAATATTTGTTTCCGTAATTAAAACTTGAAATTTGTTGCTTTGTACATTCCAAAACATAAAAAAATTACATTTTGTTTTATTTGTATGTTTTATATATATGTTCATTAAAATAAATCTATAATTTCTTTTCTATGCATTGCAAAGCAAAATAAAATATTCAATTGTAAACATAATATTATGTTTGACAACACCCATGTCAATTTGTTTACCTCAACTCGCCCCAGCAAAATACCTAGATCTACTTCAGGGCGAGTTGAGGGCGACCCCAGGTCTCAAAAAACAGAGAATTTGTTACCCAGGACGAGTTGTGGTTTTTCAAAAAACGCTGTGGGGCGACTTCAGGGCGACCACAGGGCTCAACGAACACAACTTTTATTAAACTTTGGGGAAAATTATTTGAATTTAATTTTTTTTAAGAAAATTGTAGTTTTAGTATAATTTTTGGCAATTTGTATACATATTTACCTATATATTTTTTTAAATGTATTAATGGCTGGTTTTTCCTTAAAAGCTTTTAATTCTTACTGCACGATTGTAAATAAAATTGGTTCTAAATTGTTAACATAAAGCGGCTGTCTAGGTAATATCTTCGATAGCAAGTTTTAAAAAGATATAATGTATCTATTTGTATTATGGACCTTACTAGACACAAAGCTCAATTTAATGCCCTGCTTCTGCACCCAAAAAATCACTGTACACTATCTTAAACACCACAGTTTATTACGTCTTGTTTAATTTATTACCTAGAAGAGTCGCTTTTTATTAAAAGTTTAAAAAAAAAAAAAAACTATTTCTTCATCTCTTAATTTTTTTCTAAAATTAACAAAAAATCGATTGGACATTGAAAAAAATTGATATTAATTTAATAAAAATATGTAAAATACACAAGGACAATGGATCATCGCCTACAACACCTGTCGCTACTACACCGCAACATCTATATAGACACCATCACGATCAGCGAAGCAATTCACAAGACTGCATTGCCAAGCAAAAATATCAAAAAATATCATCGTACGCATCTAGCCCGCAGCTTTTCAAAAATACAGATGAACAAATACCGCCTCCAATTCCACCATTGCCATTAAATTATCAGAGATCCGATGGTTGGTTTGTTTATCATTGTTTTTACTTTATGTTTATATTTTTGTATATTTCATGTTTTTTTTTTTTTTAATCTAACAATTTGTTTATTTTTGTTTTTATTAGAAATATCAAAATATTTATAACAAGATTTTTTACTAACATTATATTTCTAATCAGACGAGAGCTATGCCACCGAATCTAGAGAACAGAAGAAACAGCGTGCAATCACTAAAGCAACACGTCAAGCTGAACTCAAGCGATTAAGGATTGCTCAAGAAATTCAGCGTGAACAGGAGGAGATCGAAGTTCAGTTGAAGGAATTAGAAGCAAGAGGTGTACTTATTGAAAAAGCTTTAAGGGGGGAGGGACAAACTATTGATAAGTAAGTACTATTCTTTTTTTGTTGAATATTAAAAAAGAAAACAATATTTTAATGCGTAGTTTCTCAGACCTTAAAATCGTGAGTTACGATTCTATTTTAAAAAATTTATTATTATTTCTAGTTTTCTCGTTGAATTTTACCCAGGGTCGACCCAGGTTTTCTTGACAGTCCCAAGAACTGTCAAAAAAATCTGAGTTTTTCGGTTCTCAAAAAATTCACAAGAGTTGGGTTTTATGTTGTTGACAAAAAGAAAGAAACAATAAAATATTTGTTTCCAAAGTTAAAACTTGAAATTTGATGCTTTTAGTACATTCCAAAACATAGAATCATTCATCTACAGATTTGCTTGTAGAGTTCGTCGGTTTGACGACAGAAAATGTCGGAAAGCTTAACCGGTTATAGACTGTTCCCTGTCTAAGGCTAATTATTAAATGCTGGTGTCTTTGCAATTTTCTTTTTTCCAGGAGTTTTTAAGTCAGCCTCTTTTTTCATAATATTTTAATTGAGTATTTGTAATTGTTTTTTAAAATGCAATTATTAACTGCACAAAACTATTTTAAAAGAAAGATTATAAGATAAGATTGGCTAGAATTGTTTTTTGAGCGGTGAATTAAGAAGTGGTAGAATTTTTTATGAAGACGCAGAGAAGAAGGAAACCAACAGAGACCTCTGGCAGAACCAAGTGATACAATCTAGACAAAGCTAGTTAAATGCCTTTATCTCTAGCATAAAAAATGCTCTGTGCCAAACCATCAACAGAGCTAGAAAAGAAGAGTGTGATGCACAATTAAAGTACATATGTGGAATTCTTTGCAACGAACTTGGCACTGCAAGGAACCGCTAAAGGACAACACTATCTAAAGCCGTGATGGCAAAGAAGAAGTTCTCCCAACTTAAAGCAGAGAACATGTATAGTGTTCGTGATTTGTAAGAAATATCTGCACCGGCTGCTGATGTCGCACCAATCCACGAAGAAGTGCCCTACATCACAGTCGAAGATGTCATTGTGGGGTTGGAAAACTTGAAAAAGGGAAATGCGATTGGGCCAGACGGCATACCGTCTGAGTTCTGGAAAAAAAAATGGTAAACTTCTCATCTCCAAGCTTATCTGTGGTATATTGGATGGCTGCCTGCGAAAAATAATAAGGCTTTCTAATGACTAGTGCAGGTTTGTTTCGGGCAAATCAACCATAGATCTAATCCAGAGTGTACGAATCAGAATGGACAAACACCGCGAGCCCTCAAGCGACGTGCATGCTGTGTTTGTGGATTTTGAAAAAGGTGAGAGACCCGAAAGTGATTCAGTTGTTCTTTGCTGATAATGGAGCCATCATTAATGAAAACGATTCATTCTTGAACAATATTTATGCTACCCATTTTCTTATCCAACCAGGCCTATTCCGGACATTTATTTGAACGGAACAGTGCTTCCCAAGTGCGGAAAATTAAATCTTGGATTTATGATCAACAATAAAGCATCCTGTGATGACGACATCAACCATCGCGTAGGGTGCATGAAGTGACGAGAAAACTCTATCATCTTCTATGACCGAAAAATGCCTATAAGCTGAAAGGAAAACTCTACACAGCAGTAACGTCCAGCGCTTACACAAGGTTTACAATGTTGGACAATTTACAAAAACTATGAGAGCAAATGGACGGAAACTGAGATCAAGATGCTTCGCATGACATCAGCTATATCGAATCCGAAGTAAAACAATCCGAAGAAGCCTTCACTTTTCATGAAGAATAAGAGGAAGAAGAAAAGAATTGAGAATTGGCTGGTAATTATCTCACTTTAACGAATCGGGCATGACAAATTAACCCTCAACGACGAGGTTAGCAACCATAATCCAATGCAACGTTTCGACACGCAAGTTAGTTATTAATATAACGTTGATGCTATGTTAATGCCTTGTGAAAGGGGTTCTCATCGTATCTCTTTAGTACATGACAGTACCATCTGAGTTTGTGGTTATGTAATTTGTGAATGATGGTTCTTTGACGTGAAGGCTTTCTCGGATCTTCTTACTTCTGATTCGATCAGGCTTTACAATCCTGCTGTCATACAAAGCATCTTCATCGTTTCCCGTCAAATTACTATCATACTTTTTGTACATTGTCCAACATTGTGAACTAGGAATGCTACTCTCCAGCTAAATCAACCTACAACCTTACTGACGGAAAACTGTAATGACAAAGATGTAAAAATACTTTGTTTTTTTTTTTTTTTTGCTTTGTTATACGGATATTGCGGTGACGTGGATCTAAACAGAAATATGTAATCCACGGCTCCTTTGGTTGGGTGATAAGAATGAACAACAATGATACAGTCGGAACTTCAAAACCCTCCATTGAATTTCTCAGTAGTAGGAAGGCCATGATTGGTCACGATGGCGTGACCAATCAGTAAAGTCAATGAAAAAAAGATTTTTAAAAAAGGCTTGCGGCCTAAATAAAAGTTGCCTAGAGACATGTTGCATTGAGAAGTGCGATTAAATTCTTTTTAATTAAATAGTTAATAATTTATTACAATTAGTTTTAATTCATCAATTGTTTACAGAAGTGTTGGTTAACTTAAAATAAATTTATTCCTTTGTCATTTCAGCTTGGAAGCATCGACGACGATGGGTGCTAATGATGAAAAATTACTAAAAGAACTTTTAGAAATCTGGCGAAACATAACTCAATTAAAGTATGATTATTATTAATAATAAAAGTAGTTTTAAATTAGTTCATAATTTGTTTTTTTCTTTTAAGGAAACGAGATGAAGAACTTGGCATTAGACAACAAGAACTACAATTAGAACATCGACATGCACAACTAAAGGAAGAACTGAATATTCGACTATCTGGAAGTAGTAAGTTTTGTTGTTATTTTAACAAAACATAAAATATTTAGCATGTAAAAATCATTGACTAAAACGCATGAATTATAAAATAGAACTGGAAAAAAGTTCAGCGGATGTGGCTGCCGAAGGGGCAATACTTAATGAAATGCTTGAGATTGTTGCCAAGCGGGCAGCCCTAAGGCCTACATCATCAGCCTCATCCCCAGTGACCACAGGAGCAATTGGCACGGTAGTAGGAGATGATGTGGTCAATGAATGTATTACGTTTAGTGGTCGCCGATCGAGTCAAATCGACGAATCAGACGTAAGTCAGGAAAAGAGCATGTTTTCAAATTATCATCTGATAACGACATGGGCTATGCTTTTTATGATATATATTTTGATAGTTTATAAAGCATGCGTTTATTTTTACTATTAAAACAAATTTTCAATATGCTGAGAAAAATTTTACATTTTAAGCAAGAGCACTTAATTTTTTTTTTGTTATTTTTGTAGACACAAATTTTGTTTATGTAAAATTATTGAATGTAGTATTTATTTTAATATTCAATCATTATTTTTTTTTAAATATAAACACATTTGTTTTAAGCAAGCGCACATTTTTTAGATTTTTTTATTGTTTTATTATTTATCGGACAGTTCTGCTTATCGATTCCGGACTACGAAATGAAAACGCTATTAGACGCATTTACACTTTTTTCCACTGATAACATCTGTCTTATTCTATAATAATTACATTTAGTAAACGTTTTATTTTTTGCCGTAACTTATGTGGTTTTTCATTGGTCTCAGAAATTGTTTTTTTATTGATCCAGATATATATCTTTTTTTAAATGTTGTGTTTCATTGGTCAAAATAATCAAATCTAGTTTACGTGTAGATCAAAATCTCGAAATATCGATGTGATATTTTTTCGTCTACTTTCCCACATACATGTGTGACACTGTCAAGTTAGTGCTGACTAAGTTTGTCTCCTTCTCGCCAATATAAAAATGAACAAACATAAAATGATGCACACAACTACAAAACAAAACAAATCTTTTAGTGTTTCAAATTTGAAATCTCAAAAATATATCTAAAGTTTTCAATGAAAAACCTCATTATGTAACTTCTTTAACATTTTCGAAAACCAGTTTAGAGGCAGACTAATAATCCAAACAACCATCGACCTCAACTGATACATACATATAATACATGGTACAAGGCTAAATTTTGAATTTGTCTGTTAAAGTTCGTTAGCATGAATTTAAATTGAAATTAAAGTAAAATACACACTTAACTTAAATTATTTTGCATATTATATCAACTAACACGCATGTTTTTATCGTTAACTAAATTTTGTACATCTCTATATACTGAACATATATTACAAAATCTTTTTATAGATGGCACTTCTACTAACTTGCTTTACTACTATCTTCCCCGTTACTTTTATTAAAACAGAACTTCTTTATCAGTAGAAATAAAAATTTAAAAGAAAATTCTTTTTTATTCCTTCAGATTTGAAACAGCTTTCCATGGAATATAATTACGTATAAAATTTGTATGTCGATTCTACGCCTACTAAAATAATAGTTATAGATTATTAAACAAATATTACAAAACAACTTAATCAATTAAACAAATCGAAATTTGCCAAATATAAAAACAAAAACTGCTGCTAAATTAATTATCTTTATAAAAAACAAACGCAAATATTGATTTTATTCTGCGACGACATTTAAAGTCTTGTAAATAAAATCATTCAAGCAATTTGAACTTAAATAAGAGTTTATCCAATCGAAGGGTAAAATTAAGGAAAACAATTAAATTTTTAGACTTAAAACATAACAATAAATGCCGTTTTTAATGCTACATAGTTGTAAACAACATGAACAAAACAAGACAATTTTTGCTTAAGGACTATTTGAAAATTCAGTTTATTAATAAACAAGGGTTTTATCTTAAATATAAAAAAAATCTGCGATTTACATAATTTTATATATTTAAAATTTACATTGTTAAATTTAATTGAATATTTTTTTTTTGTTTTTAGTTTTATTTAATTTGAATATTTTTTTATTGAGTTCTAATATTGTTTTTAAGTTTACATAATTAAATGTAAGTTTATATATTAAAATTAATATGATGGACACTATTTTACATATTATATTATATTTTTCTTTTCTCTAAATAAAGGTTTTGTTGTTCATTTTAAGTTTTTGAGTTTTATTTTATTTGTATTTTTTGTAATTATTATAGTTATTTACGAATTGATTAAACAAGAGAGATTAACTTAACATATTATCTAAATCCCCAATGGTTGCATAGAGAAAGAATGAAAAATAAAAATATTGAATGTGTAAGATAAAATCAGAAGTGAGGAACCCTTTGTATTGTGAGATATGAAAATAAATAAAATTTATATTTATATAAAAATTTTGGATTTTGTTTACCATTTTACAATGTTTAACTGCTTCGACTTTACGTGAGAAAGTCAAGGAAATACATATAAATAAACCTAAAAAAATGTCCTCATCTAAAAACTTAACGTAAGTACAATATAAATAAATGTCCAGCTCCAAAGAACCAACCCTAGTGGCTTACTTAACTCTCAACCAATTATTTTGTGTGCTTTTATAATTCTACAAGATTGGAGGGGACCTACAAATTTTCATCGAGTCCGAACGAATAAGGTGAGATGCACTTTTCATGACAATGATACTCTTGGAGTATTTGTCACTTCCTCGCAAGAGGCATTGCCCCGGAAAAACATTATGTGTACCTAAATTAAAGTATTTCGGTAATGCTCATTGAATTTCTTCCTCGGAACTTTACTTTTTGAAAAATTATTTACTTGGGTGTTTGTTTCAGTGTTTCGCTTTCATACCTCATCCATTCAACGGATTTGTATAAAATTTGGCAAGTAAATGGATAAGACACTCAGAGGTTACTTTTTATAACTGTTCCCGTAGGATAGAAAATCCGTAGCCACGCACGAAATAAAGACCGATGATGCATGTTCAATCGAAACGCGTCGCATAAACATATATAAATTTAAATTAAATGTTGAGAAAATGATTTAGCATTTTATATAATAAAACAAAAAACTAAAAATAATAAAGCGCCATGTAAAGATGGTGTACCTTAGGAATTTTTTAAAAATGCATCTCAAAGTTTTGGCATCCAACTGGTAGCGCTGTTTAACAAAATTCTTTTGAATGCTGAAGTTCCATCTTCGTTCAGAAGAACTGTAATTTTTTCCCATTCATAAAAAAGGTGACTTGAATGAAGTTGCCAACTATAGAGGTATATCTTTTATGAATATCATAGCTAAGGTATTTTGTGGAGTTCTTGTTGACCGAATGGAAAAGTGGGTAGAAGAAAAAATTATATTATCGGACTTTCAAGCTGGACTTCGGAAAAACTATTCCACAGTTGACCAAATCTTTTCTCTGACATCAATAGTCAAATCATTTCAAGCTAGAAATAAAAAAGTGTTCGCGTTGTTTGTCGATTTCAAAGCAGCGTTTGATTTAGTAAATCGTAATGCTCTAATATACAAACTTACACAGTTAGGTGTCTCAACCAGATTTCTACATGTCATCAAAAATATGTACATAGATACAGCAGCTAACGTTTGGGATGGATCACATTTTTCTGAATGGTTTAGAACTGATTCAGGTGTCAAACAGGGATGTCCGCTTAGTGCACTTTTATTTGCACTGTTTATAAACGATATTGTTAACCACCTTCCTGGAGGAATCAGAATGGCAGGAATCCAAATCAATGTGTTGCTTTATGCTGATGAGTTGGTCATATTGTCAGAATCGAAAGAAAATTTACAGTTGATGATTAACCGGCTTTCTATGTACTGTGAAAAATGTGGACTTGATATCAACACTGAAAAGTAAAAAATTATGATTTTCTCGCGATCTAATCGGACTGAAGCTGGAAACAATTGGAAGTACAAAGGAAGGAGTTTAGAAGTGACAAAGGAATATAAATATCTTGGAGTGAACATTAACCCAACGCTGAATTCGTCGGAGAAGCCAAGGCGTCTCAAAGTCTCATAAACTTAGCATGGAGAATTTTTTTTTTCAAATAACCAAATACATTTGTCTGTCAAATACCAAATCTTCAATTCAGTTGTGAAGTCAACTCTGTGTTATGCGGCTCAAGTTTGGGGAATGGAAGAGTTTGAAGAAGTTGAGAAACTTCATAAGAATTTCATAAAAAAAAAAATAAATTTACCAATCAACACACCCAATTATGCGATTTACGGCCTACCAAATATATTTACCAGCACTCTGAAACTACAAGCTGATTATCTCATTAACGTGTTAAGTTGCGTATGGACTATGCGTGGCTGCCGCTGACCGCGAACCAATGTTCGATGGTTTGTCGCGCGTAGTCGATACGCGGTTTTAGGTTTTCGAGATGAGTGATTAAGTAAAATGCTACTGCTTTACGAAGTAAGAAACAAGGACTGGTGGTATGATAAATGGCAACGGATCGCCACTGTCAGAAAGAATCAGAAAGCCGAATAATATAATCAAAAAAAGCCGAATAATAGAATCAGAAAGCCGAATAATATATAGCCAGCTGAGTTATAATCTGAGTAACAATAATTATTTCCATGATAATCTTAGCCCAAAGACATTTCTTTAACCTTCAAAGCAAGAAGCGAAGTATTATGTCACTACGGACAACCTTACAATAGGAGTTTTAACCAGTTCTGCACACTATGTAATACAAGATCCAAAGAAGACTGCTTTCACTTTATAAGATTATGTCCAATTTTTAGACATAAGAGGGTCGCGTATTTTGGAAAATTCACTCTCAATGCAGGAGACAATACAAATATTGGATGGACCGGACTGGCAAAACCTTTTTAACTATCTTAAGGAAATTTGCAGATTTAGGAAACTGATCATGACAGAATATGATTAATCTACATTTGGTATAACTACATACATACATACATACATACATTAAAAATAAAAGTCAAAAATATCAAATGAAAACTGAAAATTAAAATAACAGTATATTTAAAATTAAGAAATTAAAGTTGTTAGTCGAGCTTTCAATTTAAAAAAAAAAAAACAATGTAAATGTATATCAAAAAATTGTAAATATATAAATTACTTACTTATAATAAAACAAACCTATAATTTTTGTATTTAAAAGTTTTACTAACCAATCAATCAGTAGATAAAAAATAAATTAATTTAAAAATTATATTTTATAAAGAATCATGCTTAAGCAGTTCAATAATTTAAAGACAAATTCAATTTTTTATTATGAAAAAAAGTATGCAAAAGCAATTGTGAAAATTATTAGGTATGAAGTAGTTTTAGTTTCTTTTTCACCATACAAAACTTCTTTCTATGTTATAATCAAAAAAGTTACTTTTCTCAACATTTTAGTAACGGATTCATCCCTGCCACAATCAGTTTAGATAATTATTCCGTATTCGGCAGGGAATTGATTGAACGATCCTTAATAAAAATTTTATAGATGCGATCTAAACAATTCACTGTAGCCACTTTATTCACAAATTGCAATATTAACAACGAAATTCACGTCCAATAGATTGTTTTAAAATTATTTTATTTGGAAAATCCCTATTAAAATAAACCAAACTACACAACTAAAAGGTTCTTCTGACAGAAAGAATCAAATCTGATAGTGTGTTTGTAAATACGTGTGAATCTTGCTATCAAATCGAGATTCAAGAAAAGTTGATCGGAAAAAGTAACTTTTTCTTGTCCATGGATCATGATTTTCGCAACAAAAAAAAAGCAACTTTAGTCCGAAAAAAGCGATTTTAGTCCGAAAAAAGTAAATTTTTTATTTCCATGAAATTAATTTTTTTTTGTTTATAAATTTAATGAAAGTTTTACAAACTTTTTAATTATGCTTATATTTTTCGGTAAATTAAATTAAATTATCCCACGCCTCTCATATATATATATTTGGGAGATTATCATACTTACCTCCATATTTCGGTATTGTATGTCATTTTATAATAAAATAAAAATACATTTATTAAATAGGTACACATATTAAACTTTTATTTATTACATTACATATTACTATACATTATTTTAAATAATTTGTTTTAAATAAAAAAAGTTATATATCACTTTCTTAAAGAAGTACATTAATTATTCGCATTCGCGAGTTAAAAGAAGATTTATGGATGTCTAAACACCTCTATAAGTTTTACTCTACAAAAATGTGCCATTTGTGCCGATCTCATTACAAAAAATTGTTGACCTGAAATAAATTCATAGCTATTTTTTTATGGCTTTGAATCGATTGTGTCTCATTTTAGTTATCCTTTAGTTAACTTTTTTCTTGTTACTGTGATGATTGGCAACTCCATTTGACTTTCTATTATTTTCGTTTTCTGAAGGCATTTCAGGTTCAATCAATTCAACAGTACAACGTCTTGGAAACCATCCACGTATAGGACCTTCCCGTTTCAATTCGTTGTCATGTTCTTCAACGACGCGTGTTCCAAACAACCAATGCTTACGGAAACGAGTAACTTTGATTATATCGCCAGCAAGCAATTCGATTCTTGGTTCATCACTACATGGTGAAGACAGACAAATTCGGAAACCCTGTGAAAAAACCGGGATAATACTACCAGTGGCCGGACGTATAGCCTTGAATGTTTTGGTCCTAGATCGTTTCTCATGCTTTTGGGCTAGTTGTTCTCTCTGCAAGTAGAGATTGTTATTTTTATAAAATTAAGGAATATTTTCATATAAATCGAAATTACCGTTAGTGTGTATTGATCACATGACTCCAGAAAAGGCCAATCGATACCGTTGCCTATTGGTTGACATAAAAGATTGAGAACTTGTTCAATGTTTTTTTTTGCACCCAAATCATATGGATAAATGAAATCATCTTCTTCCGAATTTTGGTGTCTGCGGTATTGTGCCTTTTCAATAATCCAGCTTTCAATCCCAGTTTGATTGGTTACAATAGATTTTAACTGCAAGATAATATTCAATAAGAAAATGGACAAATCATAATTTTTTTTAAAATTAATCATACTTGGAAATATAACAACATTCCTAAGGCAATAACAACTCCAATGGCTAAGCCTAAGCTGAATATGCACATAACGATACTGACCAACCCAAATTGAACTGTAGCCAGATGATTCAGTCCATGAGTTAGGTAATAATAACGATGAATGCCGCGATAAAATGAACCTATGAGTATGATGGATGCATGAAAACTTCCAAAAATTGAAAACGCAAGAAAGCAAGTGAAATAAGCGTGATTTGCCCATCCGACGCAGTTGTTTATCCACGGGCAGTGGTGGTCCATTTTCATTACACAACGATTACCTATGGATGGTTAAAATAAATTATTGTTCATTTGTTATTATGTAGACATCTTACACTTTTTACAATGATGAGCTCGAGGTGCTTTGAATCCTTCACACTCCTTGCAATACTGCAGATGTTGTTCATCTTCTGGGTTCTGAAATTTAATTTGTTTTACTAAAAAAACTGTTTGTTTTTTAGAAATAAAGAGTCAACAACAAACTTTAATCTCTTTTCAGAACTAATACGACATATTTTAATCTTAAATTATTCTAACCGTTTTCGTTTCGTGTAAATATACAAATTTGAATCGGAAAACATAGAAATATCTTGAGTGGTTTAAATCTTGTGTTGGTTGATTTTGAAACACCAACGACGAGATCTGATATTGGAGGCAACGAGGAGTTCCGGAAATCTACTTGCGGCAATGTAGACACCAACACTATTTTGGTAGGAGTTATAATTATTTCATGGCTGCCACGCCATTCATTTGACTTTTTTAGTGTCATTTATCTATTTACAATCTACGTGACCTTTTTTATATATGTATATTAAAGTTGAAGAATTTAAGCCCGCTTAAATTCTTCAACTTTATTTACAATCTCAACAACTGATCGATTCATGGAAATATATTCTTTTTGTTTGTTATAAATTTAAAATTGAATTCATTAATTTCTAAGCGTTGGCATCTAACCAGCATTGATTCAAAGAATCAGGGTATATTTATTGAAGTATCCAATATACCTATGTATACAAATATTTGCATGCCTTTTAGCGTAAAGAAATGTCTAAAAGATGTTACCAAGAAATAGAGTTAGGCACCTTACCTTAAAGTTTCATTCTTAAATGTCGTGCAACTCGAAGTGCAATTTATAGACCCAGCCGTATTCGTGTTTAGTAAACACAAATCATTTTCTGTGCAATTTAACTCCATTTTCTGTGCAATTTAACTTAAAGCAATGGAAACACATTTAGATATTATCGGGTCAAATGTAAAAGTAACCACCGCCCAAACTCTTAAGATTGTCACTAATTTATGCAAAATCACTTAACTCCCTGACCTTACATGTTGATAATTGAATAATAGTCATACTAGCAGAAAGCCTATAAAATTTATAACTTGTAAGTAAACTTCAAGAAAGAAATTAGAGGTACTTTGCTATGATTAAAATCGTGCTTGTTTCCGTAGGAAACTAGCAATTTCTTTATTGTTCTGAATTTTATAGGTTGAATGTTTTTATTTTAACTGTTGGATTATGTGTTAATAGAAATAACGGGACATGCACTGCAGGTGGTTGCAATTATTTATTCATTTGGTTTTGGGCTAAACGATCAAATCTTTTTCCCTTTAACTAGTTGCGAAACGGATTAGAAATAAATATGTTTTAGGAAAAACATTATTTTTGATTTATGTTATCATTATCAAGTGCCAGTGCGTTGGTACGGCATTTCTATCTCTGAGGAACAGTTAAAATAAGCAGCCTCTGTGTTATTCCAGTGTCTCAAATTTCCCAGATTTTATCCAAATCTGTTCAATAGTTGAGATGTATTTACAATTTTTCACTTTCAAACTCTCATAGGAACCATGAGTTTTCCGGTACAATCCTATCCTATCTGTTAATCCTGTGCCCCATTAAACTATAGTTTGTCCTCTATAAATTGGCAGTACAGGCCTTATGGGGAAGCTTTTTCAAAATCAGTAAAACCCCATTTAAAAAATGTTTACCCGCCAATGATTTTTCGATTGCATCCGACATAGATCCCACAACGACCTGCCTAGCGTACAGTTGAATACACACTGATTGGCTAATGCATTTCAACCCTCTTTTAACATCCATTCGAACAGAGATACCTTTGTCAATTTAGTATTTTTTTATATTGAGTTTCTGTTGAGGAACTTTTGATTTTAGAGCTTAAAAAATACCTTTTATTGATGAAATGATAATGAGATATTGAGATGAGCATATTACTAGTACAAAAGTGTTATCGTGCAGTGTTTTTGTTGATCATGTTTGTGTTTTTTATGTGGGGAAAATCTTAAAATGCAGTTACAAAAATGTAGGTAACCTGTTGTCTTTAAAAAATTTATTTGCGTAGATTCTCGTGCCGGTCGGTCGGTTGATATTTCGTGTATATTTTTTCTTATTTATGTTTCGTGTACCTATTTTTGTGATTAGTGTTTTGAAATTAATGTGAAGTGAAGTGTTGTAAATATTCCTTTTTTTAAAAACGTAAATTTTTTGAGAAGTTTGCTACTGTTGTGCTCCTTCATCTAATTTATAATGGATTCAAAAACATCGAAAGACTTAAGCGCCGAAAAAAAAAAGAAATTGTAGAAGCGACAAAAAAGATTTACAAGAACCTGCAAAATAAAACGGAAACTGTGAAGCAAGTAGCAGGCATTTTTTCGGTGTCTATGCGAACAGTCTACAGATTTCTCAGCGAAAATGATACCAAAGGTCACAACTCACCACCAAAAAAGAAAAACCAATCTGGCCCCAGAAGGAAAATAGATGATTTTGATAAGTGCGCCATCAGACAAATCGTGCATCAGTTTTTTTCAAATAATGAACTTCCAACGCTTGATAAAATACTGCATGAGGTAAGACTCAATGCAAATATCACAAAAATAAGCAGATCTTACCTGCATACGATTTTAAGAAAAACTCTAGGGTTTAAATTTGCCCAACGTCAGCGAAAGAGTATTCTTTTAGAAAGAAGTGACATCATCACATGGCGAAGGAAATTAGGCCTACTGGGGATACCCTTCAAAAACGCGCCTACTATCTTTTTCTCTTGGTGGTGTGGAAAAAGATAAATTTCATTTCATTTTTATAAATACAAATTAAGAAAATAATTTTAATTAAAAAAGAAGAAAGGTAACCCTACATCATATTTTTTCAGTTTTTTCCAATTCAAAATGCTTACTACGGCAACCCTGTTAGAGCTTTTGAAAGAAGATAACCTTATGGAAAGCAAAGAAGTGCGAATGAGAGACAAACATCCCTATCTTCCCTGTACTGCCAATTTTTAGTGGACAGACTATACCTACTACCTACTCAACATCGTTGAGGTATAAAAGCCGGAAAAAAATTCATTCAAGTCATTAAACATTTTAAACATAAAAACTTTCACATATATAATTTAAGTAGGATTTACATAATTAAAGTGCAGAAACATCTGCGATCTGAACAAAACAAACAAATAAATTAAAATCAATTTCGTATTTATCGAGCGCTTAAACTTTATTCGATGAAAATAAAACAAATAAAAAAAGAAAATACACAGTTCTTGTAGGATACATTTGCTACGCTTCCAACTCCTTAGGAACCTTTACATTTTTTAGTCAGTTACGATGTCATTATCTCGAATGGGATCACATAACTTATCCACTTCACAATTTCTCTACAGATCTGCTTGTGGGGTTTGTCGGGTTGCAATTTGTTCAGATTTCAGAAACCAATGCTCCATCTGATTTTTCAAAAAAATAATTACATATTTAACGAACTATTAAGTTAATAACTGCAGAAAACTAATTAAAAATACAAATTAACTCTGTCCATATAAAATAACACCGAACTTTTCTTGTAATCTTGTCTGTCTCGGCACCTACAGCCTAAACAGGTAGGCCAATTTATTTAAAATTTGGTAGGTTTTTAGGGTAATACTCCCAGAGCTTTTTTGTGGGTCACTGTAAGTCTAAAAATAACGGTACTTGTCATATTACGATTATCGAAAATCTTATTTTTCTCGAAAACAGATCAAACGATTTCAACCAAATTTTAAATGTTTAACGTAAGATAGAAGATATATCGAAAAGTGAAAACCAAACTTTCAAGAAAATTTGTTTAACGCTAACTGCCATGTAACGGTATTGTTAAGTTTCTGTTATCTCGATAACAAAAAATTTAATACTGAAATTGTTCTAGCTATTTTAAATAAATAAAATGTTTTTGTTAAATTTTAAATAATATTTAAAAAACAGTTTGTGAATTCAATATTTCAAAATATTATTAAGTTCAAAAAAATTTCATACTCCCTTTTTTAAAGAAAAATATTTTCGAAAAATTATTTTTAAAAAAAATAATTTTTTCGAAAACCGCTCCAACGAAATGATTTTTTTCATAAACTCATGTTTAATAAAGACATGGATTTAGAACTTTTAATATAAAATTTCATTTGATTTTTTCGCATATACCGTTTGTACTTTAAATTACAAGAGCAAGTTTATGCGACCTTAGAATTCTGACCATATCTCTTTGCAAGCAGAGCATGTTGCCCCCTACAACCGCCCTAAAGCTTGGACTTACTGTTAATTGTCACTGTCCAAATTGATCTTCCCTCCATTCGTAAAATTTGTTTTTAGCTACGCTTTTCATTTCTCACTGTTACTACAACTACATCGGATCCACTTTCCACTTGAAGATTTAGATATTAATTAATTTTTTGGTGAGCGCTATTTCGATTGGCATAATTTAAAAAAAATTTATTTCCCTGGTCATGGTTCTTCATAATGGCCATATGACTATGAAAATGTGAGGAAATTTGCACTCTCTATGTCCTTAATAATTATTGTAGGTTTGTTTGACACATTTTTGTTTATATTGTTGTAGACTTATTTATGGTTTTACCTATTTTATTAAACTTAATTCTTAAATTTATTTAATAGAGGCCTCTGATGATGAACATATACATGTTCGAAACGTCGTCGCAAAGAATCTAAGAACTGTCTTTTGACCTATAGCCCACTAATCTTTTTCATACATATGAGTCATTTCGTATGTGTCATATGGTCATATTTGTAAATATGGCCATAATATGACGCATGGCCTCATGTCATATCACTAATCAGTGCCGCCGTTAAGAAAATAGTCGGTATAAACAAAAAAAAAACAAAAAACACGGTTCTATGCCAAAAAATCACTCACTTTTAACGTATCGCATTTCTTCCGAGAAAAATAGAATTATCGGTAATGTGCTTTTTTTTTGTACTTGTTTTTGAATTGTATCCTTTTTAATAACATTGCCTACCGGTAAGTACCATTATTATAACACGTATGATAACCATCAAAAATATGTCCATCTACATCGCTCTAAAATTACTAAGTTTAAAGAAAATCGGTATGCTTGTTTAGGCTGTACCAATACATCCAGACTGACAAACAGATAGAACTGCCCAAAACTTTTTTAACGAATGCATAACTTGTTTTTTAGTAGGTACTCATAATTGTGAGTAAAAATCAAAGTCTGCGATTAATAAAAAACGAGAAAATCGTATCAACAAATTTGCGGGCCTGTTATATTTACTTATAATTGTAATATTGAGTTTGATCAAAACATCGATTGTTTTAAACGAAACCAATGCAGGTGATATCGAATTACTACCTATAAAAGCAGATTTGTGTATGTATGTATGTACGTACGTTCCCTATATCTTTTACATAAATGCATAACCGTCGCCTTAAGATTTACTATTTTAAAAATCATGCGAATCGAGAAATGATTGTAACACGTAATGATTTAAGGTCCAAAGAAATTCTTCTTCTTATGCCTGTATTAATAAAAAAATTATTAAAAGTATACCTACTTAAAGCAATACACGCCTTTTACTATAAACTATTCATAATACGCACGCACGAACGAAAACATATTAATTTCACGGGCAATGAGCTAACAACAAGTTAACTAGTCACCCAAAATGATTAGAAAAAGGTACCACCTTAGGCTATGATAACAATCTCTAATTAAACATTAATGTATTAGAAAAAAGAAACAAAAGGCCCAACTCACCTTTGGTCGCCAACCCTTGGGAAGAAAGCCAGGTCCATAAAGAGTGGCCATAGCATAATTAAATGTCGCTATCGACGACAACAACAAAAATATCGTCTGGTTTAACAGCCCGCCGGTACTGCTATTTGGTGGCCACCACATTGAGTTCATATACAATGTCATTACAGTAATGCATTTGATTATGCCTAAAAATTAAATAATAATTAAAAAAATATAAGTTTTCTTTAGGTGCTTTCCACAATATTTTTTTTAAGGAAAAGGAAACGGAAAAAGACTAATTTTGCACGCAATCCTTTGTTTCTGATTTAATGTTTTTGGTTTAATAGAATTTGGAATGGTGGGACGAGGGCGTGGACCAGTTAAGCACTGATAGAGCTGTAATTTTGAGAAATGGCAGAAAAGGTGGACAAAGGGACTTATGTTTTATATGGTTTATTTATAGCTTAGTCTTATAGATTAATCAAATGTTTATTATGTAGATAACTCAGTTGTTTGATTATAAAAATAATAATGATGATGATATACCACTTACTGAGAGCTATTATTGGTCCCCAATGGAGAAATCGACTAAAAGCTTGCAGTTTTCCGCTCATCCTTGTTGTCTGGTATCAATTAAGTTGATTTTTTTAAATTTTGTTTAAAAGCAGGATAAAATAATTTTTAAGAAACATCCACAAAATATCCTTCCATATTCACCTGCCGAAAAAAACTGGATAAAAAAAATTTAACACACAAAAATTGAAAAAAAAATACGTTGACAGCGACTGTCAAACAATAGTAAGTGATGTGCCATCGTTATATGGAGTATTGTAATCGTTGAATTAATGTGACTATTACATTTTCTTGGTAAGAACGAGTCGTTGTTTTGAAAAGATTTGTAAGCCAAAATGTATGCAACAATTAACTAGACTATAATACCTGTGACACAATAATGGTATGGATACCATGGTATACGAATAAACCATCAGTGTGTCTAGAAATACCACGCGTCACGCGAGCAACATATTTTAGCGTGTTGCAGAAACTAGAGTTTTTACTGTAGTGTACGAAACTTTATGGTGGATTTACATGTCTCTGCACCTGCAGAACTGCAGAAAACTAAAGGGAGAAAGAGCAAACGTAATGGAAAACTTTGCTTGTTTGAAAGAGAGAGAAGACGAAAGTGCAGAGATCTTCATACATAAATTATGGGTAAAGATTATAAATAAAGATTAGTAATTATAGGTAAAGATCAACATGTTCATCTTCATTATATCAACTTCGTCTGAACACATAATTAACTAATGCCTATTTAATGTAGCACCAAGCCATTTTAAATAATTTTGGGGATATTAAGTTTGAACAATAATATATTTTCAATCAAATTTTAATTGATGAAGTGTAATATAACTACTTTAGAAAAAAAAATGTAAAAGAATTGTTCTTACAACATTGTGGTGCGTACCAGCATTAATTATTTTGACAGCAACTTGTTATAGGAAATCAATTCAGATGGTACCTGTGTACTTTTTTCGTCTTTAGGGTATAAGATGAACATCTGTGTCTTCTTAGTTTTCTGCAGCTCTGCAGGTGTTGAGACATGTAAATCCACCATTATTAACACAGCTCCATTTTTGACCATTATTTTTTTATAAATATTCCTTAAATTAAATTTTACTGCTGCTTAAGCAGTTAAAATGGTATATTTTGTTACAAAATGGACGCGCATTAAAATAAAATATGTAGATACATTGAAAATATTTAAATTAATAGATTTTTAGTGGTTATTATGTGCCAGAAACATACACAACTTACATTTTTCATCGTAATGAAAAAACTCAATCACTGTTTAGTACAGAGCTGTCAACGCATACTACGCAAGGTGTGTGTCATCCTCCATGGTACTGGCAATATCATGGTAATAGAGAATTTTACCATCTTGCCAAAAGAAAAAATGACAGCTCACACTCGGCGGATGATATTGAAATATATATCGCGCTTTTTTCAAACTGTCAAACTCAAAATCTTGTATAAGTATTTTATAAATAATCTCTTTTTTTCCTGTGAAATTGAGATTTCCGTGACTTAAAAGTTAAATAATATACTATTCACAATTTTCGCGCACAACATTAAAATGTCCTCTCTTGTTTTCAATTAATTTGTCACCAATGATAAAAAAAATTTCAGTATACGGGTAAACCACAAAAGTGTCAAGGAATACCACAGTAATACCACGCGAGTGACATGGTATTAGCGTGGTATCGAAATTAGGGTTTTTTCCGTAGTATATGGAACTATTTTGACACAGCTCCATTTTTAACCATTCTTTTTTTATAAACATGCCTTGAAATAAGATTTTTTGCTGATTAATTAGTTAAAATTCTAATTTTTTTGCAAAATGGACGTGCCAAAAAAAATTAAAAAATTAGGTAACGATCGTCGTGAACGACGCAGTAAAAAGTTTGCTTCGCGATTGATGTTTTTTTTTGAGTTACGCGAAGCAACACGATCGTTCAGACGAGGTCGTCGGACGATCTTCGTCTTACGGGATGAGAGACCAGCAGTGTGCCAAAGGTATAACCCGCTGGCTTCAATGCACATTTTGATTGACATGAATATAGGCCTGTGAAAATAGAACTGTATTTGTCACATATATTCTCTTAAATTTGATTGACAAAAATCAAATGTTTTCCTAATGACTAATGATGATTAATGAATTATTAATTAATTAATTAATTAATAACGATCTCTGAAAAAAAAATACAAATGTCATGATCTGAACGCTCTGATCAAAAAATTAAACTCAATTTTATTTTCGAAAACTATGGGTATTGGTTACCAATGAAGTCCAACACAAAAAGTAAAATGTAACGAACTTGTCAAACCAACGAACGTCATCGATGAAAACGGGGGTTAAGAAGATAGTTTTAAATTTACTACATTTTTCTCCTGTCTGTGAAATTATTCTATTACAAAATCACCATTAATTTTTTTTATCTTTCCAAATTTGATTTTGATGGAATTTGGGTTGCTTTTTTCTGTCTGTCCATTTGTTTTTTGGTGCATAGCGTTAGGTAAAATTGCAACAATTATTATAACATTTGCTTTAGAGAACATAAAATATTAAATTGTATTTTAAAACATATGTGATTTATAATATATTAATTAAATTCTTTAAAAAAAATTGCATTCGTGTCGAGTTTTTAGTGGAAAACTTTTGTCAATAAACTTTGTCTTTGTAGAACACTTTTAGGCATCTCTATAATATTATTTTTCAAGAAAAGTGCAGCATATATCAAAAAAATCTTATTAAAAAACCTGTGGACCAGAAAAACTAAAGAGAATCAAAATGTAAGTAAATAATTGCAGAGTTAAGTTCACGTATGTTATATTTTTTCGAAATAATTGTTCTCATTCGCTGATTCGTGTCTTGTCAAATAAATATGTACAAACTTTCTACTAATTAAAATTTAATTTTTACCATTAAACATTTAAGTATAAAAAATGAATTCAACAAGTTATTTGAAGAGTAAGGGATGCTTTTAACCATTAAAAATTATTCCACTGGCTTGGTTTTTTTTCTTGTACTTTTGTTGCTTGCATTTAGGAAGGAATTTATCTGTAGGTATAATGAACAAACATTTTATAGATGTTTCCAATTTTAAGAAGGATACGGAATGTAACCTATTTGTATGTAGTAATAAGTTATTGGTACTTATTAGCTTTGTATAATATACATACCTTGTGTTTTACTTATAAGAAGAAAGAAGTAGGTACGTTGGTACGTACCAGTTCAGCTACGGCAATCCGGATAGTATTTTTTTTTTAACTTGAGCACAGATATTTACAGATGAACCATAAACATAAATCAAAACTTTGAATAGGTACTTACCTAACCTACTTCTACAAATTACAAATCAAATATATTTTTGGGCGGATTGGTTTTCTCTTGCATTGTCATACTATTTTGAGCTATGTTTTGAGGTTTAAAGAGGCTTTGAAAGTAAGGTTTTATTATTGTATAAAAATTTCTATAGTACAACCATGGAGCAGCGCCATCTAAAGAAAGTTTTTTTAGATGGCGCTGCTCCATGATTGTAATATAGAAATTTATATACAATGCCAAAAGGCATTTCAGACAACGTTCCGGTACAACTGAGGAAGAGAGGCAGGCCCAAGAATTCCTGGAAAAAACAAATGTAGCGACACCAGCATTCAGTTGGCCGACGAATCTCACAAGCAGATCAGTAGGTGAAATGGAGAAGTGGAAAAGTTGTGATCCCACTCGAGGTCATAGCATCGTCGGAAAGACGAAGAAGAAGAAGAACTGGTAATGTTCAGGAATAGATGCCACTGCTCTACGACTACGCTTATCTCACCGAAAAGTTCACGAGCGTTGTCTTTACGAGCAAGATTTCATAGATTACCATATGTCACTTTTCATAGCACGGTGTCTCCACGAGCAAGATTTCATAGATTACCATCTGTCACTTTCCATCGAAAGAAAGATTGGTAGATTGCTATAAATTGTATGGTGTGCATTTCATAGCTTACTATTTCATACTATTTCAGTCCAATTACAAAGAAAACAGAAAAGTTAATATGAAAATGAAAGCTCATAGAATACTATCTCATCTCTAGCATGCTATGAGCTGAGCAAGATATAGCAGGAAATTTTTCATAGAATGCTATTTGCGGTCTCCATGAGCAATTTTAATAGAATGCTATATTCTATAAAATCTAGATTGTGGAGACACCGTACAACTTCCTATACCAACGTTGTTTAAGCGAAATGCGAAAGGTTCAAATATCCCAAGTTTGTCGTTTTTTCCAGTTTGCAAACTGTTTAAGTTGTTTAAGCGAAATGCGAAAGGTTCAAATATCCCAAGTTGGTCGTTTTTTTCCAGTTTGCAAACTTCTTTTTTTCCAGTTTGCAAACTTCGAAAATCGATCAATTCTCTCTCTTTTTCATTTTGAAACTTTAAGTAATCTAAAAACATACATACATACATAGACAAACTTTCACTTGGGATTCCTTTATATCTGACTTATCATTTCAACTATCCGTCTAATTTCTCCATCGTAACATCTATCCTTTCTTTAAAATCTGCACTATTTAAAGAGCTCTCTATTAAAATGAAACATAATATATACAGGGGTTATTTCTTCTGTATATGTCTTGTTTTATTTTAGCAAGATGACTAAAATAAAAAACCGCGCTCTTATCGTGGTTCTAAAGTTTCATGTTTTCAAAAAAGTTTCATAAAATATAAAGGCAACAAGAGAAAAAATCATTTGCAGTCAAACTCTTTTTACATTTACACATAAAAAACTGGAACCCTTGCAAAAATTATATAACAAGTCTATTTAAATTATAAGTCTATTTAAATGAAATATGTACCTACTAAATATTTTATAATATTCTAGGTCTACAAGGTCAACTAGGAGTCAAACACAAAAACCATCAATTAAACAAGAAATTACAAAAAAGTTTCTTTTAAATGACAAAAAACTGATTCGAAACGACGAATCAGATGCAGATGTCAAATTTGTACAAACAAAACCAGGTGCCCCAACAGACCATTATGTGTTAACTGAGTTCAAAGGTGACGGTGAGGAGGACAATGAAATTGACTTTGTACTTACGGATGATTTACAAGTTGAAAATGAAGGATCAGTGGCTGAATGTATTGAAATCCAAGAAGAAATAGAGGATGAAAATGAAATGGATGATGATGATATAGATGAACTGATTGTAAGGACTCACGAAATTGTCGAACACGTATGCGGAAAATGTTTTAAATCATTTCGAACATTAAAGGTAAATAAAGGTTGATGAGTCTAAAACAAAAATTATATTCTTTTTTTAATTATTACAGGCATTAAAGCGGCATATTGACTTTTGTGCTTTTAGTGGTGAATCAATAACAAGAAGAAAGGAAATGCTAAACAATATATCCAAAATCGAAAAGGAAGCCATTCATATGCATAAAAAGGATATCTGTTTTTGTTGTGGTGATAGCTACGACACATGCCATGTAAGAATAATTGAATATTTTGTTCCTTTATTTTTGATTATGATTTAAATTTTTTTTTTCTATTTAAAGGGGGGTCATATTAATTGTAGTGAATGCCCTAAAACGTTCAAAACGCAGTTAAGCCTTGAACGTCACATTTTTATAATTCATTCAGAGAACAACGATTTTCCTTGCACATTATGCAATGGTCGAATTCGAACAAAAGCCTTACTGGATTTACATATGGAACAACATTTGACTCGTGGTAAACCGTTTGCGTGCAAAATATGTGGCAAAGATTTTACACGATTATATCACTTAAAACGTCATCTCAATTTTTCCACATGTGGTGGGATAAAAGCCGAAATGATTTCTTGCAAGGTTTGTGGAAAAGAATTTGCTAGATTGGACAACTTACGTTCGCATTTAAAATCACATTTGGGACAAGGACCATCGAAAAAGAGGTCAGACTATATGTGTCCATGTTGCAAAAAATGCTTCTATAGTCTGTCAACATTAAAGTGAGTTGAGATATTTATTAATAAACATGTTTTGCTGTGTTAATATGCATGAATAGACAGATTTAAACAAAGTTTAAATTGTTAAATAAAAATCGTTATTCTAAAAGATTAAATTTAAATTTTATTGTTTATTTCCAGTATTCATATTCGGACCCATACTGGAGAGCGGCCGTTTGATTGTGATCTTTGTGAAAAAAAATTCCCATCATTGGTTGCTTTGAAAAAACACAGGAGGTCTCACACAGGCGAAAAGCCGTACTCTTGCTCATTAGTAAGTTTCAAGAATTTTTTTTTATTATTTTAGTGAATCATGGCAAAATCATTTTATTTAACACTAGCTTACTCCTCCGGCGTTGCTAGGGTATACCAAAATTAAATTCTATTTGAATAAAATTCATCGACTGCTCTACTTTAACATTTTCCTTGGTCGAATTAAACATTTTCTTGTTCTTTCTTAAGTAGGTTCGTTTAGAGTTCGAAACTCTGCCACATGCATTTACATTTTATACTTGGAATTGGGTCTACAGAGACAATAATTATAGTCTCATATTGAAGCCAATATAGTCTGCTTTAAAACCGTCTTAAACAGGTACTTACTAGTCCTTTAGGGTTATAATCGCTAAAGTCTGACAAAAAAATCCTAAATTTTCGCGTTTTTTTCGATTTTTGACATAGTTGCCTTCGGCGCTCGCCTTGGCGCTCACAACATCATAAATACCATAAAAATCAGAACTCCTGGATTTGAAGTATTGGACTAAGAGAGCTCTACAGAGTATTGCGAAAAATAGCAAAGTCGAAAAAATGATAATCTTGGAAAAGCTGTATCTCGAAAACTAATGGGTCTAGAGAAACAATTATAGTCTCATATTTTAGAAAATCTAGTTTACTTATGTCATATTCGAGTGGACGTTCGTCGGGCCCTCCGAGTGAAAAAAAACCTTCCTAAATTGGTCGATTGGCTGTTCGGAGTGATGTTCGGGAGTGCTAATTTGTCAGGGTTTTAAGTGTAAATAAGGAACAAATATTGAAAAAACACTTTTTAACTCGTTTTTGAAAAGGGGAGTGTTTTTAATGATCCATTGGAATCATATTTCCCTCCTGTTCGGAGTAAAACCACTCGAATATGACATTAAAAAACGTCATGAGAAGGTACTGTCAAAAGGTAGTCCTTTAGGGCTATAATCGCCAAAATGTGAAACAAAATCCAAAATTTTCGCGTTTTTTTCGATTTTCGACAAAGTTGCGTTCGGCGCTCGAGGTCACGAATTTGGATTATTCATTAGGTTAAATTTTAATGCAAAAAATCATGTCGCCATTTTGACTACGCGTAGTTTATCGCATACTAGGCTAGACTACCTCACGCAAACTACTCTGCCATCTCTAGATGGTTGGTTATGGTTGGTCAAGAAAATTTAAAACAAATATGGGCTTTGTTACTTAATTTTTTTTTTTTTTTTTCAAAATGATGTTGAACAAGCCGCATGACAGAGCATCTCCTTGCTTGAATTCTTGATTGACATCAAAGGTTTCGGTTAGATTATTTCCGACCTTAATTCAACTTGCTGTCCCCTTTTCATTGCCGCTAGTTACAACCAAAAACCTTTTAAGGGGTTTCTTGAGTTAATGCACTTCTTTTATTGAATTTAGGTATTAGGTATTAAAAAAGACTTATGCTATTTCATGTGTTTGTATGCTCATTTGACATCCCAAATATTTATTTTTCATTTTAGTGCAAATCGACCTTTTCAGTCAAAGAAGTTCTTAACAGACATATGAAACGCCACACCGGAGAAAAACCACATTCCTGTGATGAATGTGGTAAGCGTTTTATTCAAGCTACCCAATTGAAAAATCACCTTCGCACGCACTTGAAACCACACCAGTGCTCTGAATGCGAAGAAAAATTTAAAACGCTGCCACAGTAAGTATTTTTGGCAACAACTAAGAACATTTTGTTTACTTCGTTAAATATCAAATCGTCTCTTTAATTAGATTGACCAAACACTCCAAAGAACATAATATCATGCCTTTTCAAAAGAGATCTAAACCTCGAAAGTCCAATACTAGACAAAACAAGGAATACAATTGTGAAGATTGTTCAATATCTTTTCCGACCATTGCTGGATTTTTGCGTCATGAAGTGACTAATAAACACATGGGTATATAAAAAAATAAAATAAATAATATTCATTTCCTAATACGCTCAGTTATTTTTTAGAAAACGCAAAAAAAAATTGCGTGATTTGTGGATTAGAACTCAAGAACACAAAAGCGCTCCAGTTTCATGTACTCAAATACCATGAAACAATGGACGAACCGTAAGTTGAAGGAAAAAAAACTATTATTTGTATTGTTTTTAATTAATATTTTGCAAATATAGACCGCAAAAAAGTGTTGAACCAGTCAAGACAGAGAACGTAGAAGCACCAATTGTTATTGAAGAATTTGTTCTTGAATCGATTCCCGAAGTAGACGAAAAACAACTTCTAGATAAACCGATGGTTCAGAGTTTTACCATCATTCCAAAGGAATATGCTATTTCTCCGGAAGTGATGAAACCCAAACAAATAAAGAAAAAATCGAGCCTCAGGTCTGAACTCAGAAAATCTATGGCAGAATGCTTACGTGAACCTATTACAGAAAAAGTTAAGGCATCAGAAGAAGAGTTACAAATAACCGAAAATGTTAGAAAACTGCTCGATATGCTAGTGGATGCAGACACGCTTTCTAAGTATGGCTGGCCCACGTCAACTATTGAAAATGTAAGAATAAAATTATTTGAATCTTTATTGCAAATTTAATTAATTGTATTTATGTTTAAAGGTTCTTTGTAAAGTTATTGAGAACTGTGGACACAATATGTTGAAGATGACATTTACCGATGATTATTGTACCAGGATGAGGGAATATGTTAAATTGCTTTTCACTGTTGTTATACAAAATGATACAATTAAGGAGCTTTTAAATAATTATCCAATAGATGAGGTAATTGAGTTCGTTCTTTCAAATGAAAATGACGATGGTGATGAATAGATTTTGAAATTTACTTTACAATGTTTTCAAAACGAACTTTATTTGTAAATAATAAACAAAATCCCTTTTAGTTGTTTAATAGAAATATACAACATACATGCAATGTATTTTACGTTATGTTTAAGAAGTATTTTATATCTTAATTCTTATATATTTTTATATTATGCGTGAAGGTAAATAAAATATTTACAAAAAAAAAGTTTCTCTATAAGTTTTGATTTTTGAATTATGCAACTATCGGAACTGTTCTCCGAAAGGGTACGATCATATGGCTGAATGAGTTTAGTTAGGTTTAGTTTATTTATTTCGAGTTTAATGTGTCGCTTAAAATTATCGTAAAACAAGCGATTGTCCTTTTGGCAGTTACTTTACAAGGAATTAAAATCATGATTTTGATTATCAACTACCACAGGTATTGTAGTTTTGTTGCGAGATTTACTGCAGTTACGTTCTGACCTGCTTCCGTACAGGAGAGTATTTTTACCCATACAAAAAAAAGATGTCACCATAACATTCTTTTTTTAAATTGCTGAGATAAATAAACAACTTTATTAAGAATAATTAACACGTGATCCATTTAATGATTTGAGATAAGGCATCTGTAAATTAGCCCGACTAACAAAGAATATTAAGAACTGAAATGTATTTTAACAATCATTAGCGGTGTTAATAAATATTTAAATTTGAAAGAAGACACCGACTGACACACAAATGCAAAACATTTCACTGAGTTGTTAATAGTTTTTGAATTTTCTCAGCGTTTTGTAATATCTTGGCTCGACTACCATCGATCGTTTCTCGGTATTCCTTAATGTTGGCTTCAATCGTGACTAGTTGATTTTTCATTGGTTCAGTCACTGATTCAGTAAGACTAAAATGGTAAAATATGTTATTAATATAAATTATAGAATAACTATTTTTATAACCTTCTTTCCTTCTTTAGTTCCAACGAAGATTGGTTGTATGTATCCCTCCACATTGTCAATTCCAATTGCATTGCATCAATATCTTCAGGAATAAAATCCATTAGTTTTCCCAATGGATTAACTGATTTCGTTAAATTTTGAATGACATCTCGTAAGCTGTCCATTTGACGAGCAGAGCTTTGCCTTGAATTTATTTTAGCAATATTGTTTGTCTGTAAACAAAGTTTGAAAACAAAATGACCAAATTTAAGATTAGAAGTTCAGTGCTTACATTGTCTTTAGTTTGTTCCGTATCAGGAGAAGAACCTTGTACTAGTTCTTTTTGCGTTTCGAGAATCTGTTGAACTAAATGCCCCTGCTGTATTGATTCATCTTCGAAAGACTTTTTATCCTTGATGATGGATCCCTGCAATTGATCATCTGTATTTGGATTCTCTATAATAACGAGATTCTCCCCATCGTCTTCTAGCTCTGAATTAAATGTTTCTAATTTAACACTGATCCCAGATAGTTTGATTTGATCGTTTGGTTGGAGAATTATTTCAATGTTCTTATCTCTTCTGCGAGGAGCTCCTGGACGTGCTGATGCAGGCCTCGCACTCGGTGGTCTCAAAGAAGATCGTGGTCGTAGAGGAATCGGTGCAGTTTCCTTCGAATCGTCCCTTACAAAGGTCGATTCGCGTTTTACATCTGCACTTGGAGTCGAAGAAGGACTAGGCTGAGACTTTGGAGGACTAATCAAGGTCTCAACTGGATGTTCTTCTGTTACTGTTTTAAGAGCATCAACTGTTTCTGAAGTGATTTGAGCACTCGAATCGTCAGGTTTTAGTTTACTAGATTTTTCAGCACTTGATCTTCGACTTTTTCCCGAAGATCGCTTGTTCACTGATGATCGCCGGCTTTCATTGTCAGTGTTAAGATCTTCTGCTGCAGCGGTTAGCAATATTTCTTCTGCTCTTTTACTTGCACGACGTTCATCGGTTTTAAACTCCGTTGGAGGGGAAAGTGTTTTTCCTGGTGAGGTAATGGCCTTATTTTCGTTACTAATTTTTACGATATCTTTTTTTGTTTCAGACTCATCGTTTTGTTTTCCAATTTTTTCAGAACTCGTTTTGATTTCTGTCTGACGCTTCTTCTCACCTTTGGTGGGAGCTTCTAAAGAAGCTTTTATAGATGAACTTTTTCTTATGGATTCCTTACTCAACGGCTTGATTTTAAGTTTCTTTTCCTCTTTCTTTTCATTATCAGTGACTTTCGACGTTTTTCTCGAAGATTTTTCTATGATGTCTTTTGTTTTTATTTTGTCTTTTGCTCCAATTTTCTCTTTTTCCTTTGAATTGTCATTTATTTTTGTTGTTACTTCTTTTGGAGACCTATCGGTTTTATTTTCTTTAACATCTTTTTCCTTTAGCTTTTGTTTTAAATTCACAGAACTTCCTTCATTATCGACCATTTGAATAGCAGATTTCCAATCGAGTTTCTTTTCAATTACAATTCCTATCAATTGCAACAGTTCGTTAGTTTTATTTGGCTCATGGCCAGCAACAATTTTTGAAGTTCTAACCGTTATAGGTTCATTAGTAATGATTTCTTGGCAAAAAGATAATAAATATTAATTAAGAAAATATTTTGTATGTTCGTTTTGATTAAATTACTTATTGCGTCGATCATCTTCTGTAAAAATTTCATTTTTGCATCACGATCACTAATGTTTTCGTAGTTCAGTTCGTCGGGAGTGTAAAGGCCTTCAAAATATCCTGTGGTTTGTATTACCTTCCAAATAAATAAAATCTAATCATTTTAAATTTAAAAAAAAAACATCCTGTATTGACGAAATTTTAAATCCCTAGACACTCGGGCGTATTTAGAATATACATAAATAAATATACATACATAATAATTTTTTCTTTGGTATAGTAATAACTTAGATTATAGATTAGTGTTTTATAAGAATGATTTTCATTACTGCTTCTGGAAATTAGACATCTAGTTATAGAGACCGGTTGAGGCCCTGGTTCAGACGGACTGTAGCGTCACCTTAAGTAAGTAATTAAGGCAAAGCTTGATCGAATAAAAGAAGTATGAAATATCCGCGGAATGCTTCATGTGAAAAATACCATCATGTACATTTATATGGCCAGCAGCGTATGTTATGTATGTAGCTTGTTAAGCCCCATAACCTTTTATTAGAGTCAAGCTTTAAAGTAAACTTGTGATATTAACTTCTTTTTTAACCAAAGAAATTTAAAGGAGGTAACAATACATTTTTGGATTTATAAATTTGTATTTACCACAAACTTGTGATATCAACCTCTTTTTCAATAAAAGAAATTTTAAGGAGGTAACAGTACATTTTTGGATTTATAAATTTGTATTTACCGCATTAAAAACGTCGTGCAAGAATCGAAAGGGAGGCTTCTTTAACAGCTTTTCACTAAGTACTGGTTTCTTTACATATTTCCCGAGCGTTTCTTGAGTTCGTTTTATTACAGTTGCATCTATCTCCGACATGGTTAAATATTTAAAAAAACAAATTCTATAACATTTCTTTTAATAAATCGTAAATGTATAAAACGATTTGACACTCTGATAGAATTTAAACAATTTTTGTTTGATATGTTTGACAGAGTCGTTCCATAGCAACGGATGATTCGTCGCAGAACACCTATTTTATTTTGTAACCATTCAACACCCAACCCCAAATATTTAAGAACACTTTGACTTACTAGTAATTACCTACACCTATAGGACTTGTTGCTAGTTTTAATCATGAGTCATGTCATGGGTCTATTATTCTAGGCAACAAGGTTACCAACATACTAAAATTTTAGGGTTATTGAAAAATAATAACGCTAAATAGTTTGTTAATTTGATTAATAATTGTTCTATATAACGAGATACATATATAACAGTTTTAGTTTTTCTAATTTAGTCCAAAACGGCTTAACGATTTTGTACATTTTATATATGCAGTGCTGTGTATATAACTGCATTTACAATGCATATAACGGAGATTTTGTGTTAATGGTTTTTACAGATTTGACCATAAATTGATAACGTCTTATCCGAAGGAGTTGCTGCCTTTTTCATGGGATTTGTTTTACCCGGGTTGCATGTGTGTGTTCGATGACGATGACTGACGTTTTGTCGTCGACCGTGTAAGGTTCGCTTAAATCGCAAGGGTCCTCGGGTTTCTTTAAGCAATTAATTTTGTATACCTATTACATCAGTTGTTTATTGTTTGACTTTCTCCTTTGTGAAAGATACAAACGATTATTCAGTAGTTTAACATATACGTAAGATCAAATCCAGATATAAATCATTCATAATCACTTCTTTGTCTAGTTTAACATTTTTCGCTCACAGAAAATAGAAATACCTACCTAAGAAAAAAGCAGCAATTAGAAAAGATGAATTTTATTTGGAAATAGACGAAACCAAAGAATAGTTTATATCTTTGTATCGGTAGATTTTAAGATCAATGAGCTTTTTTCTTTTTGTTTGTACTTCGTGCTAACTAATTATAACGTATCTTACCTAAAGCCAAGCTGAGCTAAAACGTTAGAACCGTTTATTCTGCTATAATGCATATAAACTTGATAAAAAAAAGATCGGTACTTGCTCTTACACACACAAGGTTTCCCAACTTCGAATGCCTGATACTATTTTTCTGACATTATAAGTATCGGATATCACTAAAAAATCCGATATCGCAAAATCAATTTGACACGATATATCGCACAATCTCCTAGGTCTGTTTAATCATCAATCTAGCCGAAGATTACGCAACGTTTTCAATTTAAAATTGATAAGATCGCATAAGCTTTCCTAAGATTTTTTTTTTGCTAAAATCGATTAAACCGTTCAGGAGAAAGTTAAAAAAAAAAACATTTCTATGGTAGGTACCGTTAATGCATTAATAGGCGCTTGACTATATTCAGGTTCGGTTAATTTTGGAGTTTAAAATTAGAAAACAAACCCTAAAATTATTCCTTGCTATATTACAGATTTGAATATATTTGTCACAATGATCGGACAAATAATTTAAAAATTATGATTATTTGTATTAATCAAAACCAATTTAAAAACAGAGCACCCCTTACCTTTTTTTACTTTTGTTTTATAATTTTCTTCATATTTGATTCTTATCTCCAGTTGGATATTTTTACGATTGCGTGCTTCATAATATCTAGCCTACCTATAACGACAAGTAAAAGTACAAACTTTTGTGAGTCAACAATGTACTTTCATATTTTCTGTGCGAAAATGACTTTTATTCAAACTATATTAATAACAAATAATATATATATATTTAATTATACAATAACATACATTATAGCTAACATATTTTTTTTACTGACTAAACAACAATTAGGAGTGCATTTCTTTAACTAAAAATATTACCAATTTTTTTTTAGTAAATATTTACATATAAATTATTCTTATTTCATTTTAAAGCTGGCATTTTTTGTTAAACATATTTTTTTACTAACTAAGCAGTGAATCTTTTTTCTTTGTAATACAACAATACACACACACAACGTCAGACATATATATGTACTTATATTGTACGTAGGTATAAATGTTTATTATTACACAAACCTTTTAATATGAAACATTTCACATAAAAAAGTGTACTCTTTTATTTCCTTGAGGGCTATGTATGATGGTTATGATACGAGCCGTAAACAAAAAACAGCGAAAAAGAACAAGAAAATACAAACAAATAAGAATATAAATTAATAAAACACAAACATTTTTTGTTTATTTCAAAATGAAATCAAATCTTTAATAATACTTTTTCATTTAAAATTCTCATTTTAACTATAAATTTAATATATGCTAATTTTTCTTAAAAATAAAAATACATTTTATATGTACCTATGTGTATATAATTCAAATATATGTAAGTTCTTTCTATAATACAACAAAACTTAAGTAGGAAAACAAATTAAAACAAAATCAATAGCCGAAATCATATACATAGATTATAGTAGAAAAAGAAGTGATACAAAATTTCATCGTCTCTCACTTCGCAAGTACAAAATTAGGAGAACAAATATTAAATAAATTAATAATTAATTGTCTTTCTAGAAAAAATTTAATAAATTTATTTTAACGATCGAGAAAGATGTGTGAATTTGTTAGTTGGTTGTATTTTGTATAGTTGCTTTGTTGTTTTTGTTTTTATAACACAGTTTAGGAATTAATTGCAATTCAATTGTAAATAATTTGTAAAGTAATGGTAAGTTGATTGGACGTTGTTTGCCATATGCTACAATTCAAAAAATTCATCTTGTTGCTTTTCGAGACGCTGCAATGAGTTTTGTACTCGCCTACCTTGGGTAATGTTTAGAAGCTGCGCTGTGTCGGAGGTGCTACCTGAAGAACTGTGACGTGTATGACTTGTCTGGTTATTTTGCTGAAAGTGTTGTTTGTATGAGCTGGAATTAGGATTCCTTATTCTGTGTACTCCGCCGGTGGTAAAAAGATCGTCATCACTTTGGCTTGTTAACAGGCTGCAAAAAAAGAATATTTTGTTTTTATTTTAATTGCGCCAACGTAAGTTTGTAAAATGGATACATGCTTTCATGTACAATCACGAGAAAGACCATTCATCCTTTCTGCACACACTAATGTTACATTCATTTTTTATTATATCTTGAATTTCACTTGAATGAGTAATTTTAAGCACACACCACACAATCTTGCATGCAGAAACAAATTAAAATATAAACCGTTTTTGACTTTACTCATACCGCATTCTTTTCATTTGTTCCCTTGTCACCAGACCTTGCAAATTTAAAACCGAATAAAAAATAATCAAAATATAATCTTGCTAAGCAATCGACATCTAGGAGACATTTGCAGCTTTCATTGAAACTCATTCTTTGAAATTTTCTGTGTCAATTTTGAGGAAAATCCAACAAAGTTTTTGTTGATTGATATCAAAATGAAGGTAATGAATTATAATATAACAATTTTTTTATTAAGAAAATAGGGCAATTTGAGCTAAATTCATGAAATATTAACACTTTTGTTATTTCGATAATCATTGAAATAACAAAAGTGATAATATTACGCGAATTAAGCTTAAATTGAGTTGTTTTTTTCTTTTTAATACGAAAATAAATAATTAATTTCCTTCACTTTAATACCAATTAACACCAAAATTTTAGGATAATTTGCAATTAAATTGTCATAGTCAGAGCGTCGGACTCTTACGTCAGAGGTTTGGGTTTAAACTTAACCTGAACCCTTAAGTTTTTTTAGGGACACTGCCTTTTGTGAATTGTATGTTTCCTCCTGTAGAATTAGCAATGCACCCTAAAGGATTGTTTTAGTTATTGTAAATGTCATTAGGGCTTAGGCTTTCATTTAAAGCGGTCGTGCCATGCAAGTTATTTATTTATTCGACTCTTAGAACAAAATGCTATATATCGCTGTTGAAATGATCAACAAAGCACACAGTGTGAGCTTAGAATTCATTTATGGCTGCGTGCACCGACAACCTAGTCCCCAAATAAGTTTTGAAGAATCAACCAAATTACCTATATTACTAAAACGAAATCAAGTCAAACGAGTTAAAGTTCGTGCGACTGGGTCACACGAACTTGCTCTTGTAGCAAGATACCACATAAACAAAATTAAATTTAATACAAATAATTTTTTTTAATTTTTTTTAATAAAATGAAAAATACGAATAAAATCGTATAAATATTTTTCAAAAGTGCTAAAACTACTTTTTAGGAAGATTCAAACGAAAGTTAAAGTATGCAGACAATTTTGTTGCCTGAATGCAAGTTCACAAAAAAAAATAATTCCAAAATCGTTAGAGCGATTTTTAAATAAATCGATGCTTTATAATTTTTATAAAAAAATGTTTACGAATTTAAAAAACGCCAATTAAAGAGCTAAATATGCACACAAAATATATTTTTATAGTAAAGCCGTTTTCCAAATATTGAATTTACAAAAAAAAATTCAAAATTAATTAAAACTGAAACCAAGCATTCTTTCAAAATTTTATCAAGTCATCTAGGTTTTTCTATTTTTTTTAATTAAAATCGATTAACCCGTTCACGAGATAGCTCAAGAAGAAATTATTTTTTTTGCAATTTGACAAAAGACAATCAGATAAAAAACATCTGTAATTTTTTTGAAGACTTGGAGCCGTTTTTGAGAATGACATACAGACACACAGACAGAATTTTCAGATCCACTTTTTACGACTTCGCTATCATTGTAATGTAATGTTTGATTGTTATCTCAAAAATGTTTGTTTGCACGAATCAAAGACTTGGGTTATAGTACCTATAATCGCAAGTAAAAAAATTACCATACTAGCGCTGATTCGGTTTTTCGGGAAAAAGTGTTCCTAGATCCGGCTATTATATCTACCTACTTATCTTAATGAAGCCAAAACAATTGCGCTTAAGTTGCCACCCTTATCTTTAAATTTAATTCTTAAAATAACCTTCAACAAAAGTACGCTCCAACCAGTATTTTGAAAAACAAATAAAATATGTTTCATAATAAGAAACATTTAGTTGCAATTCTTCTATTACTATTTATCTTATCTTTAAATATATATGTATATAGAAGGAAAATTCTCATTCAAAGCAATAAAATAAACAAAGAAAACACAACATAAAAAAACTCCATCATACTCACTCTGTTCTGTTGCTCTGTGACTTTTCCACATATTTCTTAGACTCGGCTATTGTTGAATCAATTTTACCCAGGAATTCATCGATGCATTTTCTATTCTCTTCCTCTGGACTCATTGTAACCGAATCCATCGATTTGCTGCCATTTTTGCTTGTGTGATTCTGTTGTGGTGAACATTGTTCTGTGCTAGTTAACATTTCACTACCCGCAATCGAATATGGTCGTGTAGGTAATTGTTGAGGTCGATCGTCTTTCGGATAAAAGGGTGATGACTTATCGACGGGTATAAGTAAATATTGACGCAAAAATAAGCTATCAGATGCAAAAAGACGATTGGCTCGGCGTATTTGTTCCGTCTGAAATAAATAAAAACAAAATTAAATTATAATAAAACTATAAATGATATCAATTTTCAACCACGATTGACAATTGATTGGATATTATTATCGTCATGTAAGACGTAGGTACTCGTATTAATACTTTCATATTGATTGAGAATATTTTTTTTATTAATTAGTGAATGGCTATTTATATCATACTCTTATATGGCAGCAAATGATTGATTTGTGTCTGACTTAACAAAAGCTGAGTGGGTAAGAAAAAAAAAATCGTAATTGATAAAAGAAAGCTGAAGAGTAATCTGTTTACTTTGATTTATCAATGAAACATATTAGACGAAGTAAAAGGATGAATAATTGTAAGTGGTTTAGTGGTAAAAACACATTTATATGAGAATAGCGCTAATGATCTTATACTCTTTTAAAAAACTAGATTATGTGTTTGGTAATAGGTACAAATTCATTGTAAAATTCCTTAAATAAACAAAGATTATACTTAAACGATAACAACAATGTTACTCTATGATAAACTATTTCTATGATAACTTGCTAGTTTATTATTAATTTTATTATATTATTGCATTTCGAAATATATGTTAAAAAAATAAAAAAAAATTATTATTACCTAATTGCAAATATTATAAGTCTTGTAGTTTTTCAAATTTTTGGACGTAATTTTTTTATGAAACGCTTGGGAAATAACCATAAAAATCAAGGTAAATACTTTGACGACTAAAAATGATCAAAGTCACCTTTCCAGTGGTCATCTTTTCAGCGTTCGTTAAAAATTAATGCAAATGTGCACTTTTAAGCGAAGAACTATGAAGACAAAAAAAAAGTTAATGACTTTATCCTTTATTATATGAGGCAAACAATAAAAGATTGACAATTAATAAGCAAATTGTGGGACTGAACAACTTTTTAAAAAAACTTTAAACAAATCACCGTTGTGTGCATATTTTTAACCCAAAATCTAATATGCAGTTTGCGTGACAATATTTACTTTTTTTAAGCTATCCTCTCTATAATAAAAGCCAGTATGGTTCGTTATTGTTAGGGAAAGCTTTCATTATTTTATTATTAATGGTTCGTTATTGTTGGTAAAAACTTTTTGGTTCAATGTTTTTGGATACTAAACATGGATAAGTAGAGCGTATGGGCAAGCATCGAAATTGAGCTTTAAAATTACAGATTTAAAATTATCGATCAAAACCAGTAAAAAATTACGCAGCAAACAAAAACGGTTATGTTCACTTTAAACTCATTTTTAGTTTTGAAAATGATTATGTAATGATGGCGTTGCTAATGGTTTAAAGAAAAATATGATTATCATATCAGGTTAAATTCAAAACAAAAAAATTCAACGGAAGTTAAGCATTTTAAGGTCCAATCTTAATCCGTCTGTATTTCACCAATCACTGAACCGACTTACACGGTTTACATGCTGTTAGATAGAGGAAATGTTAAACTAGGTCATGAAAACTATATTTCTGGACAAATGTCCACAGTTTGGCTAAAAAACGATACCAAAGTTGCACTTCCGCAACTCGAAAAAATTGGGCATACAATAATTATTTTAAATATTTGGTGACACCAACACAGCAAAGTACTTGAATTCATCTTTGATTCTGCCCATAGCAGTACGACCAAGTATTAACAGACTCAATTGCAGCGGCATAATATTAAAACTTATTTAAAATCAAAACAGTTTTTGGGTTCTGGAAATGGATAAGTATACAAAAGAATCGAATGAGCTTTGAACAGGTAAAAACTAACTTAACGAAAAGAAAACTTAAAGCTTTTTTTACCATTGGTGCTATGTCCATCTTACATACTGAATTATTATTCTCTAGCATTGAACGAAATACATTATGCAGAAATATATTAATCAAAGTTTTTGTGAAAACTAAATTGGGAATCTAAGTTTTGTTGAAAAATAAAGTGAAAAAGTTTTTATTTTAGTGAATAACTTACTTAACTTTACTTAAAAGGAACTTAAAAGGAATTGTGACTGTGTTAAAATAATTTTTTGAACTCGGGTTAGGACTTTTCTAAGGGCCAGTTGTACAATCGTGGTTCAACGTGGTTCAAATTTTTAAACGCCTGATTTCCATAGATAATCTGTCAAAATCGGTGGGTTAAAAACTTGAACAATGATTGTACAACTGGTCCTAAGTTTTTTAAAGCTTTACGGCAAATTGATACTATACTTCATTAAAACTCGATTTGTAAACATTTATTTGGTATTTCGAATTCATATTATTTTTATTTTAAAGCTTTAACGACAAGTTGATATTTTAGGATATTTTAAGTACATATGTACCTACCTCATTTTTTTTTTTTTCAAGCATAAAATGGAGTTTATTACTATAGACAATGTTGTCTACCGTATTATTTCAATTCATGGCGACGTCAAGATTTTTCTCTTTTAAAAAAAATAAAAAAATTTACTTAAATTAAAACCCCTTAGAACCTTTACCAAAAATAATTTATTTCCACCGTCATTTTCGACGGGTTTTCAGTTAGTATTAAAATAAATGTTAGGTTTGATTAAAACCACAAATTTTCAAATGGTTCAATTTGTATCAACGTAACTATGTACATCTCTTCATTGTTTAAATATCGTCTCCATTGAATGTTCTTTTGTTTTTTGTTTTTAAGAGCACATAATTGCAGAACTCGTCTCCAGTTAGTTCTAGGACAACTCATCTCTGGTTTCTCAAAACCATAGTAAAATTATGTAAGAAATTTGACTGATGATACTGAAACTAGCAGAAAATTTTTTAACATAACCAACATAAAAAGCACTCATTTGGAAAGTTACACACAACTAAATAACTGAAGTGCTTACACTTATTATTTTTATTTTATAACGTCATAGCGATCAAAACCTAATAGGTGCCGTTAGGTACCTATGTAATATTATAATAATCTCCCTCACTATAAGTACTAATTCCACCTACCTATATACCTTTATATTTGCTCATCAAATATGAGTTATCTTTATACTGTTTCTCACATTGAAAACCTCGTGAATTGTAGCCATTATATTTCAGACAAAAATATTTCAACTGAAACCGAACATCAATTTTTTTACCATACAAATGATTTAAATTATTCTTGCACATTTATTTTAATTGGCCTCATTTTAATCTATAAAGTCGATCATTCCTCCCAAATATAAAAAAAGTTCGAAAGTAAACAAATAAAAAAGAATTTTGAGAAGATGGAGGGGACGTACACATGAAGGAGTATGTACTTTAATCAGAAAGAAAGTCTCATTCTTCTTCATTGGCTAATAATAGAATAAATTTATACCCATATAACGAACATGACTTCTTTTTGCTTCATTCGCGCCAGTCACCATCCATAAAACAAATTACTGAGTGGAGCAGAATATTGCTAGGCATGAAAAAAATCAATGTTCCCCATACATGCACCTGGGCTGGGTAGGTGATGATAGATAATAATATAATGTGATAAATTATATTTTCATTTTTTCAAGCTATTGATACTTAATCTAACTTACCGTGCATCCATATTTAAGGGCAATTCCTTGGAGTGTATCAGTTTTATCAATGTCATGCTTAACCAAGGTGTCATTGTTTCTCATGTGATTACAGGTGCTGCCGTATTTTTTCAGAGATCGTGCTGACTCACGAATTGATTGTTTCTCATTGAACATGTAGTCCTCGTCCATGTCTTGTACGATTTCTGTGAACTGCAAATAAAAGAAAACGAATTTTTATTTTTATTTTACTGAATACCAAATTACTATGCATGTGAAATGATTTGGATGAACATTTTTTATTCAATGCAACTACCTATCTACGTACTGTTATTTTCTATTGCGTTTTGTGTGCAAATTGATTTTAATTTATTTCTTCTTAATTTGTATGATGTAAGATTTTGAGTACTCATAGCTTACCCCAAGAAAGTAGACCAAGATGTGCAACTTGATTAATTAAAAACAAACAAAGTGCAAATAATTGCGTTGAATAAGAATTGTAATCAGAAAAATAGAGTAAGAAAAATAGAAAGTTTATTGTATTAACGTTGACAGTTTAGTAATGGTTTAGTGACTGCTGCTATATTATTAGTCGTCCAATGCCAGAATGAACTATCTAATATCCCTTTTTTTGACAGATATGTCAGGCTAACAAATTTTTAGTGTCAAAAGTTGGGAAATTTATTTTTTCACATGGGGCATTGTTGGTTAAGTACTGCCAGTCAAACAGAAAATATTTGTGGAAAAAAATAGTGTTACACTAAGGCTACCCTTACACGGTCAGTCATTTGACATCAATCATGTAATATAGTGTTTGTAAAAGTCGCTTAAGGGGCGTTTAAGTGCCTTGCATATCAGAAGTGAGGCAAATTGCGAATTGTGTACAGTCACGTACACACTACAGAGGACGTCAACTTATACTCCTCCGTCTCCTCCCGTAGAAAAAAAAATGTTTACACGTGCTTTTCTATACGTGAATACGTGTAAACAGCCAAATGCAAAATTGTAAGTATGTGTGGTCCAGCCAAATTTGACAGTCTCATTTTGAATTGTGGGTGGAGCCTCCTGAGATGATGTTCTATTTATTTATTATACTATGGTCATGTGTACACAGGTCATCGACTCGTACTCTTCCCTCTCCGCAGCCAAATGCAAAATTGTATGAATGTAATGTTTAGCCCAATTTGACAGTCCTATTTGAAATGCACGGGCACGCATAAAAAGTTAAGACTGCAGTTTTTGAAAGAGATGATGTTCTATATACAGGGTGATTGATTTAAGGTGCACCAAAAAGCTTGAGCGTGTAGGTGGGATTAAGACAAGAAAAAATATCGTATGGGAGGGTAGGTCTATTTCTCCGTGGGGGAGGGGGGCATTTTTCTAAAAAATTTACTTAAATCAGAAAAAAAAATATTTAAAAACAACGGTGAATGATACGAAGCCTTGTTATATCTTTTTGGAAACCCAGGAAACTACTCTTTTATTTTATTTTTAAATTAAGTTGTTTAAGTGAACAGTTTTAAAAAAATTAATTTTCAAACTCAAAATTTTGAAAAAAAAAATTTTAAAAAAAATGTTTAAACTAATTTTTTTCAAAATTTTATGTAATTAACTATTATTTTTATTTTCAAAATTCAATACTCTTATTAATTTTTAGTCAAAAACAGAAAGTCGGATGCCAAAATGTATCTTAGTTTTTGAGAAATTAAGAAATTTCTAAAATTGGCACTACTTGTTCACCACGTGCTTATTATGTACCAACTTTCACTGACAAAACTCATAACTATTGTTAATATTTAATACCCAATAAGAATTACTATGTATAAAATTAGAAGTAAAAGTTACTCGCTATAAAGTAATTGTTGTTTTTATAATGCATACACATGTTACTTTAATTTTGTATGAAGTAAAATAATTGTGTTCAATATACCCCCTTTTTTATCAAAAAACCTGCAACCATTAGGGATTTCCTTCAAAAATTATTATTTTCAGCAAGCCTATTAAATGTTGTTTTTAAGCCGTGTGCCATTTGCGTTAAAAGTGCTGTGAAATTTTATCCCATGTCTAAATTTTGACATTACAGACATCAAAAATTAACCTGCTCGAAGGTAAAATCATAGCAAGTGGTTAAGTTTTGACATTTGTTTAGCTGCGTTTATGTACATCTTTTTGACCGTGTTCAGACTGGGAAATTTAAGTGTGGCGTGGTGAGTACTCTCGTGATTACACAGGTACAATTGAGGACGCCTCACTTCAAGCGGGTGGAATTTTTAGTGAGACAGTTGTACGACGCGAATTTTTTGTACTTTATAAAAGAAGACAACATCCATAAATTATTATTAATGCTTCTATTTTCCAAGAATTCTTTTTCTATCACTCTGCATTTAGCTTAATAATGAAAATACTGCGATGTTAGCCCTGTTCCTTTTAAGGTGGCGAAGGTGGCAAAGTACTAATGAGTACCTTACTAGCGATTCTAAATGGAACGCTTCGCTAGTAGCAATCTACTACTGATTTGTATAATTTAGTGTATGGAAGCATACAGTCTCAACGTATACCTTTTGGTCACACATTCCGTCCTTGTATTGGAATTTTTTGTTTTGTTTATTTCTTAATCATTGGCTGCTTTTCCGATAAACAATAATGTTTATAATGTTTTGAGCAATATTTTATGTATTTATTTTGTTTTTATTAATAGAAAAGAAAAAACTAAACGCTGCCATTTGGCGGTTTCTAGATGCGTAACTACTCTGCTCATCTTCTCGCGCTTGAGAGCATGATTACTACTCGTGATTACTTTACCACCTAAAAGGAACAGGGCTGTTAACACATCGGCAGTCAAGCAGATAATGAACAAAATGGGAAAAAAAAACTTGAATTTGGAATTGGAACAGTACTTACGCTTCCGATGTTTATAATTTGAAGCTACCTCACGAGAATACTCACCCCTCACCCCTCTCGCCAACGAACTTTCTTGAGTCCGGTCTTAAATTTTCTAGTCTAAACACGGTCTTTATTATCGGCCGCGTTCATTGTTGCATCTTTTTTTATCGATTGTATCTAAAGCTATCTGGATAGCTTCGTGTCGTTGTGAAAAACTGTTTATGCTATTATGTAAATACTGAGACACACTTGAATGAAATTCGTAGAAATTTTATATTAAAAGGCACGAAAAAAATTAATAAAATTAAATTAAATAAAATTTTTAACAATAGTCAACTATTGTTATTAACGTTCTTAAGGTATCTGAACATTTCTGGATAGGCTTTGAACACAAGTAATCTCAATGGGAAAATTATATTTAAAAAAATTCTATTTAATTCAATTCACACAGCAAAAAGCTTACATTTTATTCACCCTAATAAAAATGGATCAAATTTAACTGCGATCAAATTTAAACAACAATTTTAACGCAATTGGCCTTAAGTTATTACTTATCCCACGCAATTATTGTGCGCCCTTGCTTAAATATAAATTTACCTCTTCAATCGATGTGTGTTAGTATGGGTGTTAACGCGCTTTACAAATGTGAAGAGATTATAAATAAAAAACTTAAAAGGGCAACTTTGAAACTCTCTCCATCTTTTAGTCTTCAACTTACGTTCTTACACATAAACAATAAAAAATGACATTCAAAATATTCTCTTATCAACTTTATATCTTATAATATGTAATTCAAAATTGTTTTGGATGGTATTATTTATTGTTTCGGTTTTTATACCCTCATGAAATTGACAAAAAATTAAATACTCAAGCTTTATAACAGCAACATTATCTGATACGTAACAATTCCAATAAATATGATCAATATAAATGTCAGTTGGTTATTGTTTTGGATGTGTTTTTATTGTTTTTAATTTAAACGACACGGTTGAAAAAATCAAATAACACCATAATACCTTTTAATATATGATTTCTGGCGGCATACTTTCTTATAAGCAATTATAAATTCTTCAACCTGACAGTGATAACACAGAACTTTTAAAATGGACGACAGTTTAACTCAAAATATAAAAATTATAATAGGCAAGACATAGGACTATGATAACTCTACTGAAAATTGCAACCATTTGTTGCTATTGGAGAAAGGTCTACCTTCCTTTGTTAAGTTTTCTAGGTCCAGTTTTGCAGCGCGATCCTAAGGTTAGATTAAACTCGAGTTAACTCTGATGCTCATACAAATATTTGTATGAGTATAGAAGAAGTATTTTCTTTTAATCCTAAATAATGCCTTTTGAGTAAGTTTTAATCCCATGGATTACAGACTGAAGGAAAGAAAACCTAATTTATTAAATTTATATGGATTCCGATGATCGATTTTTCGAAAACATAATATTTCAGTATTGATAACTCATTTTTCATAAAAAATGTCTGTTTATCATCGGTGAAGATATGCTTCTCCAATACATGGCTGGCGGAGACCCTTAATTTAACGCCCAATCTGAATCTTTAATGAACAGTTTCCCCAAACACTTCTAAATATTTATTCGGTTATTAAATCTTTAAATTAAATGGCATTTTTTAAATGCACCAACTACTTTCAGTTTAAAAGGACAATAAAATAGTCCTATTTTGTTCCAAAAAAATTTTAAAAGCGTCTTTCAGGACAGCTGGCATACACAATCCAAAGTAAAAAAAAAGCGTTTGATTGATATGTTCTTCTTTCATTTAATCTAATAAAAGATCCACATCCAGGGTGGACACACATTTGTCTTTTTATTGAAAGGCTGGTGCAACTGATATAAAATTTTAAGGTTTTTCTTAGTGGTACTGCCTCTAGTAGGGAAGCAACAACACAAATCCTCAAAGATCCTTTATCAATAAGATAGGTAATATGTAATAGTAATAGTACTTTTCAATTATAAAATCTCTACTGACTCTTTGTTTGCAGCATTAACATTAATGATTATTAATGTCAAAGTGAAAAGATATCCTCAGTTGAAGCTGATGTTGGTCACAAAACTAAATTAATAGATACATATGTACAAATTCATCATAAGAATCGCAGTCACAATTAGCTATTAAACTATTTATTTATTTACTAACAAAATACACTTTTGAAATGTTTACAGGAGGTTAATAACGACATTCTATGATCTGATGGTCAATGTTTGATGCCGTCAGTATTTATTGATTGTCTCTTGTTCATTATTGTGATGTCAATAATTTGTTAAGCTATTTAAGATGCGTCTTTAAATGTAAAGCGTTATACCAATTTATTTGGCTTGTGACCAAAAACAAAAATGATGCTGCCTTCAATAAAACTTGTTGGTTTGTATAAATGTGCATTTTTAGGAGCTTAAAAATAACTTTATAAAAGATTAGTACGTGACTGCCAATCATTTACAATCACGTCATGTTCAACGACTTATGTTAAAAAAATAAAACAACAAGTATTTTTTTTTTACTTTTTAATAACTCGCCAAACTAATAGCTCAACAATTTATTTTTGATTTATTAGAAATAATAAATTATAAAAAGCCATTTTTTTTTTACATTTCTATAGTCAGCAGCAGAATTATTATAGTGGTTGTGTTGGTTTTATGAGGACCAATCAATTTCATATAATTTTCTAAAAAAAAAATTTCATAATAAATCTTAGGACTGCGAGCACAGTCAGTCGATTAAAAATACACATGGAGTTGAATAGCAAATTAGAGTGGGAAATCTTTTTAAGGGGTACCTACCTAAAACATTTAAAAAATCACCTTTCTAAACTTCAAAAGACTTAGTTTGTAATTTGTATAAAATAATTTTTGAAAATCAGAAACAAATTGTGTCAATATTTTAAACATTCCTCAAACATATTACTATATATATATGTATATACTCATTATTTATGTTTGCTGACATTATAATCTCAAAGCGATTGCGGTTAATTTGTTTCAATTCAAGAAAGCAAGATGTCAAGATTATGAATGGAAACTGACAAATTAAGCCCTAAGGATAAGTATGTAGATAACCGCTAGGTAGCTTAGAACCTATTGATATACATACATAACGTATAAAGATATTATAATTTATTTTACACTACAAAAAAATGCAAACTTTAAATCTGAATCGCATTATAATCAATCTTATTGCATTAAACTTATTATTTCATATCAAAGACAGGCAACATTGACCCAAACAAAAGCAAAGTCATATGGTTGTATCAACAAAACCAATCACAAATAAAAACACTCTTTGTTTTTATAGTTGTTTCAGTAATCAAACACATTTATTACTGAGCTCGCTTTAATATTGCAATTTCTCGCGAGACGGTAGGACACGGTTTTTTTTTGTTATGTATTCTGAGACATGCTCATAGTTACAATATACATACACATATGAGGGTTTGAGATAAAGCACATGATTTCGTAATAGTCCGGGAGCTGATGGAAGTTTTTGGAGAGTCATTAGTGCACAACAAGTTTAGAAATAGATTTCTTAAACATAAGCTAAGGATCAATAAAATCTGCTGTTAGCTTAGGCTTAGATGAACTGCCTCTCTAGCCAGCTCTATTCCTAGCTAGCTGCGTCCAATTTAGCACAGCAAGTTGGCTGTGGCCCGATTAGGGAATACGTATCGAGTCGTTTTCAATTCGATATCTCATTTTTGACTCGCCTCACTTTGTTTAATTATTGAATACGAAGCGAATCGTTCCAATCATTCCACTAAATTGACAGCTTCGGCATATTTTTTTTAGTTGAAATAATCGAGGACGGGAGTTGGTGCAAATTTTTGTCATTTACTTCAATATAAAATCAAAATATTAATGAAAAGACATGTGTATTGTTTTGGGTGTTGAATATTTGTTTAATTTTCTCCACTATTTATGAGAAAAGTGGCTTCAGTATTAGTTTTTATTGGCTCTTTCATGTTCTCGTTGTTGATGCTGTCGTGTGTTGCTGTTTTTGTTACCTACACATTGCTTATGAAATAATTTACAGTTTATCTCTTTAGGTTTAGATCCAAAAAATATATTTAACTAATCAAACCCACAATTTTATTTATTTTAATGGAAAACATTAACCAAAAAACATTCGCCGGCAATACACTAATCCGCCAAAAAAAAAAAGCTATCAAAATATAAAACGAAAGAGACGAAAGCGAAATCAACAATGCCAAACTACATTTTCGCCACCAAAAACGACTCGCTTCGTATTCCCTAATCGGCCCACTGATGTCTTTTCCACTTGTGTGTCTAATCTGCTGGTGAAGTCTTCCGAATCCGCACGTACTACCGAGAGGTGTGTCACCAAAAAAAATCACCGAACCATATTTGAAATCATTTGAAATCACTTTGAAATCCGGTGCAATCACTTGAAATCATTAGATTTATTTGAAATCATTGCAATCATAAAATATTTAAATCCTTATATACTGTTTGAAATCACGTAAAATCATCTGAAATCATTTGAAATATTGCAATAATTGAACCACTAAACTGGCCGGTGACAAACCCCTCGCGTACCACCACGATTGGATCCAAAGATGTTTTTGTCTTTTGTTATTTATTTTAATGTTACTGAATTTCGAGTGAAATATTTTAACATGAAATAAATTTTTAAGTACAAAAAGAAAAAGCTAAATAACACTAAGCGAAATACTACAAAACGAAGTAACGAAAGTGGAATTGATATCCGAAGTTAAATTGGCGCGACGAAAAATGCGAAATAATACTAGCTAAACAAAAATTTGCGAAACCATTTTCAATAAAATACAACAAAATAAAAAATGTCGAATATTTTGGCAAAATAAAAATGAAAAAAAAAATTGCCCCTAAGCTTTTATTGGTCGTTATCGCAAGTTTAACCAGACTATTTCTAAATTTGTTGTGCCCTCATAACTTTTTAAGCTCCTAAACGATTACGACAAGAGTAATACAGCAACTATACTTTGGTAAATTCATTGACAGAAAACATGCTTAAGCTTTATGCTCGTGAACGTGACTCAAATAATATTTTCGAACCAATAAAAATTCTACCGTCTACTTTTTGTTCTGAAATTTGAGAGATGTGATTTCTTTCCCGTTTTGGTAGTCCATAATTTATATGAATTCAAATATTTTTTTTTTGTTTTATTTTGACTCTTTAATATATTGATCACAATTTTTATTTCAAAACTAATTTAGCGTGGCACTGCTGTCTGCCAGATTGACAATTTTATTTAATCTAAGATTCTTCAAGTTGTTTATACTAGTTAGAACTACAAATTATAAATGTCCACTATTAGACAGCACTAAAGTGGGTGGAAACTCCAGTTTTTTTAATTTATTAGATAACTGATTGTGGCCGAATTGAAGGAAGTATCTTTGTTTAATGGTAAACAGATAAAGTCATCAATTATTTTGTTATCATTGAATCAGTTTAGTTGTCAGTAAATCACTTTATTGAATTTATGTATACATATGTATTTACTGTACATAAATGGTTTTTGGAGTTTTCAATCAATTTATTAAATTAAAAACATTAAATTGTAAATTTTTTTTATAACTGGTGCGTTGTTTTTCTTTTTTTTGACGTATTGCAAAAAATTGTTTACGGATGAAATGCATGCATTTCAGAAATTTTCTTTCAATTTAACCAAAAAAAGTGATTCAATACTATCCGTTATTTAACACTCAGCTTAGGTCTTGCTGTTGTTACCTTACAGATTAATAATAACTTTTAATTTGGTAAACACGTGTAAAAACACACATTAAATGTACCTACACATATTGATCTAAATTAATATCAATTTGTTTCTAAAGTCAATTTTTCATTATTTAATTAATAAAAAGTAAGAACGTTACGTGAGTTAGATCGATAACTTTTATGGGACGATTCTTATCACCTCGATGACATTAAAAATTGACACCTGCTATCTTTAAAAAGACAATTATGAGCTATGACTATGGTTTTTTCAAGTATAGGTAAACATTATTTCTTATACCACCAATTTTGATATGTATACATACATTGTAATAAAAAATCACGTAAATAAGTACAATCAATAAAATTTCCCTGAATCAATTAAATCTATATAAGTGATAACACAGTTGCAATAAAGTTAAAAAGCCATTTTTGTCGAATATTTTTTATTTAGAAAACAACTACAAAATAAGAACGAACCACTGTTACCCAACTATATTTTTGCTAAAAGAAATAAAATATTATCATGTTTTGGTTTAACCTTGTTAAAAATGATTAATATATCTAATGTCTAATATATTTCACAATAACAAAAAGTTTTCTCAGTTCAAGATTTCAGAGTACGAGTCACTGGGTCATATGCAAAAAGATGAGTTTAGGCTTTTACTCCCTTTTTCTGATAACTTTCTTATCAAAGAAGTGAGTAAAAGCTTGAACTCATGTTTTTGCTGTTACAAGTTTCAACTTGAGAATCTGCAGTTTAAGTTTAATTTAATAGAAAATAATAATAGAAATACGAAATTTAAATACGAAGTGAGGCGGATACAAAACTAGCATATATTTTTAGTCCAGTAAAATTACCATAGAAAAATTAACAAATATTTGCAAAATATATTATAGTCGATATTATATTTTTGTTTTAAAGAGTACATTTTGGAAAGTCCTAAATCCACAAAGTTCACACAAAAAAATGTCTGCGTTCTCCGTCATTTTGAATGCTATTTGCTCGACATCTGTTAGTAGTATAATAATTTACTTTCTTTAGTTTTATGAGGAAAAATATTTTCTACAACATTTCTACAATATTTTTGACAACCTTTCTCATAAAAAGTTATAAACAAAAAACTCTCAAAATTTTGGAAAGAGAAATCGTTTTTAACGATATTTGAGAAAAAAAAAATTTCGAAATCGTTGGAGCGTTTTAAGAAAAAATCGATTTTTTTAAATTAATTTTTTTTTAATATTTTTTTTTAGAGTGAATATGCAAGTTTTTTGGACTTAATTTATTACACCTTAATACTAAACTTCATAAAAATTAGTTTTTTTAAAATTATTTAAAACTTAACAAAAACATTTTATAAAAAAAATTGTATGCCATGTTATTTCAAATAGCTAGAGCAATTTCATTATTAAATTTCTTTCAAATTGTTTCAGCCGTTATTGAGTTATGTGGCAGGTACCGTTAAACGAATTTTCTAGAAAGTTTGGTTTTCTTTATCTGATTCTACACTTCATTACACATGTCAAGTTTGGTTGAAATAGTTAAAACCATTTTCGAGAATAATAAGATTTTCGATAACCGTTATTATTTTAAGACTTACAGTGACCCACAAAAAAAGCTGTGAGCGTATTACTCTTGTTGGAATAATACATTTATATTGGCAACACTCTGCATATCCTCTTTTATTATTTCTTCTTTATGGCAAAATCCTTAATCAAAATGGCTGACAATCTTTAGTTGAAACAAAACGTGTATATTATTTTAAGTTCTCCGTCCATTCTGAATAAAACCCTATTTAGGTACAGTCGTTTCAAGTGTTTGTTCTTTACTGATTAACAACCCTAAGAACCATACCTACCAAAATTGATGTAAATCGGACTACCCGTTTAGGCTGTATAGGTGATGAGACAGACAGACAGGCAGATTTGAATTTTTTGATTGTTACCTGAACACTTTTTTTTTGCACGAATCCAAGACTTGCCTTATAATACCTACCTATAGAGCAAGTAAAATTAATACTCTTAAATAAACGCTTGTTCGTCAGGCTGATTTTGACATTTTTGTCGATGTTTTTACGGTTTCCCCACAAAAATAAAATAACTGCGTTTACAATTTTCTTAAAAAAAATAAAATATTGCAGATTTACTGGAATAGATATTCTGAATACCCCTAACATGTTAAGGCAAATATTTCATTGATTGTATCTTATCAAAAAAAATAGATGATAAGCAAAGTTCCCACGAATTAAAACTAAAAATAATAATTTATTTTTAGGCCGTGTACGAACAGCGTTAAAATTTTATCCATTGGCTAAATTATGACACTAGTGTGGTGAATATAAACTTCAAAAATTTAGCCTGCTCTGGAGCAGGCTAAAATTTTAGCCAGTGGATAATTTTCTATGCCTATGAAGAAGTGAGTGAGATAGTCGGCGTAATGTGTTTGTGTTGATTGTTCCATTGCTTTCATTCGCATTTATTTTTGTTTGTTCAACTAATATCGAATTTTTCGTGTGTGTTTTATATAACTCTAATATTCAACGAACAAATAATAAGTAACCGATGTTTTACATTTCTATTCTGTGAAAAAAAATTTTATTTTTATTTTGGAAGTTCCGCTACCAAAAACCAGTGTGACGTGTGTTTTGTTGTATTCATTTAATTGCATTTATTTTTTGTTTTTTGTTTGTTTTTATGTTGACGTCGAATTTCCCGTTTGTGTTTTTGTGAATTCCACTTAATATAATTGTGTTATGAACGAACAATTACTTAAATTAACCGATAATACTTTTTTTTACATTCCTATTTATTGTGAAACAAATTTGTTTTTTTTTTTTTGAAGTTCAGCTGCCAAACCAGTGTTTTGTACCGCGTTTAAAATTTCCCATAATTTTAATTATTTTACAGAGTAGTTCTATTTTATTTCTTTAACAAAACACAATTTAGAATAGCCACTATTATGAAATTGCAAATCATTAATAAATTTGTTTTCGAAATCTCAAATTTGCGTTTTTATTTTTTTTAGAGAATTTTATAGTACATCAAATAAAGAGAATTTAACCTACAAAAGGTCGGGTAGTTCTAAATTTTTGATATGTTGTATAGGATCTTTGGTGATAAAAAAAAACAATTTCCACACCACACCTCCTCCGCCCCATTTGCTATTAGGAAAAACTGCAAAAAATCGGCTTATTCAACTTATAACTTCTTTCTGGTGCATTTTATAAAAAAAAACTAAGTACTAAACGCAAAACAAATAGAGCCACTTAATTAGCATGCTTTATATACTTTTTTTAATCAATCCTGATTCCATTATATCGTTCCCGAAATAAAAAAATGAATAGGATAGTTAAATTGAATTCTCCAAAAGATTGATAATGAAAACTTTCTCACTAAAATCAACCATCACGAATTTATTGCGCTTTAAAAGTCAAAGAAACTCAATATTTTGAAAATACCAACTTTTGGGTTCTTTTGGATGAATCATCGATCATACAAATAAACTTTCTATATCACACTTGTTGGAAATTTTGTTTTCTACTAGTTTCGTTATTAGTATTACAAAATGTACAAGAAAGAAATTAGAGTCGAAATAAGCAAAAAAGTGACGATTTCTTGCAGTTTTTTCCTAATAGCAAAGGGGCGGAGAGGTTGTGGTTGTAGAAATTGTATTTTTACATCAGCCGAAAGCAATTATAATTTTTTCCTTACCAAAATGTAATTTATAATAGCTAAAACATAAAATATTGAGTACTGCGAAACTTTTGATTTCCGAAATTACAACTTTGCATTTATCCGACTTGGTTTTGTGCGGAAATCTTAGTTAGTTTCACCAACAAAGAATTAAATAGTATTATAAAATTGAACGTTTTTTTAAAAATACAAATTAAAACACCGAACATTTTAGTCGAAGACTTATATTTATAAATTAACCTTAAAACAGTTTGGTATATTTCCACGTATTCAAGCAAAAGGGAAATTTTTCAATTCTTGTAGGGAAATTTAAAAAATATATTAGGGTTAAAAATCCCATTTAATCCAGTTCGCACATCAAAAAGATAAACATTTATTCACCTCAACTTAAACGTCAAAAATTAGCCAGAGGATAAAATTTTAACGCTGTTCGTACACGGCCTAAAAGTAATACGATCGTTCTTATACCTACTCATGTATTAACATAATAACTGTAATAAACAAAAACCTTATCAAAATTGATATCTACGTTTTTGTGTGCAACAATTTGCAAAAAAAAAAAACGGAATGTAGGGGATAGAGAATATTTGTAACTGACCCGGTTTTTCTATCTTATAAGTTATAACTCCAACACGCTAGTAGGTACCTACATATATTACATAAATTGCATTTGCGTATATACATTGTAACTACACTTACACGACTATATTGCAAATGAATATTGCAAACAAAAAAAGTACTGTAAATTGTTTATCGATATAGATTTGTTCATTATTTGTGCGTCCAATGTCCATATCAAAATATAAACATATACATATACCTATGTAAATATTTCATAGCAATGAAGGAATTTCTACTCTCGGAATGTAGAAATAACAAACATTCTGCAACATTTGAATAGCTTCACGCAAATTTAATTTTTCAATTATTTGGACAAAAAGTAATGTTTTCGGTGACAAGTTTTAAGGTTTTTTTCAGTTGATTTAATTGAACAAAAAGCTAGTAATTTTGCATGGATGGAATTGTTTGTCTGTGGTGTTTTAAAAGTATAAGGGCTACTTTTAAAACACCACGAAAAAAAAAATGGTTGCTAAATGCTGTTTTGAAAATATTTATATATATTTATGTTTTCGGATTCAGATTTTTCCTCTTCTGTATTCTAATGTCGTGTTCGATTGCTATCTAAAAGAGCTTGCAGAACTTACCAATAGTTCAGTTGCAAAGTAGGTACCAAACATTTAAATACATAATCGAAAATTAAATTTGTATGATGCTATTCAAATGTTCTGGACTGTATACATTAAGTGATGGCGTTTGTCATTGTAGGTTGAATTTTGTACTTTAACTTTATTATAGCATATCATTATAATAAATTTGAATGCAGGTGCAAAAAAAAACATAATTAAAGTTACATTTGTTATTAACTTAATTATACCATCATACTTATAGTATTGTTTATTGTGTGACAATTTTCTGTTTGACAGAACTTTAGATGAGAATATACTAGGAGTAACACAATAATTGTTGCTTAACTCATATTTTTTTATGTTACACATTGCTTGAAATTAAGAAAAAAGCTTCAAAGACTTTCTTTCAAACAACCCTGAGACTTAAGACAATGTCTAAATTTTTAAATATACAAATGTACATAAATATTTTCTGCAAAAGTAAATTGTTCTGTTCTTTGTTTAAGAAGAAATACGATATTTCTAAGATTATTTATACAAATTAATTCCACGTGCTTCAGGTCAAAATCGTGATGAATAAGATTTAATGTGAATTGTTTAGATAAAACCCCATGAAAGCTGTATAATATACTTTTTAAAGAATAACGATAAAACCAGTTTCTTTTAATTCGTTGAGCTTTTGAATGGATGTGGAAATTCTGAGAGATCTATGTACATAATGTAGGTTGTATGTAAACGGTTTTTTTTTGTTATTCCTTGAGACTGGTACGGAAATCACCGTCGTAAAAGTCAGAAGTGAGGGTTGACAATGAAGATAGCTTGTTAATGAATTCCCAATACTTCTTTTTCACAATTGAAAATACATAGAAAAAAATGAAAAAAATATTTCTGCAAAATAACTAACGAATGTGATGATTGGATTTTTCAAAAGTACCTCGAAAAGTACCGGATTTTAATTGCGTTGTATTAACTTCATTGAAAATATATTTTTTTTTTGTCATATTGTATTTAAATATGGTTGCAGAAAAAATCTAAAAATTAAAAAATCAAAATCATTCAACAAAATTGTAATCTTTCCTGTATTTCTAAAAGCTGTTGGGACCACTTTTTTTAAATGAACATTCTATTATTAAAAGTAGGCAATGACATCATCACATCTTATTTTTATTTATTCGACATTTATCATGCGTGCATAATGTTGCTCAGTTTTGACAAGTTTTCGTTTGCTTTTATGCATCCGTAAGTATAAGCTTTCCGTAAAGCGTGGTTTACGTAGGAATACGTAAATCAGTATTAGAATATTAGAACACCACCTTCCAATTTCTTTCGACATTTATGATTTGCTCTTTACGGTTGAATTTTTCTAGTAGACGAATGCAAAACTGGCTAGGTGCTTCATTCAAGCACTTTTTATAAAAGTATATCTATAGAATGATGAGAGATAAGAACCATTACAAAACTGTTGGAGACAAATGTTAGATACCATTATATTCCTATATCCTAAAATGTTCAAAGGCCTTTTCTGGATTTTATCCAAGAGACTCAGGTGAGTCTTAGGAGCATCTTTCTAGACAATTCAAACTTTGAAAGTATGTACCACCAGATATTACGGGGAAATAAAATTTAAGGATACCCATACATTTCACAGAATTTTTAGCAAAGTCAAATATACAGTTATAAAAGGTTTAGTGACGCATTCATTACATTCGATAATGTCAAACTATTCAATTTGAATTTGAGGTATATTCCGCTTTCGCTTAAGCGGCAGAAGCAGCAATTTGTTTTCGATGGAGTAAACTTCACCGTATTGCGAATCTGAAACCGAAAAAAAATCAACCAAGTAGAAAACTTAGCATCATTTGATTTTAAGTGGACTTCCTGAATTTTTAATCAAAATTATAGCGTGAAGTGGCCTTTTGTGACAGAAAAATATAATAGGTAGGTTAGGTATATAGATAATAATACGTTATTCAAAACGATGTAAGGATTATTATTCCTTTTGGAAAGCAGGTGACCTCTGTTGTTACGAAGGAATTACTGCCGGAGGTTAAAAAGCTTTCGTTCCCTTTTTCCTTTCAAACAATGTTTTAACAGAGACGAAAAAAAAATGCACCACTGAATCGCACGAATTTGCTCTTGTAGCAAACTATGGGACTACAAAAATTCATATTTATTAAATTTTGAAGAAAGCTCGAAAAATATCAAAGAATGGCCTTAACGGGAAATCAAGTTGTATGGCAGTTTCAGCCATATTGTGTTAAATATTAAGTTTAAAATCTGTACCAAATTTAAAAAGAATCGATTGAGCTGTTACCAATTTATGGCTAAATTTGTAAAAAACCGTTAACACCAAATTTCCGTTAAGTGATTTTTTAGCCAAAATCCTGAAATATAGTTATGTATATTAAAACTACTGCAAATAATATAACGTAAGTTTTATCAAAATCGTTAGAGCCATTTTTGAGAATATTTGGAAAAACTAAAACCGTTATAGGGCAGGCACCCATTATAGCCGGGCTAAAACAAAAATTCAATTTTTTCCCCTAGAGGGAATCAATCCGCACAGACAGACCGACGGACGCCATGACGAAAACTACTTTTTTAGGCTTCTCTATCATTGTAATGGCAGGTTTAACTAAAATCTCGATTTTTTTTTCAACACGAAACCTATATGTACTTGCTCTCTTTTGAACAAGTAAAAACAACAAGCAGCAAGAAAAAAATATTTTGTTTGTTTGTTTTAAAAACGTTTTTCGGTTTATACCATCCAAAAGTTTTGTTCCAAAAAATCAAAGTTATTTTAGCATTGGCTATAATTTATGTAATTTAAGTCGGTTTTTCCTTACACTTATTATTTATAAGCTTGAACCGCAACTCAAACATTAAATTATTATTTTTTTTTTTTTTTACTTTAAGAAACCGAAATATACGGCTTCATGAATCATGAGTCATATTACGTCACATGATTGAAACAAGCATTAATCTGGTTCATTGATCTTTTAAAATCCCAAAGTCATTGTGAGATCGGAAATTCAAATTGTATCAATATTTATGATGTCAATGTTTCAAAATTAAATTTAAGTTTGGTCAAATATATGTATTAATGAAGCTTATTTGTATTATACACAATATTTTAAACAGGTTAGAAGAAGAAGACGTAAACTTTTGACATTTAAGACCTAATATGCATACAGACAGAAATACATTTTAAACTGCTTTTTAATGCTAATATTGATTAAAATTACTGGAAAAGAAAAAATAACTTTTGAAGAAGTAGAAAGATAAGTTACCTACTAAAGATAAAAAGTTTCTTAGTGATCATTAAAAAATAATATGAAATCAAAACAGATTTAAATTTTTAAGAGGAAAAAAATAAAAAAAACATATTTGAAAGCGGAGTTTTCAACCCGTTGGTTTTAATAAATAATCAGAACATTTATGTTTCATATTATTGGAGTTGTTAAGAAGCATTTTATTTTAAAAACAAATGGGTAAGAGTACGATAACTTTTGCGCCAAGAATTGATAACGGTGTTTTGTAGAACAGTTCAATACAAGCATTTTTTACTATGGGTGGGGGATCTATCTCCCTCCGTTTGGGCGGGAGGGGCAATTTTATAAAAACAGTGCTAAAAATTTAAAACAAATATTAAAAAATAACGGTAATACTTACAACTAAGTTTTATATCTTTTTTTAAAGCCAATACTTTTTTCTATTAGATTTTTTTTTAAATCAAGTGAAACCTATGCATAGTCTTTGAAAAAACGGACTTTAAACTAAAAAATTGCAAAAAAAAAAGGTAAAAAAAACTTAGAAGTGTGATTTTTCAAAACTGTAAAATAAAATACTACTTTTTTTTATAAAATTCGTTGCTCATATTAATTTTAAATCATAAACTGAAAACAAAATGATTTTATGTTTTCTGGTTATTGAGAAAGTGGAAAATTACTAAAACTACTTTCTTATAAGAGTTTTCTTTTTTTTTTTTGTATACGGTGAATGTTGTACGTAGGTTCGTTTTTGTAATGATCCTTGGGCATCTTTAAATGCAACAGAAACTTTGCATACACCCAACCTCGCACCCACCCCAAATCCTATAGTGTGTCCAAGCAGGGAGGTTGCAGCATGCCCCCCCCCCTAACATACCTCACTGTTTATACGCCTTAATACGTATTCAAGCAAAAAACAAGTATCCAATAAAAAAGTTGTTTTAGTAATTTTCCATTTTCTCAAAAAATAAAAAATTAAAATCATTTTGTATTACCGTTATTTTTTAATATTTGTTTTAAAATTTTAGCACTGTATTTATAAAATTGCCCCTCCCGCCTAAACGGAGGGAGATAGACCCCCCCCACCTATAGTAAAAAATGCTTGTATTGATCTGTTCTACAAAAAACAGTTATCAATTCTTGGCGCCAAAGTTATCGTACTCGTGCCAACAAATGTTTTTAAAATCCATTAAATTTGTTTTTTCGACAGATAATTTCATTCAAAGCCAACAGTAGGAGTTTTCCTATTTCTTTATAGTAGTGTCTATATTTTGGCAAACAAAAAGGTTATTCTTTTTAATTGTTTGCAAAACATTTTCCAAGCAAACATAGTATGTTTGCCCGATCAAGGGTCGTTTTTGCTCGTCGTTTTATGTTTAAAATTAACAGACAGCCACATAAGAGCTTGTATTAAACATAAATGCAAGTTAAAAACAAAATATTTTAACTTAAAAGTTATTCTTGCTGAAATTGAATTTGAAATTATAACACTTGTATTAAATAAAACTTGATTTTTGCAATAAATGCATTCCACTTCACAGTTATATCAGCCCTAAATTATAACCAAATGCACTTAAAACCAAACCAATCTATTTTTTTTTTAACTTCCCGCTTTGATTTGGTGAATTAATCTCTTCACTCTTCCACATAAAACTCAGCTATGATTTGCTCTCATTTCATTTAAAGCACAAGATTCAATATTTTTTTGGTGATCACCTGAAATTTTATCCAGATAGAAGAACACTAAAACGAATGTTTTGAACTCATTAGGAAGCCTATTGTAATTAGCATACCTATACTTATATTCTATATAATATTATTTGTTTTAGTAGTTTCAATGATCCCATGATTGTGTCTCTTATATTTATACAAGAAATAAAAATTCACCTGACTTAATAATAAACAAGACAAATATATCTCCAACACTACAAGGAAGATACAATATCGCCATATTAATGATCATTTTAACATCGTTCAGAGATGTTTAGATGTTTTTTTTTTGTTACCAAAAACAAAATAAACAATTAAGTTTCACACCAATAATAAAAAAAGAAATGGAATATAAATAAATTCGATCGTTAAAAAAATAGATCCATTTATAACTTTAAATTTGCACTCACTGGGGCACTATCAAGTTGGTATTCCCAGGCTTATGTAGTTTTTTTTAACAAGTACTACCCTGCAGGGTGCTTCATACATTTTGAGACCTGTTTTGTCACTCCAAGTTACGTCTTAGTATTAGTACCAAAATAATATAAAATACAAACCTACAATTATTATTTTAAATTCATTAACAGTCTTTTATTGCTCTTTTACTATTTATTATTTAATTCTAAAATCAATCATAATTTCACAAAATAATAAAGGGACTTAAACTTTGAATTGGGAAATTTGTTCTATTGTTATGGTACGTTCCAAAACGAAATGCATTGAACTTACCTACCTATAACATTCATATATATTTTCATTGAGCATTTTTTTTTATTCTTTCAAATAGGTATATAAATATGTGTAGGTATAGTAAACTAACATAAAAATCTTACTTGTGAGTGCAATTTCCAATCCTTATAGGCTCTGACAATGTAATCCATGATAAATAAGTTAACTATTTTTTAAGTTCTTATATGTTTAATGTTGATATTATAGAACAGCCACTGTGATTAGATATTATGTATGACATCTAATTTATTGAGATCTCTGTACAAAAGGGCACTGAATGGGGAATTTTTATGGCAAATTTTGGAACAAAAAATGTGCAGTAAACTTTGTACATCTAACAAAAACACATTTGCTTATTTTAATTATTTTTTACACACTTTTGTTGATAATATTTCCACTTCGAAGTTACCACCGCGAACAAAATATAATATGTTTTAAAATTCGCTTGGTAATGGTTAAATTATAAACCGTCAGTTGATGAGAGTTTACGGTTTGGAGGGGGCAAGATAAACAGCAAAAGAGAGAACAGAAAAATAAAAACAAAAACAAAATATTCTCAAGCCAAAAAGCCCACAGACGACGTCCAACTGACTTCCAGCTATGATTAATACCGACTGAAAGTGGTGTCACTGGTTGGGGTTTGTATAGAGATCCATTTGACAATAAATGCTACGTCTGACTGTATAGTAAAAACCACAACGAAAGTCAAAAAAGCACACATATTATAGCTGCCAGCCAAGTCACAGTAAAGTTCAACGTCAGCGCCTTCTTCCGTCCGCCTTGTATCTATCACTAAGCCCTACCCCACACGCAGCCCCCTGAGTAAACTGAAAAATGAACCAACGTTTGCGATACAAAACCTGATTGAGGAGACAAAGACGTCTGGCTAGCAATCTGGCTGTAGCATACGTAACAAGTTAACTTAGCTTCAATACAGTTACTATACTACTAGTTTATGCTCTCCGACTTAGATATAATGCTTTGTGAGAGTCAATTTTGGTACAACTCAGTTATTTTGGAAGAACACCTCTTTATCATACACAGCAGCTGTAATATTAATAAACTAACAATTTAATTTTTTATGCAACTTTTGCGCATTTTCATCATGATGAATATTGTGGTCTTGAGTTTAAAACTGAACTGGAATACTGGCGAATTTCTGGTGTAATGTATTTTGTGTTTTATGTTTGTAATTTATGCATTCTAGGTAGGTGTTTTGGTGTACAGTTCTTCTCGATAATATCTATTTGTAGAAATATTGTAGAAGATACTTACTCATAGTCCTAGGATGCTTTGCATAATTGTTAATATAATATTACATGAGGTTATCAATAAAACGAATAGAATAATTCTATTGTTTATTGTAAAACAAAGAATAGGTGCCTACGTATTGTATGTGTTTTATAAAAAATACAAAAATATTTGAATGTTTCATGCGTTTTTGTTTTATGACACAAGGTCACCTTGGAGATTGAAATTCAAAAAAAAAAAAAACAATACATATTAACCAATTCAAAATAAAAAAAAATGTCGATATATTCAGCAATGTAATAAAAACGATAATAAAAATTTAACTGAATGAATGATTCTCTGAAATCATCCTAGTGAAAACGAAACGTTAAGTTCTTTAGATGTGGAGATGGAACTACTTTGACTTGGGAATACAACTTTTCCACTAACCGCTTCATCTAGTTATCTGTTTGTGGGGTTCATCTTTTTAACCTTAGAAAACGTCGGCAAGCCTCCCGTTTTTTGATTGCTTTCTCTCATTGACAAACTGAATGCTGTCTCGTCGCATCTGTTTTTTTCCGGAAGGAAAGGTTGTATATTATGGCCATCAGCTCTCCGTTCAAAAGTTCGGGGCTTAATTTATAGGGGGTATTTTATAAGTCTTAAAATTTGGTATCTATGCTTAATATTTGATACACTTTTTTCTAGTTTCTTATAGGACAATCAAACATATGTATATGTATCATCGGAAGCAAAATTTCTTCACCAATATTTTGAAAATGAATTGAACTTCAGGTCTTTCATTACAAATTTATTTTTGTTTTTAAATAGGTCTTATTGTAAAACGTTTTTAAATGCATCAAGATAATATTCAATTGTTTACTAAGTAAACAATTAATTGTGGTTATGCTTGAGAGCTTGACTTAAATCTGCATAAAAAAAAACCAATGACATTAATTTTCTTCCACCATCGCATCGCCATCAAATCAAGTAACAACGTGTCGTACAATATTTATGTATTAACTTGTGGGTATAGGTAATTTCCTTTGTTAATACCTGCAAATTATTCACGCCAACAAACAGTTGACCTGCTTTTAGTTTCACGATTCTCACAAAATGTTCTCGGGTAAAAACTGAATCTGAAGAGCCCTGAGCATGGTTACAAGTTGATTACAATACAATGAACTGAATCTTACCATTTTATGATTTCTGTCTTTCTTTTTGAGTCATCGATGAATAAATTCTTGGAAAGTGGACTTCCCACATCCCAAATCCAACTACATAATATTTTAAAATTGATTATGCCTATACCAATAGTTCCATCAAAAATGAGTGTGCTGATTAACGTAGCACGATCTTTTTACTTATTGAAAAATATTAAGATTATGGCAAGTCGTGTTCCAAATAATGTTAAATTGGGGAAAAAACAAATGTGACGAATTTATTCTCACTACTCCGGTTTATTGAATTATCAGACAATCGGGTTATTATCAACTGTGAATTTGTGTTTCAAGAGTCTTGTGTACAATTTTGATTAAAATAAGAGCACGACTGCGTCGCACGGACTTGCTCTTGTGATTAAGCTATTTTGGTGTCTAACATGGTGTTTATAATGACCAAAAAAGCCTGACATAAAAAATATTTATTTAAAATATGTTATGTTTGCCAAAAACATTCATGCCTATTACTGAATCCGCAAAATTTCAATCCCCGTGAGTCGGTTGGATCCGCAGTGGATCAGCATGATCCGCACTAGCATAAAATTCTATTATTGAATCCAATGAATGAGCTGCATTATCGATCCGCGAACTACTTTTCCATTTTTGAAACTGTATTATCGTGGATGTCAAATAAAATTGACATTGTGCGCGTTCAAAGTGCACACGAGATAAGTAATCCAAAATACTCTAGTATCTTAAATATCTTATATCGCAAATTAAACCTTTTTTAAAGAATTTTAACGACCAATGTTAATCCGTCTGTGTTTCTGCAATCACTGAACCGATTTACAAGGTTAATATGCTGTTGGATAGGAGAAATGACAAACTTGGTCATGGGGACTATATTTTTGTACAGATTTCCACGGTTTGGCCAAAAAACGACACCAAAGTTGTTCTTCCGGAACTCGAAATAATAGGGCGAAAAATAATTATTTTGGCTCCGCGAAATTAGGCCCCAGGAATAAGATTTTGTCAGCTATTCCGTTACTAACTAATGATTTTAAACACAATGTTAGAATGACGATCACACGACATGAAAACTTTAGGACAAATACGCCTACCCCAACTAACAATTTAAGTTGTATTAGGTTCAACACAAGCTATTTTCATACTTCTATAGAAATAGTAAAAGGCTTTATACAAGTTATTTTGGCGCACATTGCGCAAGCTATATAGCTCCTATAAGACTTTTGGGGGCAGTTTCTATATCAGGAAATAGCTTGCTTTGGATGTTATAAAACGGCTCTATACAACCCATTTAATGACAGCTTATACCTAATAGCTTGTCTTGGATGTTGTAAAAGGGCCTTACCCAAGCATTTTAATGACGCCTTTGCTAATAGCTTGCGTTTGACGTTGTAGAAAAGCCTTACCCAATCCATTTTATTAATGACAGCTTGCCGTAAATGTTTATATAATGCCTTATAAAGGCCATATTAAGAAATTAATAAAAAATGTAGGTATTAGTACATTAAGGAATTTTTTTATTTTTGTATTTGTATTTTTAGATATTTCCTTCTTCGCAGTCAGGGCCCAAAAATATTTTGACTGTATTCTGTAAAGATTGAAATTATATTTTTAATAAAAAAGAAAAGTGTTTATTTACCTGAATTTTGAACTCAGAATCGAGAACTTCCACGCACCACTCCAGCACTCTACCTCTACGCCACATTGTTGTTCAGAAAAATATGATGCGAAGAAAATGATATTATGAAGAAAATGTTAATGGTGAAGGGAGAGAAATAAAATAATCTTTATTAGTTTTTCCATATTTTCATATTAATAAATAATTTTTGTTTCGTTTTAAAGATTTTTGATACTTACCTTTCCTTTTTTCTTTAGAACTGTAATGTTGTTACTAAGAGGTTATTTATAAGACTGACAATTGACATATTAGCAGAATAATTAAATTCGTATTAAGCATTTATAGGCAAGCCTTTCACAAGTTGTTTGCATTGACTTGTCGTGGTGAGCCTTATAGCAGCAATTTTCTTTAAAATTATCAGTAAACAACTTCGGAAGGCCTAATACAAGCTATTTTGAACCTTTATCTACAAGCCTTGTATAGAGCTTGTCAAACTTCCTTTTAAAGGCCTTATAGCTGTTTTTTTTTAATTTTCAAAGTTTGAAATGTGTGGCTTGCGAAAATTTGGCTTATAAGAGCTCTATACTAGCTATTGCTTGCCAAATTCTAAAGTTTGTACCTTATAAAAGCTAAATTAATAGTTCATCATTATGATGTCAGACGCGATTTTTCGTAAGCTATTCTGTTACTTAAAAAATCGCTCGGTTTTTCAAAACAAAATGAAATTGGACAGTTAAATTATGAAAAATTATATAAGGTTTTTATGATAAAATGAAGTTAGACCCCAAAATTAATAAGGCCCCGATAAAAAAAAAATTAAATCAGGCCCCAAAAAATTTAATAAGATCCCAAAATTTAAGAATTTTCGTTGTTGTTGTCTTGTATATAATGTTTTGGGGCCTTATTTCATTTTTTGTTTGGGGCCTTATTTCCCAATTTCGCGGATCCATTATTTTGAGTAAAATATTTTTTTACGAACAACGTTGTCGACATTTATTTTCGAAAATGGCTTGCGGATTCGCTAAAGCAAACCTACCGAATGTGAGTAAGACTCCCTCCGCAACTCATTCCTCGGATTCCCTAATAGGGCTGAAATTTTTAAGTGTAAGTTATTGCGCGAACTGATAAAAGGTTGACAATACATATGTGCAAACGTTTTTTGTGGAAATCAAAAAATACATGCTAAAAGTTTAATAAAAATCGTTTGGCCAGCTGCAGCTTTTTTTGAAAAAACTGGTTCTTATTTCTTACTTTTTCAAAAATGAAACACACCAAGTTGGTTGATGTCTTTCTCCACTTATGCCCCTGACCATTATAAACTATGAGCACACAGCACAGGTATCCGAAAATAAGGAGATGATAGTCACTCTCATGTTTATTCGAGCAACACGTTATTGAATGTTTGCCTGGACCAGGAATTGACCCGGGACACCCATAGTCATCGCACTACGCAGGTATACATTTCAACCTCAATTCAATTTGTGATTATCGATCCATTGAGAAGACGGCTATTTTATTGGTGTAAATCAAACTAGATCAAAAATCACCCGAAGAACATTCCTTTCAAAGCACCCAAGCGAGTTTTTATCAGTTCTTGACAAAAAGGCCATAGTTCTAAGCCATACGGCAGGAACGTGAATGTTAAGTTCTTGGTTCTCTGACAGAGGGCTTTTCTTGTTAAAGGTAGTCTTTTTAGATTGAAGAAACGTGGTTGGCGTTGCTGGAACAGCCTCCTGAGATGATGTTCTATTTATTTATTATTCTATGGTCCATATAGATTACTGCGTTACCGACACAATTACAAGTGGTTATATGGGAAAGTCAGTAATGTCTATATGGACTTGCAAAAAAACGCGGCCGTTATATGGGAACGTCAAATTTCGTCGGTTATGGAGTAGCCTAATCCCCAATATCACTTTTTTCGACAGCTACTCTATATTTACTTGCAAAAAATGTGAAAAAACGGCTAGTATTAAGAAGAAACAGGCTCACAAATGTTAAATGCAGTTCAACCCAATATCATACACAAGAGAAGTTTCTAAAAAAAACTCGAACGTAAGTGTGAGCGGAGTCTTATGTTAATTAATAATAATTACTATTTGGGATTTTTTATGGGGCGTTGTTATTAAATGCCATTTTTCTTTTCACAACCAATTACAGCCAACTTCGCATTTTTGTAGTTTTGTTGACAGCTGCATCTGCATTTCATTTCAGTTCAATTATTCAGAACATTTTGTAAACAGATAGACGCGATTGAAAATTCTTTAAAATAAGCTCCAAAAATTATTAACTGCTAATATATATAATCAAAACCTTGAAGTTAAAATGTCTTATCAACTGTACCGAAACACCACTCTTGGAAATACACTTCAGGAAAGCCTCGACGAACTTATTCAGGTATAAAAATCGTTTTCGGTCGACTTGTTGCACCAATCATATTTGACAAACATATTTTTTTAATTTAATTCGGTTCTTTTACGTAGTTTGGACAAATAACACCCGCATTGGCATTTAAGGTTCTCCTGCAATTCGATAAATGCATTAACAATGCACTTAGTCAACGGGTTAAAGCGCGTGTGACATTTAAGGCCAACAAATTGAATACGTATAGATTCTGTGACAACGTCTGGACACTAATGCTAAACGATGTTGAATTCCGTGAAGTTCATGAATTCGCCAAGGTTGACAAAGTAAAAATAGTTGCATGCGATGGTAAGAGCGGTGAATTTGCTGGCTAGATAAGGAGATTCAATACAAAACGATTATGAAAAGTTCCAACATCAGTAAACATTATTTATTTGAATAAATTTTTCTAAACTCAGCATAAATTTATTGATAATTTTATATTAAGTACTTTTATTAAAGCTGCATAATATAATTTAAATGCTTTCAGCGATGAAATATAAATGTTGTTGTTGTTTTTTTGTAATAAAATAGTTTTGTTATGCATATGGAGGATATCTTTGGATTTGATTAAGCATAATAGAGAGTATAAGCCGAAGCTTTACTTATCACGGCATTCTTCATTATGTAGGAAGATGAACAATTTTAAAATATGCAGTCCTATAAAAGATTGCTGTTCTGCATTTTGACGAAAAAAAATAATCAAATTTTAATTGATGTAGGTACCTATGTATCAAAAAGAACCTTATTTTGCTTGACAAAAATATGTTTAGATTTCTTCGTGGTTTTGCACATAGTGGTGTTAAAAAACGGCAAATGAAGGGTTCAGGGGAAAAACGGCACAAGTCCACTTTTTCCAAAATTAAACTAATAATGACAGCTTCTTTGTATGTAATGTTCTATTTACTTTTTTAAAAAAGCATGTGATTGTAGTAAAAAATAAAATTATAACAACCAATGTAATATAGGAAAATTCAACGTTCACTGATAAATGCGAAAAAGAGAAACGATGAACTTCCACTGATAAACGCTTTGTTACCATTTAAGAATGACACAAGTCACATACTTTATTCACTAAAAAAAATCTATTAAATGCAATAAGTCATGAAATAAAAAAAATAATTTATGTTTTAGGTCTTAAAACATCATGTGCAACAAAACTGTTTCTTTCAATTTTTATTTGTCTTAAAATATACCCGGCATTATGTAAATTAACTTTTAAATTTAAATTTAAAACAAAATTTTTCATATATGAAACAATAATAACAAGTGTGCAAACACAAACCGATCGGGAATAGGACTTAAGGTAGTTGTTCTATTTTCAGGCTTTGGTCAGAAATCTAACTTTATTTTTTGTAAACTACAGTCTGACACTAAAGCAAGAAAATGAGGTTATGCTTATGAATTGCAATCAGTATACAGAATTTACTATCGATATTTGTTTGTGTTTAGAAGTTTAGGCAACAAATTACTGAATTGAAACTGAACGTGACAAAAATGTGTGACTTTATTTTCATGTGGGATTGTAGCCTACAACTACTTTTTCTTTTTTCAGAATGTTATTCATTTCTAATGACACCACACCCCTTCCATTTCATTAAGGTTTAAGGTTCTGCCTTAAAATTATTTTTAAAAGGGAATACATGCCTAAAACTTCCTGTAAAAAATAAATATCCTAGAATTCAGTTGATAGAATTAAGAATAAATGTACTCAATATAATAAACAAAATTGCATCTGCGTTTGTACATTTTATATTTTGAAATGTTTTCAAAACAGGTATGTAGGTGACGAATTTCCAAAATCCGAAATATTCTAAGCGTTATCTAAAAAAATACTAAATTTTTAAAAACGAAATGCACAAATCGAAAATCTTCAAGCACAGAACGCGAATATTTTGAGTATTTCTAAAGAAGTTTGTCGCACACCAAAAACATTTCTTTCACTCGAAATATGGATAATATTGAATAAAAAAAAAATATAATAATTAATCGTAACTTAAAATCATTTAAGCTTTATAGTTTAATAATAAAGCACTATCAACAATTTTCTTAATGAACAGTGGGCATCTTCGCGAGACCAAAGGATTTTATTTTCCTTTCCATAGAAAGTCTCGCTCACGCAACTTCTTTGCTTCGCTTAGAGCGTGTCCAGTCGTATGGAAGGCAGCAATTTTGCAGAGTTTTTTGTAAATTATATGATTGTACATCACAAATATATGCATATTAGTTTGAAGATATTCAATCGCTGTTATTTTGGACTGATTAGCAATTTATTGAGGAATAAAGATTTATCGAAAAGAACAAAGAAGACTGCACAAAACACTTTCATCCCGATCATATTGTATGGTTCAGAAGGATGAATACGATCTGTGTATTTCAAAGAAAAGTCTTACGAACGATTGATGGTCCATTTTCTGTTGACACAGGACAATATATCTAGCCGAGAAGATACATCAACGACTCTCTGTTTTAAGTTGTGTAAGCCTGTAGTAGTGTTTTTCAGAGAACAAGCTTGTTGGTTGATGCCTGGTTTATGTAAGTAAATCCTGTTGCAGTTTCTAGCAGTAAATTTGCATTCTGAAGGTAAATTCGTTGCGGACAATTCCACATGTTTTGTACATCACACTCATGCTTCTTAATTAACAAACTACTTTTAGGAATCTGCTTGATTTTATTGGAAAACACAACTCTGCTAGTTTTTAGAATGGGATACATACATTAAAATTTTGTAATTTAATAGCTATTATGCCTTTAAATTTGTTTAAAAGTAAAAGAAGATACATAATCGAAGTTTTAGTAACGACCTTTTCGTCCGTCTGGTCGATTGTTGTTTTCCCGACTGCGAGAACGGCGACGATCACGCGACCTCGAACGACGTCTTCTTGGTGAACGAGACTTTGAGCGGGATGAACGTCCACGGCGACGGGAATACAAATACCTGATTAAGTAATAATTTATTAAATTTGTACACTTTTTTTTACTATTACAACATACCTTCTTAATTCACGTGAAATAGGTTTAAGGTGCATAAAGTTGCAGAATCCCGATCGAGTACATTCACCCATCTCGTACTGACGACAGCATGCTTCTCGAAAGTCGGTTACCGGTGACAACTCAGAATACACCGGTCGCCCTCCGAACCACCTATTGTTCAGATCAGTTGCTGCCTTCTCAGCATCCACTTCATTGCGGAACTTGATGTATACATTACCGACTAGGTGATCTCCTAGGTTATCGCAAACATTCAGTTCTTCGATCTCTCCGTATTTATCTTCGCATTCGACGAATACATCTTCAAAGAAGTTGTCATAATGCTCCTGCATTTCTTCGTCAGATACATTAGCAACCACTTGAAGCAAAAAAGGGAATAAATGTAAGATTTTTTTTTTAATTCATACTAGACTAGATAGTGTACTTACAATGGCTACCGTCAGCAGATTTAGCCGAGTTTTGTGGATTAACGTACAAATTTTGCAGGACCACTGTTTGGGAGAAAGTTGGTTTGTTATGGATACGAGAGCATCTATCTCCATGTCGGCATGCTCCAATTTTGAAGTAAAATGAACAATTAACCCTAAAATAATTAAAAATAGGACAAATTATTCAGATTAACAAATAAATAGAAAATAACACCTACTTGTCCTTTTCGGTTCCAAAAATAGATGCCAAATATTCGGCCATGTTTTAGTACGCTCAATTCAATAATGTTCACTTTTTAAATAATTGTTTCTTTATTTATTTGATATAATTTCGTGTTTCGTCCTTTGTAATAAAATTAAATTTTTACGCACAAACCAAACCAAACCAACCTTTCAAGAAAAATGTGTGACAAATAAATGGCGATTTTTTGTGATAATGAATGTGTTCAGTGAGTTAAAGCGCTTGGCTGCATTCCACAAATTAAAACTATATTGTCATTTGACGTTTTGGAATGCGATACCTGGTGGCTAGAAAAATTATCATGTCAAGGAAATAAATGTAAGATTTTTTGTTTAATTCATACTGAAATTTTTACATTAATTGCTCCCGAAAATTTGACGTTTCTATTTTGTTCGTGTTTTCTGAGGTGATTATTATTATAAAATGAATTCCTGTGCTTTTTTTTTTGTTTTGAAAAATATTTTTTTACAAATTTCTTTTCACTTTAACTGCATACTAGATGTTTGGTGTGAACTTATATTTCGAGTTTCTGTAAAAAACCGGGTTTTTGCTGCTGTGAAAAGGCTATAAGGTTTACGTTTTTAAAATTGGCACTACTTGTGTACGACGTGCTACTTATGTACCAACTTTCACTGATAAAAGTTGTTTTTGTAATACCTGGAAATCTACTTTCAGAAATTTCAGTGGGCCTTACTAATCTAAAGTGTTTAGATTTTATTTAAGCTGTAACTAAATTTGATTATTAGTAAGGCCCAATTTGTTTTTTTTTGTGGGCAAATTAATTCTTGTATTAAAGGTATTCATTAAACGTCGTAAAACGACGTAAACGATGTATTTTCCCATCGCCGTAAACGAGCTGTCAAAATTTGTAAGGGGAAATTTTCCCTCGGAATATGTAAACTTTCAACACATGTAAAGTCGCCATTTTTGTTGACATATCACGAAGGCGGGAAAATTAAACTGCAAATCTTACCCTATTGAGAGCGTTTTGCAGTAGGAAAATTAAGTTTTGTAAACTTTAAAAAAATTAAGAAAGTGAACAAAAATTATATAAAAACAAATAATAAACAAAAATACAAAGTAGCTTACTTAATATACCTTAATCACCATTTTGTTCAGTTTGAAGGTGGTAGTGACGTCATGATACAATTAGTTTATTTACCTGCCGCCTGTTAAAAAGCCCTATTGTATGAGAAAAATCTTAATTTTTGGTTAAGTTTTCACATTCAAACATACAGATAGACTTGAAAATGGAACAATGGAGGAATCCGTGGGGTTAAGAGGAATCCGTGATAACCAAATTGGAGATTTAATCCACTGTGAACAAACTGGCTCTTAAATATGATAAAAAGACACAAAAGATAAATGAATGTCCACGTCATAGAATAATAAATAAATAGAACATCAACTCAAGAGGCTCCACCCACTTTTACCAACAAACTTTCAAAACTGCAGAGTTTTTACTTTGTTTGTGTGCCCGTGCATTTCAAATGGAACTGTCAAAATTGGCTAGACCATACTTTCTTACAATTTTGCATTTCACTGTTTACACGTATTCATGTATAGAAAAGCACGTGTAAACATTTTTTTCTACGGAAGGAGACGGAGGATTACAAGTAGATGACCTGTGGTCCACGTGTAACTAGAAACTGTATTGAAGAACATAATTATATATTTTCACTGAACGAAGTCATTTTTTCTTACATATTCTCGACACCAGTCTTTGCAATCGCTTGAAAGACAATCATTTTCTCATGCAAAACCCTTTATCTCCCTCAAAAGGTATTTTCCCTTTCACACCTACGCATCGTGGTTTTCTCGTTATCTTCTATTCTCCTTTCTCCATGCACTTCATCAGAAATCAAAAATTATTCTTCATTCAGTTGAGGAGTTCGAGCGAGAAAGAGAAATTCAAATAAAAGAACATCAAACAAAAAATATTTTTTTTCAAATAAATGTATTTTGGTTTTTTGTGTGTCAGAAAATTGAGTTATTCAGTTCCAAGATATCTATAAGTTTATTTTGTTGGGGAACTGGATTTCTAAACCCCCAAAGGCAAAAAAAACTGAATTCTATATTATAACAGATTAGGCCGAGATAAAAAAAAGTATTTCCCATTCAAGTGCATGTAAATTTTTTGTGTAATTTCAAAAAAAGGAAGGAAGCCAAGAAAATTATTTTAAGAAAAAAAAAAGTGCTTTGTGTGTTTTTTTTTTGTTCTCGTTTTTTCTCGAAGAGAACCGTCGCTTCAAACTTCGACCCCCTACCAAGCTAACTGGGAAGTTTTTTATCGCGTACATTACTAATTTTGTCAAATAAGTTGCTAATATTTTGAAAAATAAAAATTGTAACAGAAAAATAGCTAAACCATTATTTTCTTTGTTCTTTACAAAAAAAAAAGAAAGAAAGTTTGTTGAAATTATTTTTAACAAAAGTTTGTTTGTTTTACATAAAAGTGCGTGGGCGTTGGCCATCTCTTTTACCCCCATTAAAGCAAAAGTGTAAACTATAGTGTTGCTCGTTTCTCTTACAGCATCGCAGCCGCGAAGCCAATTCGTCTACATAGCTCTGTTTTTTATTTTTTTGTGTAATCAACATTTTTGTTTTTTTAATATCGCTGTTTTGATGTTTTTTCTGAATAAATTGCTTGCATTTATCAATTAAAATTAGTGCAAATCAATTGCAACTTAACAAAGCTGGATTATTTTAAATCTGAAGACATAGGATCTCTGCAGGAAAACAATTCCGGAGTGACCAACAAGATGGTCAAACGGTAAGTTATGCATTCAGAATTTCCGATTCAGCTTGTCTGGTTTTAGTATTGGATTTGACGCCATTTTTTTTTATTGAAAACTCCAAACAGGACTTTTGGAAAAAAATCTCGATTATTGTTTACGTCGTGTTTGCTGGTTCCTGGTCTATTGGTTTATTTCGTGGGTGGCCATTTGTTTTGTTGGTCGGATAAATTTAATTTGATAACGATAAATTCTTTAAAATTTATCTGGTGTTGAATCACTTGCTGCATGTGTTTTGGTGCAGTTTGTGACTTTTCAAGGATTCCTGATTTGTTGTTGTCCGGATTTCTTTATGACTTCATCTGCGCAAAATGATTGTCTGTTGCTGAGGCAGTTAGCACTTAGCAGTTGCACTGAGGGTGTTTTTGTGTTATGGTTTATTGGTAACTTTACTTGTCTGGTGAGGGTGACAAGAAATTTCACTGGGGGACTTTGAAATGAATAAATGGTAAAATGGTGGAATTATGGACATGAAATCGTGTATGAAGAAACAGAAGTCCCAAATGAAATGTAAATTCTCTTTGATACTAGGTAGGTATCTTGTTATTTTGGTAGATTATATCCTTTTTCTGTGGTGGTAGTGCTAACTTGACAGTCAAATTAGCATTACAAAAATACAGCCCTATTCTGTTAAATGTTTACGTGGATATTTGTATACTGCTATCTGACAAAAAAAAAACGGATTGTTTGAAAAAGCATATAAATTTGGATCAAAAATAAATTTTTACAATTAGATTTTTGTAAGAATCTTAAAATCAAATATTGCTTAAGCTTTTAACTCAAAAGATAGAAGACTTTTGAAAATAAATAGTGAACAATTGAGTAAAATATTCACGTGGATCGAAAGATTCTATCGAATCGGATCGGTTAGCAGAATAGGGTTCATAATTACCTACATCAGTGTCCCAGATTCCAGGAAAAGCACCATTTTTGCCGACTTTTTATTGAAAAAGGGAAAAAAGGGACAAGCCTTGAAAAAGGGAAAAACAACATAAGTCAATTTTTCCAAAATTTTACCAAAAAAGACTATTTGTTATTTTACAAAAATAAATGTTTAAAAAAAAAATGTTTGAAAAATTGACCTAGGAACTCTTCTTTTTATTGTAGCATTGTAGCATCGATGGCCGGACCGAGGGCCGGACTTGGGATACGGAGAGGCCGGCCATTGGGAATTATGTTTTTTTTTTCAAAAACACTAAAATAAACAACGCTTTCCTTAAATTTATTAACATTTAATGATTTTATATCAATAAACAAAAAATAAGTGAATGATTTGTTAAAGAACGTAATCAAATCGGTTAATAACTGTAAATTTTATAGAATGTTTTCTAGAAATATTCTCTTAAGGGGCCGGCAACTGGCGACACTACCCTACTCTTGCAAGGATGAGTATAAAAACTAAAAACTTATTCCGCAAAGATACGTTTTATTCAAACTTTTAAACATAAATAGATTAAACTTGCTGGTACCTAGTTACCTACTTATGCATTTGCAAAACTAAACAAGAACGATGTTGAGGAAGTCTGAAGTGCGGATACGTCAACGAATGAATATTTCGTAATAAAAATTGTTGATTATAAGTACATATTATGTACATACAATAAATTGACTTTGTACTAAGCTTCACAATAAAAAAAAGAAAAAAAACTAATTTAAAAAAAAAAAAATATATAATAATAATTGCGAGGAAAACTTTGTAGCGATGCGCACTGTTTGTTTTCATGCACTCGACACTGGAGCGCTCCCCATTAAAAAAAAATAATCACACAATCAATGTAAATAAGATTCTAAAGCTGTTGGTTCATCGTCAGATGATAAGAAAATACAAAAAAAATTATAAGTCTTATCGTAATCACCATTTCAATTGTTTGCACTAGACAAATTTTATTTTTGGAATCAACAGAAATGCATTTTGCTGTGTCAGTTTAACTGACTGTAATGGCGCAGCATATTTCTTGCCGTTCAGTGACATTTAAGCTTTCTCAGTATTGTCACTCCTACTTCAGCTTGATTGTGCTATCTTATTATTACTGACGCTGATAGTTCTTTTATTTACTATCATTAGTCCTTATAGTGATGAGTGGAACAATGTCAATTTACCATAACCTTTCATTCCATGAATATTGATTAAAGTTGACATCCAAGTTAAATATGCAACATCGTAGACTTATGAAATTATGTTAATAACTTTTTGTTTAGGTTAAATTTAAGTTGGCTTTTTCTTCCGAGGTTCACTATGTTGACCTCTCCCTCTGCATATACAAAGCATATTCACAACATAAGTCTAATTGCGGTAAATAGATTTAGTTTTATATTAAAACGACTTCAATGCGAAAGCTTAGACAATAACCACAACGCATACAGGCATTCTTCTCCGTTGGCCTTAATTTGTTAAGAGGTGGCGAATGTGTCAAGTGTTTTGTTGATTTAATTCATCTTTATTAAGTGGAAATGCACAAAGCAGTTAGCATTCTGAATATTTACTTGCATATATTTAATGCGTTTCATGTGAGAGCTTTTTAAGTGGTTAATCAGAATGTATTTTTATTGTCATTTCATAGGGTGCAACGAAATTGCTTTTGTTCAAAGAAGGTCACAAAACAGTGTGTGATTTGGTCTTGAGTATTGCTTATGAAACAAATCGAACGCTTGTACGCAAATCTTTAACACTCAGAAAAATCACCCCCAGAAAAAAAGAAATATGTATACCAATTTTAACATACAAAAAAACTAAAACCAGGTAGGTAGTTTCTGTCAAACCTACTGGGAAGGATACTAAAAGTTAATGTAAATATTTTTAAACAATTCCACATCTTAAAATTCGAATTTTGTATGAGTACACCCTTCACCATGTAAATATTTTTAAACAATTCCACCCCTTAAAATTCGAATTTGTTATGAGTACACCCTTCACCTCTAACATGCACACATCAATGATATTAATTATTCCGAGCACAACGGGATGCAATAGCTTCCTTTTTGTATTAAGTTTGTACCGAAGCTATTTTCTTCGTTGAAAATTAAATGTGAAACTCGTTGTATAACAGGTAGGTACCTACTTCTCCAATTAAAAAAAAAAACAACAGCACTTAAACACATAGCTGCATAAAAAATTTTTAGGTACCTAATAAATTACGAAAACTGAACTCTTAGGACAAAAAAATAACTTCTATTTCGTGAGCTACTTCATGCCGTATCCACCGAAACTGTCCCCTCATTTAAAAAAAAAGTACAGGAGTACAGACTTCCTTTTACTTTTTGTTCATAGTATTCAGTCACCTATATGCATTGTGAATTGTGATTAAAGTTTTATACATAAATAATATAAACTGAACAAAAGTTTCCTGCACAACATCATGTATAAAACAATAAAAACAAAACAAAAATATTTTTCCCTTATACATCATAACACATCCCATTTAGTGGCAACCAAAAAAATATACCTAGTTTTGCATTTAAAAAAACGCTGCCGCAGCACCATAAAATATGGCACGTGGGTAGGTATATAGTGCGGCATCCCTGCTGACATGAACGTGTAATAATATGCAGATCATCAGTGACCATCATAACGCCCGCTGCTACCGGTTACCGGTGTTTAATGCTCAGACACTTCACGAAAAAAGCAAGCTCTCACAGTCGGAATTCACTACCAGTTTGTTGTCTTTCGGTGGGTCAATGCTGCTTGCTCAGCCGGTTGTTCACTTCAACACATATGTTTTAACGTCGCCTCAAATTACTTGAAATTAACATTAATGCAAAGCGCTGCTGGTTCTATCATCAAAATTTTTTGTGTGTACACATTTTTATTCGTGACAGAAATTTCTAGAGAGGGTCATTTAACACGAATAAATTCGTCATCATTGCATAGTAATGATACCATCTGTATTGTACTCTTAGGATCAGTTTTTCATTGTGAGATCATCTGAGTCTCAAGATTAAACCCCAGTTATAAGTTTTTCATTAAAATTAAAATTTAAGCAAACCCTAATTTGGCCCCGAATAAACCGAATTAGAGGAACTTAAATTTCATGATACTGGTCGCCCACCAACCGGGCTTTCAGGTGACAGAATTGTGTACCTTTTCCTCTTCATATTTTGGGGAAACCGTTGGAGATAGTACAAATTGTCAATTTCAATTTAATTCAGTTGTTCCTCGGGAAGTCATCTTGGCCCAAAACGTGTAAGGTGCACTTCAATTAATTTTAAAACAACATACATTATGTAGGTCAATGATAAGAAAAAGGTAAGATTATTTTCAGATCAGATAACCAAGGTTACATTATTAAGAAAATTTAGAAAGTTGGAAATTATAAATTTTCTATTGTAGTGCTGCTGCGATGCAATAGGTTTAAAATATTAATTTGACTAAATACCTACATAACAACAAATATTGCGTTTGCATTTCTTTGTTTTTATTCTCGCATCGCACTTCTTGCTCAAAACAAGTCGATTAAAAATAAACGATTTGTTGTTTACGTTTAACAGTCTGCTTTTTTTGTTTACCAATAAAAATTAATGTCGTAACGAAGAAAGAACTCAAAAATTGTTGATTCATGAAACTTTCTTTCAAATAATAAAACAAAACAAAAACAAAAACAAAAATGAATCAGCAACACAAAAATTGTATAGAATAAAAGCGTTTCTTTTCTTGCTAAATATATTTATATTTTGTTTTCTTAAGTTGTCCAGCCCAAAGAAACATTTTAAAACCATATAATAAATAAGAAAACATACCTATCTTAAAAGATTTTATAATGCTTTTCTTTGAACTGAACGATTAAAAAACAAATGTTTCTTGGTTTCCCATTTGAAATGGGAAACAATGTTTCGCAGTGACCCAGGTAGAAAGTTATGTATTTAGCTATTGTTGCGAAAGTCTGGAAATATCATGTGGATGACAAAATGGGTAACACGAAACATTTAAAAAATGTTTCTTCTAATGTCTCTTTACTGCCACTGGCGACTTCGTACTATTCAACTTTAAAATATTACACTAAATAAAAATTAATTGCATTTTCCCTCAAATTACAAATGCATTCAAATTGCACCAGGCAGTAAATAAGTTCATTCGCGAAGTGGATAACTACCTACCCCAAAAATTTATATCCAAGACTACAAAGTGTATTTTAAATTCTTGTGTTTTATGTCCCAAAAACAACGGGTTGGTTACGAAATATCGTAAATCAAAATCTTGCATTCGAAACCTCGCATAACAAAATCTTTCTAATTACATAAACATGATTTTCATAATCTTGCAATTAAAAAATACTGTTTTTTAGAATCTCGTAAATACAAAAACCCTCAAACTAAAAACTCGAAAATTAAAATCTCGCACTTAAAAAAGTAGTTCAAGTTTACAACGTTAAAACAGAGAGGTTTGTATGCAACCTGCAACCCTCACTTAGGATTTAGAGTGGGTACGATTTTCGGTAGGTACCTATTTCCATTTTCTATTGGATTTAATATAATTTGAGAGATTTTAGTTTGCGGGATTTTGGTTGAAAATTGCGAGATGTAGCGAGATTGTTAAAATTGTGATTTTGCGTTGCGAGATTATTAAAAGCGGGAGTCTAAACTTGCGAGATTTTGTTTTTCGAGATAAAAAAAAGATACATAGATCTTGTTATTCGAAATTTTAATTTGCGAGACATCGTAATGCTCCCAAGTACAACACGTGATTTTGATTTCGTTTATAACTTAATACGGTTTTCACACCGAGCTAAAACCCGGTCTTCGTGAAAAAAACCCGTAACTTACACCAAAACCACAAGTTTTACCTTACATTTTTGCCAAACACAAGTTTTATAAAACATTCAGCTCTCAATGAAAAGTGAAGAATGAACAGTGAAGAATGAACACGAGAAAGAGGACTGTGAAAATAAAATATTTTATCTATGTTCAATACGACGGTTTCGAATTGAACCACGAACAGAATAGTCCTAAATGTTTTAAATGTAAAATGAGAAAATGTATGTTCTGAAGGCTGCTTCATAATCATTTCCAGAGCAGTTCACATTTCACAACCTTTTTGAGAAGGATTTTCGATTTGCTTTTAGATCATAACAGTTAGACAAGATTTGTAAAATTGCAAAAAAAATCTGTTGTTGTTTTGTCATGCTCTGGTTCTGAACTGCAGGATTTCTCGTTGAACAAAACTTTTGTTATTCAATTTGAAGTTTTCAACATTTAAAACTGAGTTTACTAATTATTTATTTAGGTTTATAAAAAATACATTAAAATCAGATCTAAATAATTCTAATAAATTTTATTTTCATTTAAAAATATGTAAGTCGGGGTCCATTTCCAACATAAAAATTGTTTTTTTATGACATAAAAACATCGCAGTTGTTGACAAAACAAATGAAATATCAAACAAAAACTTGAAATGTTCGCGTTCGGTGTGAATAGTTTTCCGATTTTAGAATTTTTTTTGCCGAAAACCGCGTTTCAGGCTCGGTGTGAAAACCTTACAAAGTCCAGAATCAATGCCATTTAGTGTCAAAAGGAGGATATTTAGAATAGTCAAGAATGGTTCCGAACTATCCAAATAAAATGGACGAAATCTTCTTGATTTTGAACTTTTTGCTGGGCGAAAGGAATTTGAATATTTAAGCAAATTCAATTTGAATAATAATAATTACCTATTATTTTTGGAGAAATAGTTTCAATTCAACACTTGAAGAAATAATTTAAGTCACAGTTATTGGATTGCGAGTGCGACTTGTGAGTGAGGTGAATAAACCAGCTAATAAATGCCTAAATCGTGATTTAAATATATATTCATATTTGGACGTTGCTTTATTGTATCATCAGTTAGGAATGATGATGACGTACTTTATTATTATTATTCTATAAAGATAGAAGTAATTTTAAATTGGTTTGCTGCAGTATGAGCGACAAAAAAGATTTTATTCTAAAGAGTTAGCTGAATTAAAAAAATAAAGATAGAAGAAAAGAACAGAGTATAGTGTCAAATGATGCTCGTAAGCTCAGTCTCACTTACGCAACGACGTATCTCTAGAAAGTAATCCAGAATACTTATCATCCAAATATGTACCTATATAAACTATTTGTTGGTACATACCTATTATTACATAAAGAAAATACAACACAAAACCATTAAAGTTCAACGCCCACTAGGCGTCAGAGTTTAATAATCTTTTCCTGTATTAAATGCCTTAGCTTTGTATTTTATCACTTTCGTTACAAGAACATAAATTCCATTGTTTTTTTTTATACAACATCACCTATGATTAAGAGAAAAATCATAATATTATAACAAGCTGCAAAATCCTCCTTGTTGGCTTATTGCTAACTATACCTACTGTTATTGCAGACCATTTTTTATCTCTCATAATTATTAAAAAAAAATTTCTTCAATGATTTTATTTTTTTAACAGCGATGTTATATTTCGATGGTAAAACTTTTTTTTTACAAGCTAAATGTTAAATATGAAAAGTTAAACACAGGAAATTATATCTCGGCAGGGTTTGTCATATCCTGAATTCCTGACACTATAACCATTTATTAAACTATGAGTGTGCCAAAATGCTTCTTGTGGTTATAACTATAGAAATAATATTAGTATTCAAGAATGATTTAGGAATATTCTTTATAACATCCCTGGTTACGTTAAAGCCTTGAGTATTTATTATAAAAAAATTACACTCTGTCTTCTTCTTTCATTGATGGCTGATTGTATATATTTTCCTCAAGTTGTTGATGGTGATGATTTGTTTCAGCTCATTAGTCGATGCACAGATACTTAATTTTCTTGGATTATTTCTCTTTATATATTTTTATATTAGTTCGTTGTTCTTTATTTTTTTATTTTTCTGTGATCGAACCTCTCAAAATAACGTTTAGGTGAAAGTCGTCGTTGCTTAAGTGGCCTTGAAAAGAAAGTTCATACCTATATATAAAAACGTATAAGGCAAGAAAAATCTTACTCAATTTTATTTCTTTCTTTAAAACGTTTACTTCGTAGTTCAATTAATAATTACACGTTATAATAAATATAATAATAGACTTGTTCGAAATGAGCTAAGTGGTAATTGTTTGCAATTTGCCGCAGGAGTTTTTTTTATTTTATGTTAAAAATGATTTTTCATCTTTCGCGATAGTATTATCTACAGGCGCACCTGTATCACGTTTAGTAAAATCTACTTTTGTTGAGTGGGAAGTAATTGGAGTAAAAGTTGACCACGTTGCACATTCTAGCGCAGCAATTATCTGTCTAAAAATCAATAGCTACTTATGCTTTTCCCGTGTGTTTTTAATGTTATTTCTGCTGCACTGATTAAGTCATAGATTCGATTAGTTTGATGAATGCATTTTGCTGACCAAGAACCATACTTGGTGCTTGTTTCGCTTGGATTGTATGTTGTGCATACCTGAAATTCAACCATCCATCCATATAAGTAATAAATGAAAACATTCAAATGCGGAGATTGAAATTTTATTATTTGATAAATATTCAACACATTTTTTTCTTCAAAATTATTGTGTTATAATAAGTCATTTTGAAAAAAGAGTTAAACGAATGACTGGTTAGTTTGCATAAGAGTGTGATCAACATGCAACCTCAATCCTTAAAAAAACTTTATATAATTTAAGAATTAAAAAAATGTGTTGAGATAGATTTAAAGTGGTCTTTTTAAAATGAAAAACTATTTTTCAACTGAATAAATAAAAGAAAATAGATTGCCACAAATTAAATAGATTTATTGGCCAATACAAAGAATGGTTCGATACATTTTTTTCTTTAGAAACAAAACCAAGTCCCATCGGATGTTACCGTACCAAAAATAGTTCATTTAAAAGCATTTTTGGATCGAAGACAAATAAAAATAGCAAATGCAAACAAATAGAGAGAGGGAGATAGAAAATACAACACCTTGTTGAGTGCAAACATTAAATTGAATTTTAATATTTCCCGGCATAACCGTGGCCGCCGTTGTGGCCATTAACTTAATTTGTTTGCTTTCGTCTGCTGACGTAGGAGAGGACAAACCAACTATGTACATATATAAGCAAAATAATATATTTCCACCATCCACCATTAGTCGCGCTGTAGAATGTATAGATACACAAAACCAAAGTATTTTTTCGGTTTGAAAGATGGTTTCAAGAAGTGTTTACACAATGCAGTGTGCGACAAGATCTTCGTAGTCTTCATTGCGCCCGCCACACCTCCATGACCATCTACCGAAACATAACAAGAGCAGGTGTATCTTCTCATTTTGCTTTCCTTTGCAAATATATACATAAACGTTAAGAAGGTAAGTAAAAAAACTAGAATCAGGTCAAAGAGGAAGGTGGTTGGTTGCAGCCGAATAAGCAAATATTATACATTTTATCAGCTGAGTTTTTCAAGAAAAAAAGACAACTCCCATATCCACAGATGGATAAAAAAATAGTGTGTAGGTTGGTTTAACAATTTAAAATATTCGCCATCATCACAATAATGGTTTGTGCTAAAACGAATTTTGTAAAGTAAAATATTTTTTCTGGAAAAGTTTGAGTTTGTGAGAACATTTAACGACCACTATAAAGAGGTCTCGTCGACAGAAAGTGGGCGCTTTGTACGGCACTGCCAGCAGAATGCAGAAATGATTTTTTTTCATCCATAGTAACATTAACCCACTTGTGCGAGTTTTTAACCATATTTTCTGATAGCATACTCAAGACTTGTATGATAATTTCGAAGAGTTAGGTACACAAAAGCATTATAAGTTTTGACATTCAATTGTTTAGCAAAAACGTGTACTATGAACATAAGTAAGTAAAATATTTTTCATCAAAAGTTTAAAGGAAAATTGAGAATTACGTTTAAAGTGCTAAATACCGAGCTTAATAAAATAATATTTATAATTTAATAACAGTTTATTAGACGTGTTTGAACTTTGTAATTGTTTTGAAATATGCTATACCCTACTAATGGTGGCAACTGTCAGTTTTATTTTGAACTTTGTGAAGTTATAACCAATGCATGGAACGCTATGCTCCTCAAGATCGGGGAATACATACTTTCTCTGACTTTTTTCTTGGAATGATATCAGATCATCATTGATCTTGACGCAACGAGATTATTAGCTCAGGTTTCCTGGCCGTATAGGTAGTAGGTACACAACCTGCTCAAGCTCTAATGTCGTTTTCGGATGGTAATCCCGAAGAGCTATCCGATCTAGGATTCCAAGCAAATGCTGAAATATATGTATCATTGTAGTAGTAAACATCAACGCAAAAGTTCTTCCACTTTTTAAATATCTGGATACAAATTGAAAATTGCATTGAATAAATTCTTTAAAATATTTATTAGCAAAATTCTGGTTTCGATTCTAAATTCAAATTCGGAAGACAACACTCTTCTTTCCTGAAGATGATCTGTCATTCTGAGTGCCAAGCGAACGTTTTCAAAAGCCTTCTGGATGCTTCCGGACGCTTCTGGGCGACCAGCCAAAAACTACACAAGGAGTTTAGTTGCTGGCTTCAAAGAGCTCAATTTTTTAATATTTAATTTATCTTGTTCTGTTTGGTCTCAAACTTAGAAACCTGATAATAAACTTTAATAAAAAATTTTTTTTTTTTTACAACAGTAATTAATTAAATAAATTTTATCTAAAAGAACGGACAAAAACCTAATGATATTCATCATATTTCAGCATGGTTTGCCGAAAGTTGTTATTTAAGATAAGATCTTTTCGCTTAGGAGGGCAGTATAGTTCTAAGTAAAATTTTCTTAAACGTTAAAATTCAGTTCACAACACAAAATATGTGATATGTATATGTATGTAATTCACTACATGTAAAATGTTTTTGTTATGATACAAATTCTATATACCTACATTGAAAAAATTAATAAATAGAATAATAAATAAAAATAATTTCAACTAAGTAGAAGATTTAGCATTAAATTTAGTGGACTTGTTGAATTATTGATTCAAATTAGCTTTTTATGGCCTTCCATGAAAAAATGGCGTTTCGTGCGGATGCTCACTTTGCACTCATCAGTTGACGACGAGTGAGCACCTTTGTCAATACGCAAATTTCCGCTTGTTTCAGTTCAATTTACATAACTTTTTTCCCAAAAAGCTAAAGTGAACTATATCCAACAAGATTACGATTGCAATCATTAAGCTGGAAGTGTTAACCCGTGGCCTGGTTAAAGTTATATATAAAATGTTTTTGTTTTAATACATATTCTATATACCTACATTGAAAATCAATGAATAGAATAATAAACAAAAATAAATATTTCAACTAAGTAGAAGACTTAGCATTAAATTTAGTGGACTTGTTGAAATTATTGATTCAAATTAGTACTGACAAGGTGCTCCCTCGTCGTCAACTGATGAGTGCAAAGTGAGCATCCGCACGAAACGCCATTTTTTCATGGACTAAATGCCATAAAAAGCTAATTTGAATCAATTATTCACTACTTTCTGATTATGTTTTACAACTGTCAAAGTTTGGTAAAAGTGTTTCCAATTGTGCGCAAAGATCATTCATTTTGTCAAAGTAAAAAGTGTCAAAGATAAATTTTCTACTTTCTAATCTAAAAATGTACAAAATGTATGAAAGTATTTTAGTCCTTTCTGATGATATTTCACATTTTAAGATAACATTTGAAACTATAATAAAGAATTGACCTTTCGTGACATTTCGTATCTGTATCAATTTTTTCAAAACATATTGGATTTCATTGGAAACATTTGAATTTTATCGAAATACTACTCATACATCTAGAAACAAACCACAACACTTGATTCAATACTCACACGAAATTCAAACATTTATCTGCAGCAGAATTTGAAGTTTGATAGGGATTTTATACGTTCAAAATTCTACTTCATTTTTAACAACTTAACATTATACAAAACGAAAGTATTGATATTTTTCTTGAAACAAATATAAATTTTTAACTCTAGTTAATATCAGTTTTATAGCTTTTCCCTAAGACTATTTTAAAGGAAAACCAGGCCATCGTCATCAATATTATATTATATCACATCACAATACACAAACATCCTTCGCCATTTAATGCATTTTATATTTTATATCGCTATCATTGTTCTTCTCTTATCCTCTGTTATTCATCATCAGTTCATAACTAAGTTATTATTCATAATGACGTTTTCCTCATCATTTTTTTTTAAATCTCCTCTGTAGCGTTCGCTCTCACTAGTGCAGCGTTCGAAAATTAAATTTTCGTGTTCTCTTTTTTTTTTTTGTAGAACTGTGACTGACTACACCTGGACGCAACTTTGTTGGAAATGTTGTTGGAATCCAAACCAAAACCAAACCCATTGATTAAAAATGTAAAAAAAAGTATGTGGTTTTGTATATTTAGTCTGTAGTAGACAACTTTTCTAGTCGGGTTGTATTCCTAAAAAAAAACTGCACGTTCTTCCTCCAAACTGCGTGGTCTTTAATCTAGAACGCGCAAAGCACTGGCTAACATGTCTAATAAAGTTGTTGTTGGTATTCGTATGGTATTCCCTTGGGAATTATTATTATCTTATGACAATGGAATTTAAATGCTCAATGAATTTCAAAGGAATTTCTGCAACTTATCGAGAACCCTATTTTTGTTGTTATTGTTTTGTTTCAAAATGTTAAACCAAACAACAAATAAGTTTTGCGTTTGGAAATTGGTAACAACAACAACAAAAATAAATGCGGTTAATTGAACGTGTTCAAAATAATTAATTAAGGTATTTCTAAACATCGGTTGCGATCTCAAACACATTATCTACACACTGTCGGTCTTATATGAATAGATTCAACATTGAAATTCATAAAGTTTGCACTGCAATTCGAAATTTCAAAACTTTAATTAAAAAATCGGAAATTTATCGTTCAACTAAAAAATGTGGAAAGTTTTTTTTAAAAAACTCCTGGTAATAAGCGTGTTTCTACTTTACGGACAGTTCCAATAAGCGATCAATTCCCATAATCAGGCAAAAATAGCGGGGACCATAAAGGTCTGGGAGCTTCATTGCGTCAAACTTAACTGATATAACTGAACAAACTGTCTAGATTGTACCCACTTAGGTTGTACATAGTTCCCAAAAAATAAATTTGGGACTAATTTCCCGGAGACCTCTGTCCATGCGCCTTAGAATTTTTGTCAAAAATGAAATCTATGTATGAATTTGAGAAAATGAGAGAGAGGGAGTAATTTTTAGAAATGGTGAACGCCATGTAGTTGCACAAAATGTTTTTTTTTAATAATATGTATTTCAAATTACAATCGAGATTACAATAATAAGTAAAGTATAAGTAACTATATACGCGTAACTTATTCATAAAACATGACTTTGAAAGAAACATTTTGAACGCAGATTGGTAAAACACTCAACTCATCCTAGCCAAGCTTTATTAAAAACAAAAATATTGCATTCATCAAAGTACAAAATATACGAAAGAGAAGCCAGTTCAACTCTCTTGACATAATAAGTATTTTTTAAAAAGCCCGATGTGACGTTCCCATTGCCCATACACTGAGTAAGCCGATTTTGGTGTTTGTCATAATTCTTGAAACTTGAATCACGAGTTATAATTAACCCTCATTAGCACAGCACTGAGGCCAACTGAATGCTGCTGTCACTTTGTTTGCCTCATTCTTAGGCATGTTCCAAGTCAGTCAGTTATTGACAGTACTTAGACATTCAGTGTCTCTCTTTTGTAGTATCCAACTAAGTTGGTCGAGTTTTATTTCGTTCAATATGTTAATTTTGATGTGAAGTCTTCCTAGATCTTTCACTTCTAATTCGACGAGCTTTTTCACTTCTGCTGCCAAATAAAAGCATCTTCATCTCAGCTACCAACAATTTACCTACTTAATACATTTTGCGCTGGAAGAAAAACTGCAGTGTATAGAGCCTTTCTTTCCAAGATGTTGCGTATTTTCTTGATAATTTATCCAAACTATTAAGACTTTTAATACTTGCGGAGCAATGTTCCGGAATAGTCCTGTGCGAAAAATGAACAGCATGGAAATTTTGTCTTTTGCGGCGCTTATGCAGTATGCATTTTCTTCCAAAACGTCTACCCATATATCAAGTGCTCGTCGCAAGGATATAAGATTACTTATACGATTACGGACTTATGATGACTTAATTTTCAGCAAATCACTTTGGGGTCCGTCACCATATCTTCACGAAAGTAGATACTGTAATAAAGTGCACAGGACTGAAGACGCTTCCTTGTACACAAACTTTGATTGAAAAGTCTTCGTTGACTCTTCCAGAAAAAAGCATATTTGTTTTGACCTGGGGTGGAATCGGCTAAGGTTATTTGTGATATGTGACAATTACACTCTCAATTTCCAATTTACAACCGAAAAGTTGATACGCGAAACAAATTTTTTTCTCCATTAATTCCTGACAGTAAATAGTGGAAACTGTTATATCTATTTATATGGGTAAGGCCGACTTGCACGAAACTTTTTTGACCCTAGTAACCTCTGATTTATCCATGCATATAGGCACTAGCCATCGATAAAAATATAAACTCGTTGCAAAATCTTAAATATTTATCCACTCATTTTTCTCTGGATAACTTTTTACATCTGTCAAATAGAATTTGACAAGAAGTTGCTATCGGTAAGGTTCGCATTAGTGTGTGTAGCAAATGTTGTTGTTGTTTTGTGGAGGTTTTCTTTTTCGTTCCTATTTTTATTTTTTTATCTTTGGTTTAGCTGTGTTTTTATTCGAGCAACGTAAAATCGAAAAATACACATTTATCTATTTAATTCTGGATAGCTAACTGCGATTTTATAAATGTATCCTTTGTTTTCATGCAAGTGGCCCTAAGAGTGTGTTTGAAACAAACTATCTGATCGGTAAAAACTGTCAGCGCCGACACATGGATACAACCAAATCAGATTAAATGAAAAAATTTAATTAGTTGGCATTCTAGTTCTAGATAAAATAATTCATCGTATGTCCCAAAAGCAAAATAAATATATTTTCTTAACGATAATAAATCATCAAAATCAGTCCGTGAAGTGCATGCAAAAAAATAGTTATCATCACGTCACGTAATATTTTTCTGCTTAGGATTTTCTATTAAATAAATAATAAATAAAAAAAAAACGCAGTGTGAATACATATACTTCGTGCCCATAGAAACAAAAAGTTGGTAGGTATTTAGCTTACCATGTGTTGTGTGCACTTTAGCTAACATTCAGAATTTGTTTATCGATTTTTTTATTTATAAATGAATAAAACTACATATAGGTAGGTTCATCGTTTTAGTTGGGGCGCCTCAGTATCAGGAAATGAGCAAAATGCGTGTTTAATATGTTCCCAGCAACAACAGAAATCGCTGCAAACGTGGTGGCTCTTATAGTGTACCAATAACCAATGCATAGAATTAATTGTATTGATTTTTCTACAAACAACCACGCTATTGTTTAGCAATTTTTTTTTTTTACATTAGAATGAATTTATCACTTGTTTTTTTTTTTCTATTTTAGTATAGGTACTCATTATATATTATTTTATTGAAAAACCAAAACAAAATACACATAGAGCTTTCGACCTTGAACGCATGAATTATTGTTTCGATTTTCTATTCAACTGCATGCACATTTTTATTTCTACACATCCATCTCTATATGGATTGTAAAGTAAGTTATATGTAGTTTATTTTTGAAATGAGGGGTAGTGTTATTACAACACAATGTTACTATGGTGAGTTGTAAATAAAACAGGGCAATTGAACTACATATTTAACCTAAATAAAATTGCGTGGAAACGTTACATGAAAACATTTTATGTTTCTGAATTTAAAGAAATTGCGAAGAGTTTTGAAATTTTTTAATAAGTTCAGTTATAAGTAAATACATTATCGCATTCAATGCCAATAAAACTGTGGTTTGATTAAACATGTGGATATTTGGTGTTTGGTAGACGATCCTGGTTTAAAAACACACTATTAAGAACTGATCAGATTATCATTGAATAGATTAAGACGGTGATAAAAAATATCATTCAACAGTTAATACCTTGATTGTATGCAATATTCAGGACACAAAAGTCCCTATAATATAGGTGCAAACAAAAGCGCTTTGTTTTATGAAAATCGTACATATACTCATGTTCTATTAATCGGGCATATTACGTTTACCTCCGGTTCTTCGACGGTTTTAAAAAGATGACAGGCCATCAGTTCCAGCAATTTCATTGCTTTTGAGCTTTTTATTTGAAGTTCTCAGTTCCAAAAATCAGGTATCGGTTATGGTGGGCGTGCAAACCAAGAAATGAAATTTGCTTATAGCAAGTGTTCCACGTTATAAAATTTTCAAGCTTTGCATGGTCTTAGAAGTAATTAAGAATGAGTATTAAGACAAACCTCGGAAAACTTAATTTCAAATATAACGAATTAAATGAATTCAATCAGACGAATGATCTTACAAAACATCAATCCAATACTACTTGCCTTTATGAAGTCGTGTATTCCAATCAAATCAAAAATCTGTACTTCTAAAAACAATTAATTCACTTTTATGAAGTGGAAGTATCTTAAGGCTACATAAACCAAACATTAATTTTACTCAGATTTATTTTCATCAATTACGAAATGATATAACTTCTATAAGATATACCTTGAGGCATACTGCCAGGTCAACAAATTGTCATAGAAACAAAATTCTGATTGTATAGAACATAGAACATAGGACTATCTTCATCACAGAATGTCAAGGACTTTATCTGGAGAAATTCTTAAAGCAAAATAAAAAAAAAAATATAAAGAAAAAGTTCGCTTGCCAAAATTATTGAGATTTATATTATATAGGTACATAATCCTCTTACATTTTGAGACAATTTATTTTTTATAAAAAAATAAACTCGTCTATCTATAAAAAAAAGTTCAATATGTAGGTACAATTATTAAAGGCTGAAAGTATCTTCTACATTGTTTTTGTTTTCTTGTCTGAAGAGGTTTTTATATTTTTTTTTATTCATTAAACACTCAACGGCTAGATTTTATCGATTTTAATACATTTTAATTAGAATTCAAAGAATAATACCAAAGAAGCCTGTTAAGTGTCATCATATCAGAACGTACTTGTAAGGCTAAGTCTAACTATTTAAAAGTCATTTACAGAATGAAAGTGAATGATTCAAGGACTGAACGACACAAATCCAATTTAACATTAATGTATTGCCATTTATCTATATCTTCTGTCCTTTATATGTCTGAACTCTGAAAGAATTAAAAAAAAGAAAAGGTTAGTAAACTTAAGGACAATCGGAACTTAAATGAGTTTCTAGATTAGAATTAATTTTTAAGTTTCATCAAAAACATTTATGCACTCCAAAAATGTTTACGATTGCAAATTGAAGTAATTCGATTACCTAATCATGAATATTATTTTAATCATAAACATGAATTTTCACATCAAGTAACGCAAAAAAACTAATTTTTTAGTGAATTGGTCGTGCAACTAAAAAATGTGTTGAAATGTCAAATTTACATAAAAAAAAAGGCAAAGGCATAATCTTTTTAAGGCAAAATGAATTTCGTTCTTTTTAATTAAATTGCAATTAGATTGCATAGATACTTTTTGGTTTGATATGTAACTAGGTACTTATTTTCGACAGGTAACTATTGTATTTTACACTCTGTTTTGACAGATACTGATGAAGGTAATTTGGCTCGATTTCGGCTTTTATGGAATAATTAACTTGATCTGTCACCGAAAAACAACTTATAAGTAGGTAGCTTTTTGACATTTTATAAATAATTGTCACAATTTTTTTTTCTCGGGAAAAATATGAAGCCGGACATGAAGATTATCAGGGTGATCATTTATCTTTGATAATTTTTTTTTTAAGGGCCAGTTTTTTCAGCTCTGGTTATATGTAACCATTGGTTGTTTCAGTTGTTAACCATAGATTTTCTATGTGTTTCTAAGCTAAAATAACAAATGGTTAAATTTAACCAGAGTTAAAAAGACTGGCCTTAAGAATCTTCATATTCATTCCGGTAAGTAGACGCGATTCCCATACGATTGTAATTTGAGATGAAGGTACCTTTAAAATAATTTTCATATTAAGCAAGTTTTGATGGCGATTTCAGTAAAAAAAAAGCCACAGTGTAGGTAAACCAATATTGGTGACAAAAAATAATTAAAATTGGATTCTTGAAGTTGATCTCGATAGAAGCATGATCATAAAATTTTGTATTTTGAACTACATATATGTTTAGGTATATAGGTATACTGTATTCAAATACAATTTCAAAGAAAATATGTACCTAATGATATCGGATACTTGTTTTATTTGATTTTAAAGTTAAAAAAATTCTCCTTCGAAAACCCCTTTCAACTAAACTTTTTGAATTAATTTTGTTTGTCATAGTAGGCACTCATATTATTTAAGGCGATAAAAATGAAGACTTATTTTTGAAACAATTACGAGTCTTCATGAAGTGTGACTACGGGTTTTCCCCACAATGACATATGTATATATTAAAATTTTTATTGTTGTTGTTTTAATTATTTATACATGTCGACACATTCACAATCGCAAGCTGCAGCTTAGCTTGTTGGGCCGAATTTCCGCATTTTTTTTTTTCGAAATATCAAATACTTGTTCTTCTGTACGAAGCATGCGTTCTATAATAGAGGCATAAATTGATAAGTTTATACCGAGCCAAAGTAAGCACATTGACTTGCGCGTGTTTATTATTAAACAAACCAAATCGCGTACATTCAGTTTGTCAATTTACGTCGCTATCGTCTTGGCCACCTTCTAGTACGGTATGGTGTAAGCTGGTAACACGCAGACTAATTGAGGATGGCGGGCAACTTGAAAATCGTCGAAACGCAATTATCCGCAAATTTATTCGCGCCTGTCGCAATTGTTTATAGGGTTGTAGTAACCAATGTGGTGAAGAATTGTGTGAGGGTATAGGTGTGTAAGAATGTTTCTTTATTTTAATTACAAATAGACGAGTTTGGTTGGATTTTTTTTTTTACTTTTATTATTATTTCAATTGAAAATATGCACACACATGTTTTTAGAAGCGATTCGGTTGAGTGTTCAGTTCGTGTTCATGGAACAAGTCTGAATATCTAAATATTAAAAGATACAAATATAGAAGCCGAAATAGCAACGACCGGCAACTCAACGATGCAATACCTCGTGGGAGCACCATATAATAAAGTATATTGTAATACTTCGGGATTTGGGTCAGAGTTTTTTTTTACGATTTTTAGTTGCGAGATCAAAGGTACTAAGGCAAGCTATGGATTCATCGAAAAAAATATTGACATATCAACCAAAAATTACATTACGTTGATAGAGAAATCGAAGTGGCAAACAAAAATCGGTTAACCTCTTATCTTTGCCCTTTGGGAATGTTTTATGCATGAGACCAACTAAATGCTAGTGTAAATAATTGCATTTTTACGTTCCAGCATTTTTACGTTTCCACCCATGAATCAAGGAAGGTTCGCTTCAAAGGTGTAGTATCATCAGTTACGACGGCTCCATCGTCAGCAACCAATTATTGCTCATCGGGAAATTTTTCGTATTTTTAAAAGTAATAAACATAATAAACTATTCACTGTTATATTTTGTGCTCTCAAAATCTACTATTAACACAACTGTCTCAAGAGCAGGTTCTTACGACTCGGTCGTACCATTAATTTTAATTTTGTTTTTACTAACGGTGGTTCCATTTCTGAAATAAAATAAGTAGGAGCCTTTGTTCTTTAAGTAATTCCATTTTCGTGTTGAGACTGTTAAAACTTTACTATACAGTACGTCAAATGGCTTTCCTGTTGATTTAATCAAGCATAATTAGTTAACTGTAATTGGAATTTAATTGATAGACTCAAATATGTACGTGTACATACATAGATTAAAAAGTGAATGTCTGAAAAGAGAAGTTATTCGTTTTCTATTTATGAAGCTGTATACGGGCGCACAAAATGTGTCAAGGGCCTTTCTATTGGTTTTAGTTTTTAATAAAGGGTGTTTTTTATAATATAAATTTGTTGTTCATTTGAATTCAATTTTTAGATTATTTCAAGAAAATTATGTTTTAAAGATAAGCCCTGTCTGTTTTAAATGTATCTCAGACGATTTTTGATCGCTTTTCGGAACATTTGATGCTTTGTGATCTTATTTTTGTCTTCAAAGTCTCTAGCTTATTCGCATAGACTGGGTTATGCTTATGACTTAACATGTTCCACAAAAAAAACTCTTGTTTCATATGGCACTTCTTGGCGCGGCGAATCCAAGGATCTAATTTGAGAGGAAGCTTATTAGTCAAACTCTTCATTCAATAATTTGATGTAAGAGTTGATGTTTGGCATTTTGCGGTCCCTGTCTTACTAAATCCGCTGTACATGTAGTCTATGTATGTTATTGAATCAAGGAACGAAACATTCATGTATTTTTTTTTTATTGAATGGAGTAAGATAACTTACCCAGCGGCTCCATTTGCAATATATTGCCCAATTTATTGTCATTACCTCACATTACCAACAAATAAAATTGACAATATTACCCACCAGATGGAAGGCAATAGATTTTGACGTTTCCCAAATTGCTGCAAAGAGAAAATCACTTTTTAGTGAAATGGCTTTCATCTTCTTCAAACTTCCTTTGGGCCGCTTCGAAGATCTAAGATCCTAGGAATTGAAATATTGTTGTGCATTCGCTTATACAAGAACCAACCATAGCAGGTCATTCAATAGCTAGATCCATGTCACCGTACAACCCGATAAGCTCGTCGTTGATCTTATACTTAGTCACACATTATCTACCTATAATGAACCAAAAATGATTCGAAGATCTTTCCGGTTAAATCGACCAACCACTTCCTCATTCAATATTGAAAATGTCAATTGCTTAAGGTTACCAACTGTGATCCTTCGTTTGATAGCGAAATTGTGTCGTTATCGCAAATTACAACAGATCAAAGGTAAACAAAGTCCTTCACTACTGCGTCGACCTTTGAAAGATGTTGCCTCACAGACACCCGTTTTGAAAGATACCTTGAAGCCAAAATTATGTTGATGAGGTAGCATGACGAAGCATTGACAGTGAAGTTATTTCCGACCCAAAACATAGCTGCTGGTTTAGATAGATATACGAGTTTATTGTTTACCAAGGTTAGGCATAGTTCTGTAGAACTTATCTTTTATAATAGTATCATAAGCAGTAGTTGATGAGGAAAATTAATTGACTTTTGATAGTCCCACACTACATATAACATATCCAAGTTCTTTGGCTCACGAGAAATCATAATCTTTTATTGTCAGTTTAATATTATTTTTCCAGGTGAGATTTCGGTAAACTCTGCTCTAGTATATTTTATATGGTTTCGCTCCTATTGAATTTCATATGTACACTTCCATCGAATAACACGCTGGGTTGCTTACATTTCGCGATCCACAAGCTATTCAAAAATGGCAGCATTGTAAATAAACCTCAAACTTTAAATCAAAACACGACAAATAAGTTTCAGTGGTTAAACGATATGAAACGGGAATAGAAAAGTACTAAAGAACGCAGAAGGAAAGCAACCTTTTTTTAATTGGTTATTTGTTGTTGTTCTATGTGCAATTGAGTTTCATGTAATCATATGCCAATGCAACCCGCATTTGCAGTCGATTTTGCAAGCATGAATTATTTGAAACAAGAGTATTGCCCGAATCTAAATCAACTCCACTCATGTTTAGTTCGCGTCTTTCAATCCATCCATCAACATTTCTTTCACAAAAAAAGAGTATCTGTGTTTATTTCCCACACAAACATGCATTCTATTGAAGTTCATCTTCGTCAAGCGTCTGCATGCTTTTGTAAGTCTAATGATCTGTTTTTTTTTTTTTGCGTTGAAAAATGTCCGCAAGCAAAATGTACCTACCTACTCAAGAGTTGCGTACATTGCAAAAACCACACGGATGTACGAGTGGCAATTTTGAATAAAAAAGAGATTGCACTCGAAATGCGGTGTTTTGCGTGGTTAAGACCCCTTCACACGAAGCAAGACCAACGCAAAGCGAAACCCGACGCGACGGTAAGACGGAGGCTTAAAAACATTATTAGAGTGCTTATGAAAATCATATGACTTTGTCGAAGAGAATAGAAATCATTTGTTGCCATCATCAGTCAGAATTTCAAGTGGGTCAATTCATCTTTGGATTTGGTAAACTATTGTATAGAGGTATGTTAGTTTAAATACCTTGACCCTTAATTGAGATTGTTGTCCTTTTATCCTGATAAACCACTACGTCTCTTCCCGTAGAAAAAACATTTTACACGCGTTAGCATTACCATCACAGAAAAAAGATCAAATGTAATCGAAAATTAAAAAGGATATTAGAAATAAATGTAGTTTTTTTGTTGACGTATATTTGTCATGCAATAATAAAAAAAGCACGACATCAGGACAGATTTCAGATACGTTAAGGTGCTTTTAAGGAAGACTGGAAACCCACGTTAAAAGTCTCGCAAAGCTTCTCGTCGAGAATATTTTCGCTCAAGATGTGGTTGATGAACCGTTAACATCGACCAGATAACGTGCCACGCAACTTTCCCCATTTTTGTTTATTGTCGCACATTGATGAATTGAGACTGAAAATTGTGTTCTTCCAACAGGGCAGTTAATCCGCTCGCACAACAAGCTCGAAAATAGACTTTTTTAGGGATGTGTTCCCTGGCTTCTTCTTTGGCAACCATCCCAAAATAAAACTTTTTTAATTTTGGCATGATTTGACAATTCCTTATTTCTTCCTTCGGTGTTTTTTTTCAAGCCACAAGTCTAAGAGAACAAACCATCGAATCTGATGGAGCTTTCTAACTAAACTACGCTGCGAGAACTTGTAAGCAAAAGTTCAAATATGTTCGGAAAAAGCATAGCACCATTTTCGACACACGCACGAACTTGGAAAAAAATTAAACCTCTTACATAAGCATATTACATTTTTTTTGCATTTTAATTAATTTTTTATTTTTTATTTTTTATATTACCTTTAATATGGGTACTGAGACCCTTTTACATAACATATCAACACTGACCTGTATTTACATATAGGTATGTTAGTGGCTTCTAACAACTTGGGATCTACATATCTGTTCTTCATTAAAGGCGAACCATGAGTTCATCCCCCCAAAGAATGAAAATGCTAGGAATAAAGGTTGCGATCGCAACTATATAGATAAACAGATGTATTCATGTGTAGTTACTTTTCTTTGGGTTTATCTTTTGTGTAGCATACTTTTGCGTTGTTTATTTTTATTTCTGCAATGCAACAAAAAAAAAGACATCGGCATCGTGGTGGTGTAGTTACATATCCATATAAATACCTTACTTATAAAAGATAATAAAGATATAAATAACTATCGCGCAGACAAAAATATATTGCGCCGAAGTGCTTTTGTATTGACGTAACTATAGTAGGTATAGGTACTTCAATTTGCATTTTACTTTTCCTGGATACTGAAAGTTTTCTTTTCTTTTGGTTCATATACGTAAGAAGAAAAAAAGCAATCAATTTTCCTGCATATGACAACCTATCACTCAATTAAAGCAAATGTGATTTTGATTGAAAGTTAGAGTTGAGTTTTAGTCACACTTCATTCGTCGTTATCAAATCCTATGTTGCGTGGATTTATTAAAAATTTTACCGATGGAGGGATGTGTAAACTTGTCTATGCAACCTCGTCAATATATTGGTTGTATATCAAAATATAAGTAGTATTTTCATCTTTCAATTAAATTATTGAAATTTATAATTTATATGTACTGTACATACATTATTTTAGTATACTATAATTAAATTATTTTTTTTTTTTGAAAATATTGACCTTTTGTATCTTTTTTTTTGCAGGTACGTAAAAATACCAGGACAATTGTTGGGGTAATTATAAACTTTTTTCATTTTATGTTATATGTTAAACTTAAATACTTTAAATTTTAAAGTTAAAATCTAATCAAGAAGTATCCAATGCCTTACGTATAAAGATTCATTCTAAATTTAAAAATCGTAAGCATTTCAGAGGTTAAATTGTATACTGGTATGTTTCATCCACATAATACAGCCTTATTGTGAAGTTCGCCAGAAATTGATTATCCTGGCGAAAATCTGTTCGCCCGGAATTCCAAATATTGATATGTTGCAAATATCTTACTATTCACAACTTATTCACTCGTTCGCTTTCAAAATAAGTAAGTATTTTAGCTGTGATGATATTTGGTTTTTGCCACAAAGAAAAATAAAATATTTATTTACAGTAGGCGGAAAGTGAAATTAAAATTTTTCCATGTGGAATGCCATCCGGCGAACTTCACGATAAGGCTGATAGTTAAAAGAATCCAGAAGTGTCGGACAACTTTCAACCATAACTTAACTCAGCAACGACACTCGAAAGTGAATAAACATCGTACTTTATAGGATCTAGTTGAATTAAAATCATTGGATCTATATTCATTATGTATAATAATTCACTTTTATTTAATAATATTGCATAAGAATTATTTATCAACCTCGCTTACATCATCATCAAAACAACAACCTTAATATATACATATCAATATCAACATATGCCTATCTAACTAACAATGACGGAATGAGTGACGACGGTAGAGGTGGCCGCGCTGAACCAAAACGATTATGATGCATCTGTAAGATAAATAATTTAAAAGTCCGGGATGTATCATTATACCCTCATTGTACCATGTGTGGCTATCCATTTATTGATCCTACACCACATGTTTAAGATAAAATAATTAAATTGAAAATTTTCATTTAATTAGCTGAACTACCCATTCCCGAGTGCTGTACCGCGAATATACCGATGTATCTAATTTAAGCGAGCCAATTTTTATGTAAAATGCATTTCATATACATGTCTATGTTTCAATTTGAATTGATCAGATAAATCACATTGGTTTTAGTTCAATGATAAATTAAGTGCGATTTTGAATTGAAGGATAACGTAAAAAAATAATGTTTTTGGCTTTTCTGATTGAATATGTGGAAATGTAATTTTGTTAATACTATAACGTTGTATTCATTTAATTTTGTTTTATTTGTAAATAAAAAAACATAAAATAGAATTGTATGGTGGAACTATTATTATGAACCGAAAGAACAATCTGAAATTTGTAGATAATACCATACACTGATAATGAGAATGACTAAAGCCTAGTACACAGCTGAGGTGAAACGGAAATTTCCGTGGTCTCCAAAAACACAGACGAAATGTAAACGAAACGGTACGGTACGGTAATTTTATGTAAGGTTTCACCATTTGTAAAAAAAAAATATTTTTTAAATAAAAAAAAACTAACAAATAAAAATAACCAAAATCCATTTTATAATAATAATAACCACAAAAAAACACGAAATAGAAACGTCAAAATAGAAACGTCAAAATTTCGCGAGCAATTATTAATGTCCCGGTCAATTAAATTGTGTGCGAAGAAAGTGGAGAGTAGTGGAGACTTGAACCGGTTACCTACCGTTTCACCGTGGAGCTGCGTTAGCGTGCCACAAAATGGAAAGAAGGACGGAAAATTTTGTTTATGATTTCACTGTGTCATTTTTGTATAGGAATTTTTCGTTTCACTTCAGCTGAATAGGCTTTAACGTGAAACATCTACATCTGTCAGCAATATACAACTTTATGAGTGCAAACCACTTTGTTTACGCAGTTTGCAATTTCTGAGTTCAATGACTGACACATGCCTATCTCTACCTCTGACATTTCTAGGAAGGAAACGAAATCTAAGGACAAATGTCAGAAGAGAACGAAAAGTTTCCTTGAAATATCCTTGAAATATGCCGATTGAACACACTTACCATAATGGATAGATGGGGAGTGCACGAAAGTAAAAAAAACATGCAGTTTTCGATGGCAAATAACTCAGATAATTTTATGTGATGATTACATTTTTAGTGGAACAAATACTTATTGTAAAAAATGCTTTTATTTATTTCCCTGGTGGAATTTTATTTTTCGTACAAAAACTTCATTAGCAAAATAATTAAATGTATTTTTTTACAAAAAAAATGTGTGAAATTAAATCTTTTGTACTCACTAAAAATTCTGTGAGTTATTTGTCATCGATATATATGTAGCATTTGTATTTCAAATAATATCAGAACATATTTAATTATGGATTTAAGAACTTTTGCCTGTTATGTTTTCCTGATCGCTATAACCGGCACCTAAGCGAAAAGGTCTTATCTCAAATTACAATTTTCGGCGAAGCATGCTCAGAAATGGACGAACTTTCTTAGGTTTTTACCACTTGTTTTAAATAAAATTAATTTAATTAATTGATTTATTTCCAGATTTATTAAATGTTTGAGGCCAAACAAAATAAGAAAAATAAAAGAAAACAGGGCAATATAGCAAGCCCGGTAAGCCATTGTTCTGTTAGCAAGACGATTTTAGATCTTTCAATGCTAATGAGCGATTTTGAGCTATAGTTTTGAATTGCGATTAACAATAATTATTTTAATTATTAAATTTTACTTAAAACTCTTCAACTGTTGATAAAATGTGTAAATCTTTTCAGAATGCTTGTAAACAATGAAGTTAATGACAATAATAGAGTCTATTCGGTTGACGCAAAAAAAAATAGAGTTTTTCGTTTTTAAAATAAACATTAATAATTTGTTGTGATCAATCTTGCCATTTTCCAAAAATCAATTAAATCTGGAGCCTTTGAAACGCAAATAGAAAAATGGGTTCTTCTTTCTTTCAATACTTATCGGTATACATACATACCCCTCACCATTCATGCAAACTAAGAGAACTTCGAATGTATACATCATCGGTGAATCGGAAATTGAATAACTAATTACTTATATATAAATACTGATACTGAAGCCCTGGATAGTGTTATGTTGCGTATTATGCCTTTCCACGGGTCGTCACTTTTATTCATCAGATTTGACAAATCTTTGATTTTCAGGAGCTATATAGATTCATCTAAATCCGCAGCAAGTCAGCGACGGTTAGAAAGTGTGTTATTGACTATAGCTTTAAAATAAGATTATCACGCAATAAATAAATTTAAGCAATCGGATAAAAGATTTAAGTTTATCATGAATAAATAGAAATATCAGCTAGGTTCCAGAAATCGAGTGGAACGCAACTGAAATCGAAATTGCATTTCGACCGTTTTGGCAAGTCCTATAATATTTTCCGAAATCATATTTCGTGAAATTAAAAACAGTTGATGTCCTGTTTTGATGATGACCTGTCATTTTATTTTGGATATTCTAAAATTATTTTTGCTTTGGCAAATTGTTTGTTTGATAATAAATTTTGCTGTTTACTTATTTATAAAGATTATTGTTTTAATAAGTGCTCTATGAATTGCTGCCGTACTGCAGACTGTGAAATATAAATATGCACAGAAATAAATAAAAAGAAAAAGGCTGAGATATATCAAAATTCGAACCCATTAGAAATTGGAGATGCTGGTTTTTAAATATAGATTAATTATAATATTACAGTCATAATATTTGCACCTTTTTTTGATGCTACTGCGAATTGTCGAGTCAGTATACCTACTTGTAATTACACTTAGGCGCAGTTTTGCGTTTTCTTGCCGAAGGAAGTTTTCAAAGATCGACTCGAAAAGATTCTGATGACTTATAGGCAGGCCCTTAGGTTAGGTTACCACGCGTTTTTATAAACACGTACTTATTTTTACTGCCAAAAAAAAATAAAAACAATTCATCAACACAGAGACTGAAAAGAAAAATTGTTTTTGTTTCTCGCTTTTGTTTTGAGTTGTCAAAATTGACATTACAATTACAAACGCGGGAATACTCTTAGCCGTGAAGTTAAACATGAGTTTCTCAACTATACAATTTAAAGCGACCGACGATAGCTTTAAGCTTACTATTTAATTGATTATTGGTATGCGTAATTATTTAGAGTCCACTTAAATATTTTAGTCACGTCTAAATTTGATTATTGGTTAGGCCCATAGTATTTTCATGGAATGTTGTAGTCATATTTTTAATCGCATCTCTTCGTTTTCACTAGTTCACATTGAATGAGCACTATCGATTTTAAAATCACTTAAAAATCGACAAAATTGATTTGTGGAACACAAAAATTTCACTTTGTATCGTTTTGGAAAACATAATATAGAAATCGAGAGCAGTGAATATTAGAACACAGTATTTTTTTTGTATTTTCGATCGATTTCGCTTTTATTTCGAGTAAAAGTGAAATGTAGAACATATAGTATAACGCCCATGAGAGATGTTAAATCTGGAGTCTGGGCTTTATTCGTGTTTTTGGATCACTGAACGCGGAAACATTGTGTAGGGCCCTTCACAGTCAGTCTCTAGAAACTCAATTTATTATCACTGATAGACGAAACTACCTGGGCACTCCTGTAAGCACAGGCAACAACATAATCGCTGAAATCAAACGTAGACTAACCATTGCTAACTGAATAAGCAATTGAAGAATAAAGCCCTGTCGAGAAGAACCAAGGAGACACTGCACTATTCATCCCGGTCCAGCTTTATGGTGCAGAAGCATGGACCCTCTCCCAATCGGATGAAAAGTCACTTGGAGTTTTCGAGAGAAAAGTTCTCCGTAAGATTTATGGTCCTATCTGCGTAAACAGAGAAACCAACATTTGGCGAAGAAGCTACAACGACGAATTCACTCTACGTGCTGTACAGCGACATAAGCCTATATAGCCAGAAAAATTCGAATCCAACGACTAAGATGGCTGGGTCATGTTGAGCGAATGGACATCGACGTTCCAGCTCGTCTTCAACGCTTAACCACAGGGAGTTAGAAGACAAGGTAGACCTTATCTTCGATGGAGTGACCATGGTAGAGGGAGATCTCCGACTACTTGAAGTGCGAGATTGTAGACGGCTAGCCTAGAAATTGAGCCGGCTGGAGGGACATATTAAGCAAGGCCATAGACCAAACGTTATGATAAGCGCAGGAAGCCAGCATGTAGGTACCTATTTGGCTCTTTGTGACGTTTGTTACATCAAAAAAATGCTATAGTCGCTATAGTCGGAAAAGAACTCGAATAAACATTGGATGTGTCAACAAACGTTGGAATGGATATGTCCTCATCCTTTTTGTTACGAACCTCTTATCAAGTTTTGGAACCGTATTCGTATATCGATTTTTGGTATTCTTTATTACACAATTCTACAAAAAATAATATTTCGTTCAATACCCCGTAATACCGGGATTGAAAATTAGTTTCGGTATTGAATTTCCTAATTATGACTTTCTCCTGTCACTTACTTAAATATGAGCAACCTATCAATTTAAAGTCTCTACAACATAATAGTTAGGTTAACTGCTTAGTTTTAGCTAAATGAAATTATAAAACCCATACGAGAAAATAAATCTATGTTCTTAAAAAACAAAAACATAAAGAAATTTTCATTTCTCAAGTACACACCTGTTACGCAGTCAACGCACATATTGTATACGTACAGTTCCTACACACATACATATGTATACAAAATGTGCAAGCAAAGGTTTTCCTTTTTGAGGCCAAGATTATGCCATATTCTGTTGAGGAAAAAACTATATTCCCTTTAAAAATCTAAATATTCTTTTATACTAATCCTCAGACAGACATGCGATACTTTTTAGAGCTTTAAGTTACATCGTGAGCAACAAAACCGCATGACGGCTATGACGACGACTGACGTCGTCGACCGGCATTTATGTGATAGCAACGACTACGACGCGATGACAATGAATGACTTCATGAATCCACATAATAGCTGAGCTTATGGGTTAACAGCTATAAATCTGACTTTTTGGTGTATATCATTGTCTAAGCAAAACTAATCGTTAAAAATGTACAATTGAGAATTATATACAGGTAGCTTGTTGTATATAAACGGTTGTAAATGTGATGTTACGTTGAAATCATATTTTTTTTTATTAGATACTGCGCATGTCACCAAAACTGAAATAAGAAAAGTATTTTACCTAATTTGTTGACAATTTTTGTTTTTAACATTTGCTAATTTTTTATCAATAAAAAAACTGACTAAACTTAATATTTTGTTGATCCTTTTAAAGCATTTGTAAGAAAATCATATCAATCAAATATGAAATTGCAACTATAGAAAACACGAACAAATTTGGTCCCGAACTTGTAGATCATTATCCAGGAATTCGAACTTTGTTAAGAAACATTGTACCTTCCATAGTATAAGGTTTGAGAAAAAGCTTGTTATTCTTAAAATGACTCCAACGATTTTCTTTAAAAAAATAAATTTGTGATTGTTTTTTATCTTATGTTTGGGAACAAATTTTACACCTACGTTTCTTCCCATGTTTTTTCTTGAAAGGACCATCATGGGCAATTTTGTATGGAGTTTGGGCCCATTTTCATTATTGCTCAATATAGTTCAATAAAAATCGATATTATAATCGCAATGCTTGGTGTAGCATATAAGAGCTACAACAAGCATTGCGACAGTTTAGTATATGTTATATCGAACATGTATGTAAGTATTACATTGCAAAGGACCAAGGGCATTATGGGCCCATTTTCAACATTACTCAACAGTAATGAAACTTATGTCATAAAAGCATATAGAGGTTATTGTACTTTATTATATGGCAGCTAAATCAAGGGCGTACGCAGGATTTTGATTAGGGGGCAGACTCGTTTAAGGACCATAAAACAAATTCCACAATTTAAAATCTTCCTTTTTTCTGTTTATATTATTAATGGTGATAATTTTTAGTGATTTTTGGTTTGCAAAACATCTCAAACGTGTGCAGAATGTAAAATATAGAACATAATTAATATGATTAAACCATTAATTTAAGTTAAAGAACAAAATTTTAATTTGACATAGTATGTAAACATATTTTAACCTTTTCATTGCACTCTATTTCACATACTAAAAGCAAGCGCTTAGTGATATGATCGGTAATTTAATACTCACCTCTTACTTGCCAGGAACAATAAACGTACAATAGTCAAACAAGGAGAAATCAACAAAGAACCAAAAAGAACTTAAAAGGAAAACATACAAATTGTGATAATTGTGATAGTGAAACAGCCTACTGGAACGATTTACTAATGCTGATGGGGCTGGCATTAAGCGTTTTGAACTTTTTACGCAAAGTAAATGTTATAATAGTAACCGCATTGTACACAGAACAAAAAAAAACTAAGGATTTCCCTCGTTATTGTTGTAAAAGCAAAAGAAAACCTACACCCCAACCTCCTACTTTCGTATTAATTTCCTACTCGTTGTACTTCAACTCAGCAATTTTGCAATCTAAAAAAAAAAAAAATTAAACGTCTTTCATTTGCCATTATGGCTGGAATTTTAGTGGCGAAAAATTTCTAAGACTTCTGGTGACGGTGTCGAATGTTTTCGTCAACTGTTTTTTTTTTTTTTTTTTTTTTTTTTTGTATGTATGCTTATAGTCCATTCCGCAATCAAAGTTTTTCCATCGTATGTATTTGTACCGTGTCGCTGTCGCACAGTAGAACATATTGCTTGAAAAGTTAGCATACATTATTTTATAACAAAACAGTTTAACAATATGCATATCAAAACATAAAATATTTAGGACCAATTTTTGCAGTCAATTTCGATAAAGCTTCAATTTTTGTTTTGTTTAAATTTGGACAACTAAGAACTCTCCATGAAGTGGTGTTGTTCGTTAAGACTATATTCGAATTAGATATGAAAAAATAAATTGTATGACACCATAGCTTCATGACGAGGACCAAGAATTATTGTGACTTACATTCGCATCCAATCCTTGTGTGTGTTGCTAATTTTACAGAACTAGAGGGGCTACAATTTCCCGATGAATTCAATCGACTAAATTAGGATGCACTTTATAAAGAGAAATCATAGTCTTGAAAGGTTTTGGACTTCATTGCATAAAGCAGTGCCCTTAAAAATTTCCCGATGAATTCAATCGACTAAATTAGGATGCACTTTATAAAGAAAAATCATAGTCTTGAAAGGTTTTGGACTTCATTGCATAAAGCAGTGCCCTTAAAAAAAACTTGGGTGTTCAGGAAGCATTTCAACTTAGACCTCTGGATGGAGTGGCCAACATATACTGACCAGTGTGGCATGACTTAGATAACAACTTAAATATGTACTTCAAATTTGCAGATATTAATGTGAACATTTGTTTGAGGACAGATGCTTGGTCTTGTACTTGTATACTTCAAGACCAACCAGTTACTCCTGGTCTTCATTTAATTTTTTTTTTATTAATATTATTGTTCTGTAAAGTATTTCATATATTAGAGAAAGTGTAGAAAGTGGTCCCTATAGGTAATATGGCCCCCAAAATATTTCTTAATTTATAAGTTCCATCTATTGGGAGTTTCAATTTTATCAAAAATCCCTGCAGAAATAGTTAGTATAGAAAGTTCTGGCGCTGAAAGTTCTCTTGAAAGTTTTTTGATTCAGCTTCCTGGACGGATCTTTTTTTTTTTTTTTTTTTAAATCTAAAACACTTGAATTGCGCAAAATGTATCAAATTTACTTATAAAACTCATTTCAATTGATACCATCTTTAATGTCACTCTGCCCCACTGTACGCGGTTTCCCTTACTTGCTGGAAATGAAAACATAATTGCGAAAACAGAGCATTTAGGCCGGTTGAGTTCGTACTTGGTATACTTGCTACTGTGGTGTGTGGTACTTATTATTAATTTGAGCACCTAAAAGGAGAAAACAAAAAAATAAAACTACCTCAAGGAAAAACCATTTTTTTGTTCTTGGCATAAGTGTCTGATGTCGTCTATGACGGAAGAAAAAGGTCAAATACCTATACCAAGCTTACTTTGACTTGACAGACACAGTGTGTGCGGTCACTTGAAATAATGTTTTTTTTTAAATGTTTTGTTGTTATTATAAACATTTTGTTTTTTTTTTTTACAGAACTGACGGAACAGAATCACCAATCCTTGCTGAACCAGACGCAGATGGAAATGACAAACCCCGAGTTATATATGGCGAATTAGTAATATTAGGGTAAGTACATAAAGAATAAAGATATTATCGGATATCGGAGTAAGAAAATTTATCGATCTTGTAATTTTCTATCTGTTGCATCAACTGCAGAAGGTAATTTAATAATCTTTTATTCTGAAATTTCAATATCCACTATCAAATCCTTTTATTTAATAAAAAAAAGTAAAAGATAAAACGGATGAAACTAAACAACTCAGTTAATATTTGAAAGTGCTTGGAGTTAACGCGCATAAGAAACTTTAAAATCGAATATACATATATATGTTAGTTTGCCTGGACTATTAAATTAAATTGTTTTTATATTTATTCCCAACGTTAGCTAAAAAATGTATGTCTTAAATTATGGTAGGTAAAAAGCGAAAACTTTTAAAATGTCCAAAACGTGAGTTCAAGTTATACCGTACCTAGCTGTTATTAAAAGATTTATTGGTCAAAATCTTAAATTGCCATCTTGTGTTAAATGTCCAGCTTAAATGCCATACCAAATTTTAATGAAATAGGTTCAGCGGTTATCTATCTATGACCATTTTTTGTAAAAATCATTAACACCAAATCCCCGTTATGTGCTTTTTAGTCAAAGACCTGAAATGAAGTTATGTTAACAGCACTGCAAATATAACATTTACAAAGTTTTACCAAAACCATTACCTAGCAGTTTTCGAGAATTTTTTTTAAAAACTAAAACCATTATATGGGAGGTACCCGTTATAGCGGGACTAAAACAAAAATTTGTATTTCTCCTCTAGGGAATTACCGTTGAACCGTTTATGCTGTAACTCGGTGAACAGAAAACCGCACATACTCACATCTGGTACAGACAGACCGAAGGACGGCATGACGAAACCTATTTTTTTGGTCTTCTCTATCATGTAATGTCAGGTTTGATTAAAACCTCAACCTTACACTTTTCGAAAATTAAATAACGTTAATTTCGAACATTCAGCTTTATTTTACTTTGAGAAAGTGAAATAACACCGATTATCAGTAGAGAAATAAGGCTCAACAAAAAAACTGAATTTACATACTTGGCATACGCCAGGCAGGGGGATTTCAATGGGGTTGCAGTGATAGCATAGCGGTGAACGAAATAACGCTAAATTGGACTTATTGCTCTCAAATACAATATGGTTTGGGTACTTAATTTAGAAGAGTTTAAATGGGGTTGGACTACTATGATTTTTTGTTTTGTTTACGACTTTTGTCAAGGAAACGGTATTGAGGCCTATTACAATAATTAAAATATTGTTAATTTATTTTATTTATGACTTTTGTCCAGGGTAACAGAATAGACAACTAGAGTTTTAGATTTAGATTTTGATATATTTCATCGATATAGGTGCCAAAGGAGATTTCTCTCATGTTTGACTGTACATGGTTTTGTGTTTTCTTAATATAATAATTTTAGTAGGTACATTTTGTTTTGTTTAATAATATTGTAATTTGATAAATAATTTTTTTTTGTTTTAAGTGCAACTAAGTTAAAAAGACCAGGTCAAGATAGAAGAAAAAAACTAGTAAATTTAAGAATTTACAAATTTAAGAATTGATGAGGAAGGTTCTTCTTCATGATAATACTTTTAAAATTTATTTTCAATGGTTGTAATCAAGTAATTTTACACTTCATCGAAATTAGAATAATTTATTATTTTCGAAAAGCACAACTTTTTGATTCACTTTTAAAAAACTAGTATATGTAACAAAAAAAAATAAGATTTTATACGATTTTGATGTTTAAAGTAGGTGTTAGTATTCGTGATTCTGATTTTAATTCTGAATCAATGTTCTCCTCTTCTTAGAACAATTGTCATCTATAGTACCAAATAAACGTATTCAGAAGCTTTCGGAAAATAAATAGCATAAACAAATGTGAACACTTCAGATTGAAAAATTAAAACTTGAAAATAAACTTGAAAAATAAAAACTCACTGAGAAGAAATAGGAAATACGTTTTCATTTGAAATGACCCTGTTTTAAAATAGATCCTAAAGGTCGTCTTCTTTTTATTAAAACTGATTATTTACCATAAAAAAGTACCTTTAATAATCCTATTCCCCATTTGTTGTTTCAATTTCTCTTATAATTTTTCAGTCCAATAGATTTTTATTTTTATTAAAAGCTAAGCAACTATGGGAATGTAAATAATGATGTTTTCTTCGTCCATAAAAGGTGATCATAAATAAAAGCAAAAATTAAATCATCCGACAGCGTATCTTTTGTGTTTAACTTAGTGTGTGTGTGAGTGTGTGTAAATAAGCGCAACAAATATCTCCCCACTCCCCAGCTTCCCGTTTAACTATACAAAGTTCCTCCGGTGCGTATTTTCCATGAGAATGCTTTTTGTTAACGCATCACTCTTTTTGAGGCTATTCTAGACAGATTCATAAATAAATTTGCCTCTATAATTTGAATTGGACCGTAGAATTGGGGAGAACGCGTCAGGAGAAGGAAAGCTTATCACATCTACTCACACTGTAACACGTTCTGATATTCTATTGCTGGCTCTGGAAAGTGAATAAACTTTGAGAGTTGAATCTCTATTTTTGAAAACATCCATCGTCAGCAAAACGATACCAAGCGCCATACAAATCAATTGCAAGCAGCTGCATTGATTGGTGTCAGTTTTCTTTCAATTTATTCTATTTGTATGAAATGTGTGCCTCTGGGATTGATACGAAATAGTTTGTCTATTTTGAAATGCCTGAATTGTATTCCAGATGGCCTTTAACTTCAATTTGGGGTTTTATGTGTGCTAACTGATTAAGTAAATATTACAAGAATATCTTACAGCATAAATAGATTGTAATTTCTGAAGCAGCAGTTTTAATTTGTTTTAAAGTTAAATTAACTCTTAATTTTTGATAGAAATGATGAAATGTTAATTTATTCGAATCAATAAACTAGGTAAGGTACGAATAAAACTCAATTTTTCGAAAAGCACGTTTTGTGTGATTTGAAAATTTCCTGAGCTTTCTATTTGTAAAGTGAAATGGGGTTAAACAAAATAAAAAGATATATATTGTATTAATACGAAAATTATTGAAAATTATTATTATTGAAAAATTTTTATTGAAAGAAGGTCTGCAGATTAGACTTTCCATCAGTAGCATTGTCTGCTTTTTGGGTAATTTAAACAATACGGAACATTCGCCTGAGCGGGTACTTGAAATAAACCTAGTTTTGAGCAGTTACCTTATACATAATATATGGTATAATTATTCCCTTTGCGAGGGAACATCTTTTAGAAATTTCAGACGACAGAAAATAATGCCATTGGAATACTATACTTAAGCTAATATTAACTAACTTCATAAACGAATCATAATATGCGTTAGAACCCAGCGTCTCCACAAGAGTAAAATTAAGTCTAACTTCTTATTAATTTAGATGACGTTTTTTATTGGGAATTTAAGATTGGCTCTTTTTTTTTTATTTTTCTAATAAAATGCGATACTAAATTTGTATTTGGGTTCTCATTTGTTTTGAAATTGAATAAATCAATAAGGATCATCGATTCTACTAAGTTCGCCATATCAAAATCGACATTAACTTAAAAATATTTCGTTTTCCAAAAATTGGGATAGTAAGAAAAAACGACATCCAAATGATCTTGCAATAGATTTTAACAATTAAAGGCTTGACAGATAGAAAACAAAATATATGTTAACATATGTAGTGTATTTACTTCAATTTGTCACCGCAAGGTACTAAAATCACATTTTTCCCAAAAGAAAAAGAAAATATAAAATGTAAGGTTTAAGTAGAGTGCTTCGAGCGCTATCACTTCACCGATGCATTAAGTCGTTTTTCCTCTGTTTCATGCAATAATATACAAATTAAATTCTAAAAAGAACTGAACTGTTGATTTAACTTTCCGACTTGAGAAAATAAATAAATAGAGAAAAACATTTTGTTCTAGTGAACTGAACTGTTGATTTAACTTTCCGACTTGAGAAAATAAATAAATAGAGAAAAACATTTTGTTCTAATCCGATCAAAACGAAATCAAATTAAAAAAATTCCTAGTCATTTCCAAATGTATGGCAACACCGTACTTGACATAAGAAACGGGAACAGAAACATTGACAAATGAAAATGGTTGAAATCAATGCTCTCACAGTGAGAATTGAAACTACATTTTGAATCACGATAATTGAACCCGATAGAACACAGGATCTTGTTGTGTTATTGTGTTTGTAGGTAAACTGATGATCCATATGGTTCATCTCAGATAATAAAACACGGCTGTTATCAGACTGTTAAGGAGTCAGGTAATCTTATTCTTCTCATAGCTAACTGACTGTAAAAATTGGCCCTTAGTTCATTGTATATACATATAGTGAAAGCTCCCATAAGCGTACACTCACGATTGCTGGTTTTTATTCCGGTTATGGGAGTTGTCCCGTGAAAGAGAGAATTAATTTCATATGTTGAAGTGAAATTGTTGTAGAAAATCTCTTTGCAAAAATTGTACAAAGCAGAATTAATAACATCACAACATTTTCTCGTTCAAAGAATTTCCTACTAAACTCTTAAATTAACATTGCTCTGTCCAGTTATAAGAACACCGCGTCCAATTATCGGAGGTTTTCATTAAATTCGCTCGTTTTTAGGCGAAAGAAGAAACTATACTGAAAATTAATTTTTGTATCTTTCTGTTTCTTACCTTGTATACAAAAAATAACCTTTCGTTATATTATTGTGTCCGTTTATGGAAGAATTTTTATTTAAAATGAGTAAAAAAAAGTGTCTCTCCGTTTATGGTAGTATCCGCATTTTGCTTCGAAAAATGGAGAAAAACTTTGGTTCCCGAAAATATGTCTGCTTGTGGGAATTTTCCGCTTATAGGAAATGTCCGCAAGTAGAGCTTTCACTGTAAAAAATATTAACAATCCAACGTGAGGAAAATATAAACGAAATGAAATTAACCACTACATTTAGCATAAACGTCAAATTTGATGACATGATTTTAATCCACGCGAAAAATCAGGATTGCGATGATCGGATCAGGGATTGGATGCTGGATTACTGGTCTCCATTTGACTATTTTAACACAGTCCGATTTTACTGTCATGTCATGGGAAGTGTTCAAGTGTTCCCCATCAAATTTTCAAATTTGCAAAAGACTAGTATTTTTTATTGTTTGCATTCAACTACTGATTGACCAAAAAAGCCTACAAAAAACTTTTAAGAAATATTAGGTAGCTATTTTATAAGATCCTTTACTAAAATTTGGATTTGGAGTCAAATCGATTCATAAATTTTCGAAAAAAGGAACTTCAGCACCATTTAGGGAGGTAGAACTGAAATAAGTTACTCCTTACAAAATCAGCTACATTATTATGTGACAGTGAAAGTCGCATCAAAACGATGCAGCCGTTTTCGGTCTGTCCATAAATAAGAATTTTTGAAAAAGGCGGCCCCAGTTCCTGATAGGATGTATACATACATAATTAAATCAAATAGAGGCAATCGCACAAACGCACAGACAGACTAACGGGTGCGGCGGCATGACGAAACTTATTTGTAAAAGCTTTTTTATGATTGAATTGTTAAGTTTGATCAAGTTTAAGTTTAAGGTGCTTGCTCTATTGAGCGTGTATAAAAAATATGGTTATTTTGCAAGTTGATAGAAATTGTCAAATTGTCACACCTTTCTCTTGCCGCACACTTTCTTTAAGACTTGAACTTCATCAAGTGTTCTCTCAACGCATAAAAAGGTTATGGATAAAATCATAGTTGCGTATACATACATTTTATATTAAAAGGCATAAACTTAATTATGTAATATTTAAAAAGTCAAACTTAGATGAAATAGATTTAATCAAAAGGTGTTTCCCTCTGTAATTTCTTTGTCAAATAAAACAAAACAAAGTTCATCGAACCATAAATTTATCATTTTTAAAGCTGATAACTTGAAAAAAACTAGATTATAATCGTATCTCCTTGTCGTGTATTTACTTGAGACAAATATTTTATTGCGGGCATTGTTTTAAAGAAAAATTAAAGTTCACCAACTCATTCATGTGCAAACATCCATTGTTCATCTTTCTAGATGAAACAAATTTCAAAAGTTCAATTACTTCGAGCAAATAAAATTGTTTTGTTGCACTTCCCAGTCTTTGTTTCATAATGTCGTTAGACACTGGTTGGTGACTTTTTCTTTTTGACTATATTAAATTTGAATGTGCACACAATTTTGTATCGCTGGCAGCAAATAGATGTTATATACATTCACACAAAGAGCACCTTTTGTCCCTTTGTTAAGGTTTCGGGTTATGTAAAAAAAAAAAAAAGATACAAAAATGTGACTCTTTTGTTGTTTCTTTTTGCACTTATTAGGGCCAGGAAAACACACGTGTTGACCCACTTTTTTCCACTTATGTGGAGGGCACTAAAAGTAAGAGACGACACTTCAATCGAACCGGATGTGGTAAGGTGACTTTCAAATTACTTTACTCCTCCAAAATAGGAGTAATTGCATGTATGTACTGTACAAAATGTTCTTAGTAGGCTATAGTTATAATTTTGTTAACAATCGTAGTAGCAATATGGATATCGACAATTACTTGCAGTTCTGTAAAAAAATCCTGATCGCATTTTATTATTTAGCATTTAAATTGTTTTGTATCTATTTATATGTTAAGGAATTTTACGCGAAATTCATTAACATGTAACAGATCAAAAGGCAAAGCAATTTGAAAGCTAAATAATAAAATTTTGCACCATTTTTTGCAAAATCAAGTAATTATTAAAAAGACGAATAAACAAAGGAGATTTTTTACCTGTTTATTTATTAAAGATATATATATCTCATGAATTACTTGATTTACCAAAAAATGTTTTTTAATAAAATTTGTTTGGTTTTAAAAAATAAATAAAATTACTTGAATTACCAAAAAATGTTTTTTTAATAAAATTTGTTTGGTTTTAAAAAATAAATAAAATTACTTGATTTACCAAAAAATTTATTTTAATAAAATTTGTTTTGTTTTAAAAAATAAAAGACTGGGTACGGTTAATATCTTTAAACCAAAAATTAATCAATTTGACGACCACTTTTTAAACGGCGCCCATCTAAACACCATGATCTGGGCTATGTGACCAATTTTTTGTCACAGGGCATAGGGGTTATAGGTTATAAAACTTGACATGCACTAAATAGAATATTGAAATTTTTTCCGTCTTTACTTTAGTTTTCAAGCTAATAGAAAACATCATTAACATTTGTTTCTTATAGATTTTGAAAACTCATATTTTATCCGAACTTTTTATATAGATATTGTGATTTACATAAACGGCGAGAAAATAAAAATATTGAAAGTTGCAAAAACAAATTTTTGTAAAAGAACAAATTGCCTTTTAATAATTTGACATACAAAAATGCGGGAAAGTTTTTGTAAAATGACAATTGCCGAGTTGATTCAAAAATAAAAAGAATATTTGCCAACTAACTATTGCGAGAAAATTAAAATTTATTTTGATAATTGCGGGATAAGATTTGCGAAACGATTGTTGTTTACTCTTAAAATAACACTTACAATTTCCTAAACACTTTAACGTTAATAATATTTATCTATGAAGTATATCTTATTAAAGGAACAGTCTGTTCTCACATTAACAAAATAAAGGACAGTGACAACGTTTAAAGTGTCTAATGAATGTTATGTACATTCATCCTATACTTAATCTGATAATAAGCTTGACCATAAGGTTAAACAAAATTATCTTTGACAGCTCTATACATTTCTTCTCGCGGGGAAAAATTAACGACAAGTGATTCAATGGTTAAACTTTTGAGATTTCAAAGTGATTTTGCTAACTTTATGGACATTAATCCACAGGCAACGGTCTAGGGTTTTTTTCCTTTTCTTTTTAAAAAATCACCCTCTGTTTCAGTGCAGTAGATATAAATGTATATGTAACGTACATTTATGTCTATTACATTCCGATAAATTGTAGATATAAAAACTTATTAATTCAAATCACCGTGAGAACACAATTTGTTGCCTTAAATATGTAGGAATTTATATGCACATACATATCTAAGTCTTCAGTAACTAAATATTATTAATTTAGTTACCAATTTTTGTATACTAATTGTTTTACTTATTTATTTTAGATACAATGGATATTTACCACAGGGTGATCGAGGTCGAAGACGATCAAAATTCATTCTCTACAAACGCACAGAAGCCAATGGTGTTAAACGATCCAAACACTACATAGTTCAATCGCCACAAACGTCAAAAGCCATCCTGGACGCAAATCAACACTCGATATCGTATACGTTATCACGAAATCAGGCTGTTATTGTAGAATATAAAGAAGACTCCGAAACGGATATGTTTCAGGTGAGTTGAATTTAATATTTAATCAATAATCATATATATTATACATATTTTAAGTTTTTTTTCGATTTATTTTTGTTTTGGGAATAGTAAATTTACAACTCGAAACTATTAGGGTGGAGTTCCACCGTTCGCGAAGCTAGCATCAAATTTATTTGACTTTTGATATTTCATGTATAATGAAAGAATGAAGATAATTGTTTGGAAAGGGAGATTCTGATAAGAAATTTTCTTTCTTATAAGCATTTTTTTCATATAAGAAATTTTCTTTCTTATATATGTAAATAATTCTTTATAAAAAAGCACGGATATAAGAAAGAAATTCTGTGGATTTTTTGACTTTCTTATATCCATCATTTAGTGTATAAAAAAATTTAAATTCTTTGAGAGAGAGCCGATAATATTTTCGTATCCTGTAGCAACTGTATTCAAGAATTTACACTTCCAACAACAAAAATGATCTTTTCGTAACCTAGAAACTGTATTTACTCTTCCGTCAACAAAATAGAAATTAAATGAGAGAAAACATTCATTATAAAACGCAAAATCGTATGACTGGGTTTTCACTAGGCCTCGCGTCGCATGCATCTTTTTGAATTTCCCTTTCCATTTTTCATCCCGTGAGGCTCGCGCTATTCCACAAGGCCTCTTTACGCAAGCGACAGTTTGACAGTTCTCTTTTATTTATTATATCCGGTAGGCGATACAGAACGAGTCTAAGTTTTCCATTTTTATAATTATTAATTTATCAATGTTAATTTTTATTATCATATTATTATCATAAAGACATATAAATTCCAAAGTTATTTCCTTGGACCAAATAGTTTCTTCGTCCATACTCATTCACAGAATAATAAATAAATCGCATATAATGTCTTCTCCTAGCGAGCAACGAAAACAAATGAAGCAAACATGAAAAAACGAATAAATTGCGAACAGAAGAAAAGAGAAACGAGAATGTCGCACCTAACCGTGTTTAGACTGGGAGACCGGACTGACGAGAGTTCGTTGGCGAGAAGGATGAGGGGTGGTATTCTCGTGAGGCCGCTCCAAATTATAAACATCGGAAGCCTGAGTACTGTTCCAATTCCAAATTCAAGTTTTTTCCCTTTTTGTTCATTACCTCCTTGACTGCCGATGTGTTATCGCAGTATTTTTATAATCAAGCTAGATTCAGAGTTGTAGAAAATGAATTCTGAAACAAACAGAAGCATTAATAATAATTTATGGATGTTATCTTCTTTTATAAAATGCAAAAAATTCGAGTCGAACAACTGTCTCACTTCACAAAAATTCCACCCGCTTCAAGTGAGGCGTCCTCAATTGAGCACCTGTGTAATCACGAGAGTACTCACCACGCCAAACTCGAATTTCCCAAGGTAAGCACGGTCAAAATTTGGAACGCAACTCACCAGGAAGTTTATTTTGCACCCTCTTTCCTCTGTTTTGTTTTCTCTTTCGCACTTCACATGAAATCAATAAATTATGTATTCAAACGAAATTCAGAGAACCTATTTGAATATGTTATTGTTAATCTTTTATTTGATAACACATTAGGTACATACATAGTTTCGACGTTGACATCAATGCATACTGACATTTATGTAATTTTACATTTTCTTACGACCATAATCGTTCGGAAGCATACGGAAGCATTCTGATCTACTTAATTTCGTAAACTGTGTACGAATTAGTACTTTTTCTCCAAATATATGTCAAATAACACCGGGAAATGTCTTGGGTAATTAATCGCCCAAACACGTGCTACAAAAGATTTATATGTGTAACGGAATCTTCCAAATCATCGAAAAAATAAAATAAAATTAAAATCGCTTTCCATTTCAAAATCAATATTTGAATAGGGAATTTTACTATATTGTCAAAAAATAAATGACAGCTCACACTACGCGGAAGAGAGATTGAAATTATGTATCGCGCTCTTTTCAAACTGTTAAACTCAAAATCTTTGTTTGTTTTCTTTGATGTTCCTTACACGGTGTCTCCACGAGCAAGATTTCATAGATTACCATCTGTCACTTTCCATACACGGTGTCTCCACGAGCAAGATTTCATAGATTACCATCTGTCACTTTCCATAGAAAGAAAGATTGATAGAATGCTGTAAAATGTATGCTGGGCATTTGATAGCTTAATATTTCATACTATTTCAGTCCAATTACACAGAAAATAGAAAAGTCAATATGAAAATGACAGCTCATAGAACACTATCTACAGCATGCTATGAGCTGAGCAATATATTGCAAGAAATTTTTCATAGAATACTATTTGCGGTCTCCATAGGCAACTTTAATAGAATGCTATCTTGTTTTCTATGAAATCTAGATCGTGGAGACACCGTGTTACACTGGAACCAAACCAAATCGATAATACCGCGACAGAGTTCAATTTTCGGTAAAAAAAATTAACAAAACCTACTGTACTTATTTAAAATAAGAAAAATAAAATAAAAGAAAATCACTAAACTCATCTTTATTTTTGGCTCAGTTGTTCGCCGACTGGTTGGAGCAATTTTATGCATCATTCAATGGCAGATAAGATATTTACTATTTGTCCAAGAGGATTTTGTTATGTGTAGGTAGAACATATTGATTTTTCTTAGCATAAAAAAAAATTAAATTAATTAAGCATTCGTTCAATTTTCATCTTCCGTTGACTTTTGTATATACATAGATATTTTTGTTTAAATCTCAGTTTATGAAATAGTACACTACAGACACAGTCTTTTGATACCAATTAGAAGAATGGATGAAACCAGAGGGGTTAATCAAAAAGCATGACCACCGTCGGCCATAACAATGAAGTCAAATTCTTAAGAGTGAGTGTGGTATTGATTTCCATAATAGAGTTTCTTTCGTCATTTTCGTCTCTGATAATGATTCTACAACAGATCGTCCTCTATATAGTATATTTAGGATTTTTGTTTGTTTTTGTACTTTTCCGCAGTACGTGTGATAGCCATATTATTAGAAATAAAATGTGTTTCAACAAATTAAGTTAAACTGTGACTTTTGTTTTAAGAATAGGGAATCTCAATCAATCGATTTTCAAATGAAAAGTCGCGAAATAAAAATGGTCGAAATGAATTAAATTAATTTCGAACAGTGCGACCTAATGATTTTTTTTTTGTAAAACCATGTAAAAAATTTTAAAAAATTGTATAATTTTAATTTAATGTTTTTTTCAGGTTGGTCGTTCATCAGAATCCCCTATCGATTTCGTCGTTATGGATACCCTGCCCGGTGATAAGAAAGATGCTAAAGTGATGCAGAGTACAATTTCACGTTTTGCATGCAGAATTCTTGTGAACAGGTGTGAAGCATCAAAAGCGCGAATATTTGCTGCCGGTTTTGACTCCAGTAGAAATATTTTCTTGGGTGTAAGTACAAATGTAAAATCAAAATTTCAAACTTCAGGTTTTTATTATACTATTAAAATATTAAGTGCATAGATTAATATTATTTGTCAAGACTCGTAAACTTTTTTCCATGAGATCATTTTCATTTATTTTTGTCCCTGCTGACATAAGTTTAATTTAAGTATGAAGAGTCTACCAACCGGATGGGAATATAGGATACACAATTAATCTCACAAAAAAAGGGTCGTTTTTTATATAAACATTCCTTATCATTTCCATCCAACATAGAATATAATCCTTTTACAATGAGGATGCAAAATTTCTATAGGATGCTTGACATTGTTTGAATCGGCAACACTTCAAGACAATTACTTTTGTTCTACTTATTGTGTCTGCTCATCATAACCAGCAGCAGCAGGAGTCATGTCTTCAAAAGGTTCCTTTTTAACCTATTTACAAAAACATCTGGCATTGTTATGCGGGTGTGGTTGACACAATAATGAAACATGCTGAGTCATCGTTGTACCGTTGACATTACCTTCTTTACTTTAAAGGCCATTTTCTTTATATATGTCTATAAATTCAATTTTTTTTTTTTTAAGGAAAAGGCAACCAAATGGCAGGACAATGTTGAGATTGATGGCCTCACAACAAACGGCGTCCTCATAATGCATCCGAAAGGTCAGTTTTGCGGTGGCAATGGTAAATGCGGTCTTTGGCGAGAATGTTCGGTGGGCGGTGATGTGTTTAGCCTAAGAGAATCTAGGTCTGCCCAACAAAAAGGACAACCGGTAAGGATAATGTCAATTTAATTATAAAATCAACCGAAAATAAAAAGTACGTTTTTGTTTTCTTTTTTTTAGATATACGAAGAATCAAATGTTCTGCAGGATGGCACACTTATCGATTTATGCGGTGCTACACTACTTTGGAGGTCAGCCGATGGTCTGCAGCACTCGCCGGTAAAACAACAACAAACAAACATTTTGTGTTCCAGTTAAACAACACTTTAAATTTTAATTTTTTTTGCAGACAAAGCGAGATTTAGAGAAACTAATCGATGAAATCAATGCCGGCCGACCACAGTGTCCAGTTGGTTTAAACACTTTAGTTATTCCTAGAAAAGTGAATTTGGGAGAACAGTGTAACCAGCCTTATGTGTATTTAAATTGTGGTCATGTTCAAGGTTAGTATGATAATTGTTTGATATAAATTTGTTGTTTTTTTTTTATTGTTTCCACCAATTTTTTTTAGGACAACACGAATGGGGACAAGATAAATCTACTGGAGCTAGAAGATGTCCTATGTGCTTAGAATTGGGACCTGTAGTTACGTTATGTATGGGGTTAGAACCTGCATTTTATGTGGATTCTGGACCACCAACATATGCGTTCAATCCATGTGGTCACATGGCCACAGAAAAAACAGTCAAGTAAGTTGATTTTTGTTTGGAAACAAAACAATATTCAAACTTATCCTGATATCTGTGAATCACTAGATTCACCTACCTATAAATTTGGTTTTTTAGGAAGAGTTTTTTTGAAAGTGTAATGTTTTGAAAAAATGTCTAAAAAAAAAACAAAACTAACAAACATTATTTTGTTCGTTTTGCTCAAACGCCTGTAAAACGACACGGCTCTAGAACGGAACTCTGTTGTTTTTTTTTAAAGCTAAATAGAAATAATGGTAAGAACAGTGACCAACGAAGATAATCCTGACGTTTCAATTTTACAAAAACCTCAGCAGTACTCTTATTAGTGTCGTTTTAGTAAAACGACTATCGCAATAAAGGTGAAACAGGGGAAAAATTAATATTAATAAATTTTATTTTAGTAAATAAAGTATGTGACGTTTATCAGTTCAAATCTTCTCTTTTTTCGCATTTATAGGTGAACTTTGAATTTTTGTTTTAATTTAATTTTTTGTTATAATCATACTAGTGCCCGAACGAAGGTCGATTTCTAGCCGAAGCCGAAGCCGAATATTCGGCTTAACATAAACCTTCGGCCGAAGCCGAAGTTAAGTTAACTTTTCAAAAATAATAACAAATTCAACTAAAAACAATATTTATTTAAATATTTTATTGAAATTAAGGAAAAGAACGACAAATAACTCATAAATAAAAAAAAGTAATTCAGTAGAAATAATACCAAAAAATAAACCTTCGGCTTCGGCCAAAACTTTTTTTTCAATAAGTAAATAGAACATTATAGTATATATATAGTACACACAAAGAGTTACAAGATGTCATCATTAGTTTAATTTTGGATAAAAGTGGACTTCTGCCGTTTTCCGGAGTTTCAATTCTCTATCTGATTTAAATGATTTGTCTTCCTTTTAAAAGGTCAGGCACACTATGCTAAGGATTCGTCAAGCATGTTACACTCCGATAATTTTTTTACGATAAGTTTGTGTGCATTTAGCTTTATCATTGCTGTCATCAGTTCCTTTAGGCCGGTTGGATGAACTCGTCTTTGTTGTCGTTGATTTCGAGCGGTACATTATGCACGTTCTTCATTGACAGCATTTTAAAAACCTGCAGAAATAATCTATTCATGTTCTTGGCACCAACTTTTAACTCAAGTGGTCTGCTCTTGTTTACGCTAGCTATTTATCTTTGTACCAGCTCCAGTTGCCTTTGAAGATAGATAGATTTGATTTATTATCTTATTTCAAGAACACAATTTACAAAGGTTATTACAAAAAAAATCCTTAAGCATGGCTAAAAGCTGTCTGCCCCATTGACATTAGTTTACAGTAAATAGGTAATTTTCAATAATCAAATTAGTTCACATAATTTGTATGACGGTTATTTTTTAAAAAAATCTTCATTTAATATTTTTAATCAAGCCGCGTATCGACTATGCGGGGCTGCCGCGCGAGGCACATGATCCAATGCTTGCGAGACAAAATTATTTATAATGGTTTTGTTATTTTACTTTGCTTTGGGAACCAAACGAACACAGAATATCAATTAATAAGCTGATATGAACGAGAATAGACTTTTTTTTTGTTTTCAACAGTCTCTGTTCTGCTTTCTTAACCACGAACATAGAAAAGCATTCAACACCGTCCCAATTGCTCGCGAGCCAAACGCTTGCCGCGCACAAAAATCCAGCGAAATTGGCTCGCGGCTAATCATGTTCGTGCGCGGCAACCAGGTATCCATTATGCGCGGCTGCCGCGCGAGCCAATGTTCGATGGTTTGTCGCGCGTAGTCGATACGCGGCTATAGACATTGCATTTCTATAAAAGTTATAAAGCTGGGTTATATCTCCTTCGCAATTAAGGATTGCTAGCACTTCTCTTTCCGTTTTCGCATCCACTGCCAAGAAAATTTCTTCTTATTTCTTTCAGGATAGGACAAATGCCTACGAAATGCATGACGTCTTCTCTCACTGATAGATTACAGAGACTACAAATCACAGACAAATCTTCACGATGCGGCATAAAGTTTAGTCTTACTAGTTCTCCTCTCATTTTGAATATAGCTGATATAAGTTTTCGACTCACCCAGAAATAGATTCTTTCAGAAAGATTATGTTGCAGTACACTATAGGTCACTCTGTGCACAGAAGAAGTCGCCTGGTTAATACAGTCAATATTGTATCTGTCATCCACCTTTGCGACGAGGTTATAGAATGCGTCTTCAATATCTCTTGAGTTGCTTAAGTTCAAAATAAAATTAAGTTGGCAATAGTCTGCAAGCTCTTTTAACTTCTCAAACCACAGGTTCTTTTTTCTAATAGTATAAAGAGCTATAGTTTTAGGCAGTCTGTTATCTGGCATATTAAAAACTTTTACAGTGTAGTCGATTTAATTTTAGAGTTTTAATGAACAGCGGAGACAATCCGGTTTCAATGTTTATCATGTAATTTGGTGTATTCCTGGGTAGTTGGAAACATCTTTACATAAAATCTTAACAACTTTTCTACCGTTTCGTATTCCTCATAACCCCATATTTGCGCCGCATACATCATCACAGATTCTACCACTTTCTTTTCCAAGTTGCACTTATTGGGCTTTTTGCTTTAATGAGTTTTTGATTTAAATGAGTTTCCATGTTAAGATTACTTGTAATAACACCAAGATATTTATAGGCTCTCACAATTAAGTTGTTTAAGTGCCATTTTTCGTTTCAAGATGTTCTGCCAGCTCCTTTTTTAAAAATCATCACTTTATATTTGCCTAAATTCGCCGTTAAGTTCCACAAACTACAGTACAAATCTAGACGATTAATCATAAGTTGCAGTGTTTCAGGCGAATATGAAAATATTTGACATTGACGTCTCCTAGGACGAGGACAGCTGTAGTAGGTTTCTCAAGTAGCTCGTAGAAGCTTAATTTGCATGTGTCGTTCTTGACATCTTCCAGTAGTCTTCGTCTATTATCAAAACCACACTCGAACAGACGCTGCTCTTGTTTCTTGTATACATTTTTTTTTTATTCAAAAAGTTTAAGATGGTATGCTAAATTTTGTTAAAATATCAAAAATATTATAGGTAGTTTCACAAAAAATCAATTTAAAGAGGTCACAAAAAAAGAATATTATAAAATGAACACATTTCAATTAGAAAATATAGTTTTTGCATGATTACACATTGCAGTTCAAAGTTCAACTGAATAGTGTTCAATAAAACACAAAGAAATGTTTAAATAAAACAACAACTTTAAGCAGGAATTATTATGCATCTATTTAATAAATATTATATAAATCCATTTTTCCATTTATTACAATCGTGTTTTTTTTCTATTCTATTTTATTCGTGTTTTTTGTTAGATACTGGGCGAATGTAGATATACCACATGGGACAAATGGCTTTCAGGCAGTATGTCCATTCTGTGCGACGCCACTCGATGGTTCACCTGGTTATATTAAATTAATTTTTCAAGATAACTTAGACTAAATTAAAATAAATAACATAATGTCTATATGTATGTTTAAAACAATAATTAAACTAAACTGATTTAACCCTTACAAAAAAAAATGAATTTAACATGTATTCAAAAGAAAAAGTAATTATTTTCTTCAAATTTGCAAATTAAAATATTGTATAATCAAATAGTTTTAATTTAATTTTATCATTTTTTAATGCAACAAGAAATCAAGCAGTTGCATTTTTTTTACCTCGAAACCATTTGCAAATTCACGCGAAACACCTCTAGCTTTAACTTTTCTTCTGATTTTAAAGCCAATCAGTTGTAAAACGAAAGTGTTATACGAAGACAAACAAAAATAAGAAAATAATTAAAATCAATAAAACTGTGGAATGAAAATATATTATTTTTTATACAACAATAGCTTAAAACAAAGCAACAGCAGGAAAAAAAATAACTCCATATTTTTGTTTTAATTTTTTTTACTACCTATTCTTCATTTAACATATTATTTAATAATTGATAAGTGCAAAATTTAATTAAAAACAAAAAAATCTTATCGACCCTTTGTTGCCTTTTTGCATTTTTGTGCTTATATCGAAGATATTTTTTTTATATATATATTTTTGTTGTTATCATTGATGTTCATCTTATATTCATTTATCGCATATATGTATTTATTACAAATTTGAACTCCCTACAAATAAGAATTAATTGTTTAATTTAATAAATTTTCATTAGTTTTCAATTGAAACACATAAACACGTCATCGTCATAAAGCATTGAAACACCGGCGATAAATAATAATAAATTTTGAAATACAAATGGAGACAACAAATTGTTATATTTATATTTATATACATTCTGTTCAAGAAAATTGTGAGTACATGGCTTTTGGGGAGCTTTTTTCTAACAATGGTGTTTTACAAAACTAGCCACTAAATTAATAAAGAAACCACTGAGCTAAAGTAGTAATTAGTTGTTGAGTAGTAATTTTCCTTAAATTAAATGTATTTCAACAATACAAAGCCGCTGCAAAGCGAGAAATAGAAATATATACCTTAAAGCCTTATTTATTAGAATTTTTTAAACGGGTCAACAGCTGTAGTTTATGCAAACTCTTTAGAACGTTTCATAAACGTATAATGGCTGTATTCAACGTTGCAAAAGTTAAATAAGGTTTTTCATTTTTAGAGACATTATGAAGAGTCTATAATTTTATGCACTCGCTATTATTGCGTCAATAGGTAATGCTGATAGTTTTTTTTCGCTATCAATACTATGCTCGTTGTGCGTTTTTTTTTTTCAATATAATTTGCGACATCATTTTCAGCAAAACTTTTGACAAACATTTTTTAAATAAATGACTTATTACTGTAATTACTGAATCTTTATTCATTATAATTAAAAACAAAATTATTATTTTCTAAACATAAATACGGAACACGCTTTGGTGGGAAGAAGAGTCATTTAATGCAAACCATTGCTATCAGAATGAGGCAAACGTCCTTGTTTCCCTATACTTACAATAATTGTTGAACAGAGTATAATTTATATTATTCGTACCTACATATTAATTATTATTTAGCAGCTGTGCGTCTAGCTATAGAAGAAAAAAAATTTAGTAAATAAGCCATGAATATAAAATTAAGATGACGAAACAAAACAAACAAATAAACAATTGAACCCATATAATTGATAATAAATTGTAGAATAAATAATAATAAAAATAAAATAAATTGTAATTGGAAAAAAAAAAAATTATGTTATAGGGAGTGGATTTATATAAATGTGCATGTGAAGACACGGTGTAGATTTTCGTTTCGAAATTCAAGGAAAATGAATGAATAAATAAAAAGTATAATTTCAAAATATTGTTTGAGTTCATTTCTTATATAAATATCTATACTCCGTATAAGTGAATATACAAATATAAAAATACCCGTAAAAAACGTAAATCAATGTTTTATGAAATTATTAATATGTAACCAAAAATACAAACAAAACAAAAATCATTTAAACGCATTTAATATATAAGACACAAATCAAGTAAGACTGTTTTAATTTAAAGAACCTTCAAGTAGATATTTTGGGAGCGCTCGAAAAAAAAGGATGTTTCAAGGAGTATTTAAAAAAGGATCTTGAATCGAGTTATATTATAACGGTTTGAAATCTCTTAATTTGATTGTTGCTTCGACTATCAACAATCAATTTAGGAGATAAGGTGTAAGGTGATTATCAATATAACAATTCTTTGTGTACCTGATTTCCTACAACTACGACTAGTAAATTAATTAACTCATCACTGCAGGGGTCTGATTTTAGAATACGAAACAAATCGTTTTTGGAGACGAAAATTAAGTTTTGTATTACAGTATTTTTGTGGAAAACAGCTGTCAATTAACTTGAATGATTAAAAGGATTCGCGTTGATTTCTATAATTAAACAAATCTAGGTGAGTCAAAAAGGTGATATCGAATTAAAAATTAATCCGGGACACAGGAATGATGCCTTAACAATAATCGTCAAACGTTCACAAATGCAAAGAATTATAAATTCTTTTTGTATTAGTTTTTTTCGTTATTTTTTTAATTTAATTTTGACTAACAAAAATAACACAGTTGGTAACCCTATAGATATTTTTGAGATATTTGCGGCAATTTGTTATGCTCACTTCGGCAAAGTATAGTATCACTTCAAACGCCAAGTGTTAATTATTGAAAAGTTGTATACATAAACCGATGCGCAAAAACTAGATCAAACAAGAATCGCGATAAATTGTGATAAGTTGTTGATGCTAGCGATCAACTGATTGTGCAAGAAGGTACAAGAAAATGAGAAATAAAAACAAATATAAAATGGTATTGTATTATTTTTATTAGATACAAATATAAAATGTGTTATTTTTGCAATATTCATAAAACAAATATAATCAAGAAAGCAATTTTCGATTGTTAAAGCATTTATCTTTACGGGGAAAACTCAAGCAAAAATATAAACAAAATCAGTTCGAAACAGGCCCGTGTGTCGGGGGGTTTCTAACCCCCTCAATGGGAATAATAATCATACTGAAGTATATACCTTTTCTCAACAGAATGAAAATTTTCAATTAAAAGTGAACTATTGAAGAGCATGGTGCAGCTCTTCAATTATGCGTGGTGATTCTCGTGACTTCTGGATAAACGAAGTTCAACTTTAGCGTCGACGCCTAAAAATGCACTCGAGCAATCGACATTTGCAACGAAGATGGGATTCCATTTTTCAAATTTAAATCAAATACTTAACGTTAACGTCAATTTTGCCTGTGAAAAACAGAGAAAAACGAACGGTATTTTTCAATACATGTTCCTATAGAAACTAGTCGATGTTTCAATGAATGTGGCCAAAATGGACACAGAAGGTTAAAAAAAAAAAAAAATCAGGGTTAAAGTCAGAAGGTAGGCCTAGAAAGCCTATTCGCTGAAACTTATACTACATGTTCCTATAGAAACTAGTAGATGTTTCAATGAATGTGGCCAAAATGGACACAGAAGTTTAAAAAAAAAAAAAAATCAGGGTTAAAGTCAGAATGTAGGCCTAGAAAGCCTATTCGCTGAAACTTATTTTAGCCAAATCGACGGACATCATCCGATTTTAGAGAACCATATTAACGATTATAGCCACAGTCCTACAGGCTGATACTAAACTCGATTTTTGTCATTGACTGGGAAAACAGTTACTTTTTTTTGAGTAGATCTTTAATCGTTAAAATGGCTATCTAAAATGGATGACGCCCAATAGCGCTAATAGGTATTGAAAAGGCCTACACGCTGACACTAATTTCTATTTCTTTTGTCGACACTTACGTCGACTTTTTGTTTGACTACTGGGGAACAAGTTATAGGGTGTAAATTGGTGTTAATGGTGATGTTAAAATCGATCAAAGTAAAGATGTTTTCTTTACCAGTGATACCATTATGACCACTTGATTCATCCCTGGTATGCATCATGTTCGATTCGAAAGTCGTATAGAGTACCATTTTGAATTCGAATCGAAAAAGAACTTTCGAACATTTTAATTTATTAATTGGATTATTGAGTAGGCCCGTAGCATCACAACGGTAACAACTGTGTAAAACATTAGCATCGCAAAACAGCATTGATTTACCAAAATTCAATCTCACCTCCTTGTGTTCTTGTTTCTACCACTAGGTAGAAAATGTTAACAGTGAATTGTTCTGTTTGTGTATTTATTTTATTATATTGTTAAATTAAAAAAAAATTGGATTCATTTGCTTTTGCCAAATCCATGCGGATGAAGAATCGAATGAAAGATTTGCAAATTCAAAGAAAAGTTGAGATGCCTGCACTCCATTTTAACTCGATGAAAAAGTGTAATAGAGAACTTAATCGTGCCTTAATTTGTTGTTTTTGTAAATGGAATGGAATTTTCTTAAAAGACCACTGTTTTCCTTTTAGTTTGGACACAAATTACTTCCTAGAAATAGAACACAAATTTTCTGATTCAATGAAGCCAAACTTACCTGAATTTCGAATTTCGTAGCAAAAATCTACCACAAATGAATTGCACGGTGTTTTTTTTTGCGATTTTGATTGTGAATAACGATTCTCAATAATTAAGTTCGCTTCTTATGTTAAAAATATGGCGAACTAGATTTGTAAGCGATCGCAAAGCGTGTGAAAAACTGTCAAACCAAAATATTTGGTGATTTAGCAAATCAAAACGGGGGTAGGAAAACCTACTCTTATGTGGGGTTGGATACAATATGCCGTGTCACAAAATCCTGTATAACAAAATATATATATATATTTCCAGAACAACCAGAGATGAATTAGAATTTTGTTTAACTGATAGCAATATTGTTTCTAAGCTTCAAATGTTTTCTTTTGGAAGTAAAAGTGTTCACCTTCGTTTTACACGTCGCGTCGCTTTCAGCGCTGAAATATGGGAAATTGTAAATTAATGCTCCGTTTTCGGTTACTAAGCGAGCAGCTTATTAGTTGGCAGGAAAAAGGATCAAGAGCGGAGCGAAACAAATTTTAACCAATTAAGGATCGATTTGTGGTGTGAAAATTAAAAATCCGCGCAAACACTTTCAACAAAAATGGTTGGAAACAAAATATGGGTAAACAAATTTATAAAGATAAAAATATAAAATAGAACAAGTTTATTTCTTGGAAAAATCAATTAAAATAAATAAAGTACTTAAGAAATACGGTACAACATTTTGCGCTGCATACGATGTTGAATTTCCTCTCGTCGTATCATAGTATTGATGACTTTCATTACTGTTCGTTCTTCGTATTTCTGTCGCACAAAGTCCTATAGAAAGCAAAAGTTATTATTTCAAGTAATAAGTATGTTATTACTTTATAGAGCTGAAAGTCCCAGTAGCTGGGCTCTTATTTCTTTTCTCTTTTTGCATTATAATTTTTAATTATATGTAAATAAATAATAATAATACTTTATTTTACCTGAACAATACTCAATTGAGAAACTTGAGTTCCAATAGCAAAGCGCTTCTTCAATTGCCTTTCAATACGGTTTAAAGTTTCCTGATCCTCTTCTGTAGTAAAGCCTTCAGCGCCTGATAGACTTCCTGTCATTGCTGCGTCGAGAGTAGAAACTTGAAACAATCTTAGGGCTTCATTTACATGTGCATCACTGACGAACGGCTGCAGCTGAATTTTGGCCAAAGACTCGGATATTCGAATAATAGCCTCCAACTGACGAACTGTAATGGGAATACTCATGCGTTTGTCGGCTGACTTTTCTTGCGCTCCTGCTCCACTTCTCATTAATACATAACGACTTTTTAACTTCTCTCCAGCTGCTTCGCTTAACCTTGGTCCACAGTGGGTGCGACAATAATGAATGTACTTTTTGAATACCGACAAGGGAACTTCTCCCTCTACCTCTGAACCGGCTTTATTTGATGACAAATGTACGTTTATGATGTGCTTTGCCATAGTAATATCACGAGCTTCATCGTGGATATCTTTGACAATGAAGATCATATCAAAACGAGACAAAATAGTTGGCATAAAGTCGATGTTCTCCTCGCCTTTGGTGTCGTCCCAGCGCCCAAATATTGAGTTGGCAGCGGCCAATACTGAACAACGCGAATTCAGAGTGGTTGTAATGCCAGCCTTCGCCAATGAAATTGTTTGCTGCTCCATTGCCTCGTGGATCGCAACACGATCATCCTCTCTCATTTTGTCAAATTCATCTATACATACAACACCACCATCGGCAAGCACCATTGCTCCTCCTTCCATAACGAAATTTCGCTAAAAAAAAAGTAGTAAAGTAAAATCACAAGTCAGAAAAATATTTTGAGACTTACCGTTGCGGGATCTCTCATCACTGAAGCAGTCAGCCCAGCGGCACTTGAACCTTTTCCTGAAGTATATACTCCGATTGGAGCGACTTTCTCCACAAACTTCAGCAACTGCGACTTGGCTGTACCAGGATCACCCAACAGCAAAACATTTATGTCGCCTCTCCGATTGAGACCATCTGGCAAGCGTTTTCGAGCTCCCCCGAAGAGGAGACAAGTTATGGCTTTTTTAATATCCGCAGATCCAAAAATACTTGGAGCCAACGACTTAGAAAGACGTTCAAAGATATCTTCACTGGCAGCCATCCGCCTAAATTGGTCCTCTTCATCGGCTGTAATATTGGTATAACGAGAAATTGCGCCCACACCCTGCGTATCGACAGTTATGCCAACTACACGCATATATGGAGATCGAACTCCAATCACCGCCTTTTCTCTCCCGTCTTGTCTGCTTGGCTTGCTGACCTTTCGAATCGAATAGATTCCTTGAATGAGTACTCTATTACCCGGAACAACCCTCTCGCACAAAGATCGGTCACAGAACAACTGTAGATGACGTGGAATCTCACCCTGAGGTACAAAATCAGGCAGTTCCTGCAACTTCAATATTTGAAAGTCCACACATTTGCACTTGTCAGGCATAATGAAGAATGGATCCAATGGACACTTTGGTCGGCCGGCTTGTTCGGTGTTGCATTTTCGTGGCATTGCGTATCCTTCCAAACCGGGATTCACCTTTAAGTTGGGAATAACATTGCCACATGATCGGCATTGAATCGACATGCTTGTGGCTTTTGCTTTGATTCCTGAAGCAGATATGATTATTCCTGCGATTTTGATCAATTTGGATACACAGTCTGATTTTAACTCCCTTATGTTAGTTGGATTTGCTGTTGATGAAAGTAGAATTTGAATATCATGAACATGTTCCTCATGTTCTGGTCGAGGAGCAGTTATTTCATCTGCCACTTCTTTAGCTGCTTCTTCGAAAATCTGTAAATGTTCTGTTGGTTGTTTGTACAGTTTGTCAGCGAGAGTTTCATCGAAGCCGGCAAGATCGTCGATTTCAACTTCGAGAAAGTATCGGCCATTTAGGTAGTTTCTCTTTAATGTATCTCTTGAAGTAAATATTTATGTTCAGTTCCCCTATTTAAAACTTAATCCAATGTGGAATAACTTACCTGTATTTATAAAAAAAGTTATCTTCATTGAATGTTCGAATAAAGTCTTTGTACTTTTTTTTCAAGGATTGTAAATTTATGTGATTTCCATCCTGTGGCTCACCACCAAAATTATCAGAGAAGAACACTCCAGCTTCATCAAAACCTTCCATCTTATCAAATTATTTTTTTTTTTTGAAAAACTTAACAACGAACAAATTATTTAAAGAATATTTAATTAAAATCTATTTTGATAAGGTAATTGGTGAAAACCTTTTACTTTTAACTTGGAAAAAATAAAATGTTTCCTATATAAAAATATGAAGATGAACGTTTAAAATCCCGCCAAAAACAATGCATTTTTTGACAGATGCTTCTCGGATATATCGAAACTATCGAAAACATGTTATCGATGTTACTAAACATTTTATTCATTGACGTACTAGATATGGACCGCCAGTCGGTTGAAATTTTCATACAAACAGCCAAGAAAAGTTGTTCCAGCTAAAAACAGCATAAAAACGCCATCATCTTTTAGTGTTAAATACGTGTACTAATTTCGCCATTAGAATTTAAATGAAAACGATAATATATCCATCTGTAAGTAACTCATTGCATAAGGAGTGGATGTGTTTTTGTTTTCTCGGATATATCGAAACTATCGAAAACATTTTATCGATGTTACTAAACATTTTATTTTTTTGAAGTGGCCTAATGCCTGACTACATTTGTGTATTTTGAATCTTAGACGCCTATTATACGTTGCCTGTTGCTCTTTAAAGAATATTCGGTGAGGCTAGTGCTGTGCTATTACACAAATGGACCGTGTTTAGACTGGGAAATTTGAGACCGGACTGACGAGAGTTCAATGGCGAGAGGGATGAGGGGTGAGTACTCTCGTAAGGAGCCGGTTATAGCGATCAGGAAAAACCATCAGGAAAAATAGAAACAAATGAGAAAAAAATTTTTTTCGTTATATGCGTTTATAGCGATCAGTATAAATGTGTCAGTGGACAGGCTGTTTTCCTGATTGAAATGCACACGAAAAACTTTTCCTGTTAGAAATCTGTCAGTGGGACATGTGAAAATTGAACTCAAATAATTGGAACGATTTGATCAGTTCGGTCGTGCTTGCAAATGTGCAAATGGATGTGTTCTCACGATTTGCAACTTTTGTCCCAAAATTTGAAAATGCATTTGCAATCAACGACTTGCAAATGACTTTATTGCAAATGAGTGTGCAAAAGTTACAATTTGCAAATCATTTGAAAGGTGTTCACACGGTTTACAGTGCATTTGCACATTTGTGTTAAGACTTCGGGTCATACAAGAAAATAAAGAACTTTATAAGCAGTATTTAATAATTACAAAATAAAAGAAGAGAAACTATCATTCGGTTAAGCCGCCAAAAGCAAGACAATGAAAAGATGTAATGTAATAAGATATACATATCAATAAATGCATCTCTTTCTAATATAATTAAATGCAGATGGTGATTGCCAGGGATGGCTATTTAATGTGCAGTGCTGCCTAAGTAGTATAATTGTCCTTGCTCTCAACAATTTGCAAGATGTTATTAATGTTCTATTGAACTTCGTCAGTGAAATAAAAAGTTGTTAAACAATAAAATATAAAAATGTCTAAACAAAAAGTGGGCTGCAGTTGCTATTCTGGCTCTAGATATGATGGAAAATGAAGAAGAAATTGAAAACGAAGGAGAAACCAGTGCAGTTCACCGCCCACGTCGGTGTGGGCAAAAGATTGGTTGATGCTTCGCAAAACTGAAGGCTTTTGTGCAAAATTATTGTTTGAACTACGTGCAGATGAACCAGAGTTATATCGTGGTTGTATTCGTATGACCGCTAGTGAATTTGACCATTACTTATAGCGTTTTTCATTTACGAAAAGATTTGCTCTTTCCTTCAAAAGATTTGATCTTTTTGCAATTTTGTTGTTTCATTTAAATGAAAAGAGGGGAAAAAGAGCAAATCTCAACGAGAAAGAAGATCTAACGAATTTAGGAGATTTGACACATGAAAACATTTTAATGGCGGATTTTTGCTTGCGCGTTCTTTTTAATTCTAAAACTATTGGATAGCTTTGTATTGTTTTACCTTTTTACACGGTATATGTACATATTATTGCACTCAATATTTTTCATAAATTTTACAATTTTTTTACGAATTTGTACAAATGTTCAAGTAAACAAACAATGGTAATGAATAATGATAATTGTAATTGAATGAAAGTGTTAAATATAAATGCGGGCTTATTATTATTTCTTCAAGCATAAAAAACAAAGCTATCCTAGTGATTGTATAATGATCGCTTGGAACGCAGGCATATTATTCACACAGCCTATGCGTGTTAAATCTATGTCTTCACACCATTGTATATACATTTTTATAGTACGTCAATCGTATGTAGCAACATTGTTGAGCTTCTCGATTGCTCGAAGCGCCATCTGGATAGGTTGGGAGCTCTAGCTCTTTGGGGAGTGGCTTGTTGTTGGGAGATATTTTGAGGGATACAAACTGGGGAATATTATAACGAGAAGGCATATAGAAAATTTCAAAGAGTTGGAAGAAGATGAAAATTATAATTGTTGACTTTTTCTCTTTGAGCTTCTTCGTTTTTATTTTGATAATGAATGTTCATAAGAAAAGGGAATTGAAAGTTATTTATTTATAATGTATGACTGTATGCATGGTGGAAAATAAATATTTGGCTGCTTCTGAATGTGTAGGTGCTAGCTTTTATGCTGAACTATATGAAATGTGACAAGCTACCTATTAGAATAGAATGTAGCTGCTGACGAAACAATATGACGTCACAATTACATATTCCATTGAAAATGCTTCTTACTAACATCTGATTCGGAACGCATTCGAATTTGTGTTGTTGTTTGTTGTATGCATACATTTTGCGATACAAATTTTTGAAAAGTAAATAACTAAATAAAATTTACAAATTTTATAGAAATAAAGTTATAAATTGGTAATGCAAAACTTGCTTTATTTTAAGAAAATCATGGAAGAAAATCATGGATACGGGTATCAAAGTTGACATCTTTAAACTTGATTTGCAGCTAAACTAAGCGTCCTAGAGACTTAAAAAATACATATTCGTGATCTAGGGAGTGCCACATTTCAAACGCTGTATCACATGATTTAAAAAACAGACTTTTATTTTTTAACTTGATTTCTTATAGGTACCTACCTACCTACCTTACATCAAAACTTGGCTTGTTGTTGGTAGAGATTTTGAGGGATACAAACTGGGGAATATTGTAACATAGAAAATTTCAAAGAGTTGGAAGAAGATGAAAATTATATTTGTTGACTTTTTCTCTTTGAGCTTATTCGTTTTTATTTTGATAATGAATGTTCATAAGAAAAGGGAATTGGAAGTTATTTATTTATAATGTATGACTGTATGCATGGTGGAAAATAAATATTTGGCTGCTTCTGAATGTGTAGGTGCTACCTTTATTGCTGAACTTTATGAAATGTGGCAAGCTACCTATTAGAATAGTATCATTGTATATACATTTCTATAGTATTTTCATGCTGAATAATCACCGCCTGGCCATCTTGAGAAACGTGTTATAAACACATTTTTAGGTTCGTGCATTTAATAGTTGTCTATTCTGTAACCCTGACAACAGTCGTAAACATATATTATTTTTGTTTTGTTTACGACTCTTGTCAAGGAAATATGGATTTTAGAGCCAATAAAATACATTATATATTATTAATTTGTTTCGTATACGACTATTGTTAGGGTAACAGAATAGACACTTAGTAAATGTAAGAACCTCCAAATGTGAAGTTAACAACTTTGTTTAGATGGCGCTGCTCCATGGTTGTACTATAGAAATTTATATACAATGATAGTATGTAGCTGCTGACGAAACAATGTGACGTCACAATTACATATTCCATTGAAAATTCTTCTTACTAACATCTGATTTGTTGTATGCATACATTTTGCGATGCAAATTTTTGAAAAGTAAATAACTCAATAAAATTTACAAATTTTATTGAAATAAAGTTATAAATTGGTGATGCAAAACTTGCTTTATTGGAAGAAAATCATGGATACGGGTATCAAAGTTGACATCTTTAAACTTGATTTGCGGCTAAACTAAGCGTCCTAGAGACTTAAAAAATACATATTCGTGATCTAGGGAGTGCCACCTTTCAAACGCTGTATCACATGATTTAAAAAACAGACTTTTATTTTGTAACTTGATTTCTTATAGGTACCTACCTACCTACCTTACATCAAAACTAGACAGGAAATTTAAAATCTAAATCACAAAGAGATACTGAAATGTGGCAACATATAACTGAATGGTATCTTTTAATAACTAAACATAAGATGATTTTGTATACAAATTTTTGTTATGTAACCATGGTTGCCATATGGAAAAATGAACGTACCTATATTTATTTTCCTCACTTAAGTAGGTATAATGCGAGAATTGTTTGGCATCGAAAGAAAAAAAATAGGAATAGGCCTATTGGGGAAACCTCGAAAAAAACGCATCTTGTATTTTACCCCACTGGGTGATGTGGAAAAAAATACACACACGAATTTGATAGGGAAAACTACTTATTGCTTATTTTTATCAACGATCTTCTTTTTTTTACACTGTCATTGTCAAGCGTACAGATTGTGTAAAAAATACCCTTTTTTGTATTTCACACTTTTTAAAACCAACAAAAAATATAAATATGAAGATAATACTTCTTGGTGATTCTAAATTCTTTATTTAAATACGCACATTGATTTTTGATAAGGAAACAAAAATATATGTTGGATTTTTTTAATAATTATACATATTAAATAATTCTCTGTGTAAATGAGTATAATAACACACAGGGACTAGCAAAATGATGTCCTTTGATAATCCATAATTTTCATTCATCTGCAAAGAAAAAAACGTTAATTCATTGAGGAAACTAATTGAAATAAACTTATATTTGCCAGAGTTCTGACATAAAATATTTTAATAATTTTATACCTACTAAAATATAAATTACATATTTAGCTACTTACTTTTTTATTTTGTCTTCAAGGTACTTCTTGGCAGATAATTAATAAAATATAAATTACATACGTAGCTACTTACTTTTTTATGTTGCCTTCAACGTCCTCGGCAGCAGAGCAGTCAATAAAATATAAATTACAAACTTAGCTACTTACTTTTGTATTTCGTCTTCAAGGTCTTCTACTTCTGGGTAGCACAGCAGTCAAACAGCAAATCACAAATGCTTCTCCCCTTGTTTGTCATCTGTCAAAGAACAGAAATTTTTCAAACTGCTCATCCTCGTCATTGTTGTCAGAGTCAAAATACTATAGTCAACTCTTTCGCACAAATTCTACTCTACACTAAATTTTTTGTGCGAACAGCGCCATTTTACGAAATTTCTAGTATCAATAAGTCGTCGAGGACAGAGCTACTATAGTTTTTATATGCAAAGGTGTAGAGTAGAATTTGTGCGAAAGAGTTGACTATAGTATTTTGACTCTGACAACAATGACGAGGATGAGCAGTTTGAAAAATTTCTGTTCTTTGACAGATGACAAACAAGGGGAGAAGCATTTGTGATTTGCTGTTTGACTGCTGTGCTACCCAGAAGTAGAAGACCTTGAAGACGAAATACAAAAGTAAGTAGCTAAGTTTGTAATTTATATTTTATTGACTGCTCTGCTGCCGAGGACGTTGAAGGCAACATAAAAAAGTAAGTAGCTACGTATGTAATTTATATTTTATTAATTATCTGCCAAGAAGTACCTTGAAGACAAAATAAAAAAGTAAGTAGCTAAATATGTAATTTATATTTTAGTAGGTATAAAATTATTAAAATATTTTATGTCAGAACTCTGGCAAATATAAGTTTATTTCAATTAGTTTCCTCAATGAATTAACGTTTTTTTCTTTGCAGATGAATGAAAATTATGGATTATCAAAGGACATCATTTTGCTAGTCCCTGTGTGTTATTATACTCATTTACACAGAGAATTATTTAATATGTATAATTATTAAAAAATCCCACATATATTTTTGTTTCCTTATCAAAAATCAATGTGCGTATTTAAATAAAGAATTTAGAATCACCAAGAAGTATTATCTTCATATTTATATTTTTTGTTGGTTTTAAAAAGTGTGAAATACAAAAAAGGGTATTTTTTACACAATCTGTACGCTTGACAATGACAGTGTAAAAAAAAGAAGATCGTTGATAAAAATAAGCAATAAGTAGTTTTCCCTATCAAATTCGTGTGTGTATTTTTTTCCACATCACCCAGTGGGGTAAAATACAAGATGCGTTTTTTTCGAGGTTTCCCCAATAGGCCTATTCCTATTTTTTTTCTTTCGATGCCAAACAATTCTCGCATTATACCTACTTAAGTGAGGAAAATAAATATAGGTACGTTCATTTTTCCATATGGCAATCATGGTTACATAACAAAAATTTGTATACAAAATCATCTTATGTTTAGTTATTAAAAGATACCATTCAGTTATATGTTGCCACATTTCAGTATCTCTTTGTGATTTAGATTTTAAATTTCCTGTCTAGTTTTGATGTAAGGTAGGTAGGTAGGTACCTATAAGAAATCAAGTTACAAAATAAAAGTCTGTTTTTTAAATCATGTGATACAGCGTTTGAAAGGTGGCACTCCCTAGATCACGAATATGTATTTTTTAAGTCTCTAGGACGCTTAGTTTAGCCGCAAATCAAGTTTAAAGATGTCAACTTTGATACCCGTAGGACGCTTAGTTTAGCCGCAAATCAAGTTTAAAGATAAAAGTCTGTTTTTGAAAACAAGTGATACAGCGTTTGAAAGGTGGCACTCCCTAGATCACGAATATGTATTTTTTAAGTCTCTAGGACGCTTAGTTTAGCCGCAAATCAAGTTTAAAGATGTCTACTTTGATACCCGTATCCATGATTTTCTTCCAATAAAGCTTCCAATAAAGTTTTGCATCACCAATTTATAACTTTATTTCAATAAAATTTGTAAATTTTATTGAGTTATTTACTTTTCAAAAATTTGCATCGCAAAATGTATGCATACAACAAATCAGATGTTAGTAAGAAGAATTTTCAATGGAATATGTAATTGTGACGTCACATTGTTTCGTCAGCAGCTACATACTATTCTAATAGGTAGCTTGCCACATTTCATAAAGCTCAGCAATAAAGGTAGCACCTACACATTCAGAAGCAGCCAAATATTTATTTTCCACCATGCATACAGTCATACATTATAAATAAATAACTTCCAATTCCCTTTTCTTATGAACATTCATTATTAAAATAAAAACGAATAAGCTCAAAGAGAAAAAGTCAACAAATATAATTTTCATCTTCTTCCAACTCTTTGAAATTTTCTATATGCCTTCTCGTTATAATATTCCCCAGTTTGTATCCCTCAAAATCTCTACCAACAACAAGCCACTCCTCCAAAGCTTTGCATATATATCAAAAGTCTACCAAAGAGCTAGAGCTCCCAACATAGCCAGATGGCGCTTCGGGCATTCAATAAATCACTCAATTGAGTGGCTCTCATGAGCTTACTATAGAAATATATATGCAATGCTCATACATAAAAATAAAACAAAAATATATTTTTTACTCATTCTTTGTTGAATGAATTTCAGGTTTTAATTGCGGATTTGTGCTTTTCTATTCCACAGCGATTAGCTAGGGGCCTTATAGAATCCATTAGTAACACATACTTAATTTAACAATTCAACTAAACAAACATTAAAATACACAAACTCTCACAAAATATCTACTTAAAAACAATTTTTGCAAAACTAAAAAAAAATTATTCGGAAACTTCTGGAATTGCAGCGGGAAAGTTGGAAATAAGAATGGAAACGACCTGGAAGCAGCAAAAATTTAAATGGAAATATAATTTTCGCCCCTATTCGCTTTTGAGAATAACCTAAAGCGAAGATGGTCTAAATTGAGAGATCGCTTTCAATGCGATCCGCGGTGCTTTTTGGAATCGGCTGCCAGAGGATGCAATAACATACCCATGAAAGAAATGCACTATGTCTTTCCCATTCAAAAATCAACTGCCAAAATACATCAATTTTTACATCTCCTGTAATCCATCAAATGAACAATATATTTACTCATACTTTGTGGAATGTATTGAATTCGTTCAAGGATGCGCTCACATACCCAAAAGTAAATAAAAAACTTCTTGCAAAACAAACATGCACTTTTTATCAAAAAAATTGTAAAATAAATTTTATTTACGGATATTTTGATAACAACACTAAAAAAAATAGATAAAAAATGATTGCAAATGGCCGCACTTGCAATGTCACGATTTCGTGCCCTTGCAAATGGTTGGGACATTTGCAAATGCTTTCAAATTGTCATAAATCATTTGCATTGGTATTTGCAATCAGATTTTTGTCCCAAAGGGGTTTTCACACGATTTGCAAGCAAGGGTTGCAAATGATGACTTAAAAATGACGTCACGTGTGCAAATATTTGCAACTTTTGCAAATTGTCTGAACATACCATATTACTTATAAAAAGTTGTAATATTTTGACACACGTGCGCAGATATCTCCTCAACACCTCAAAACCACCCTTTCACCACATTATTTTAAAATTCTTTATTCTAACCGTAAATCCAGGTAAATCAAACATATTTGTCATCAGTTACAAATCATTTGCATGTCTGTTCACAAGATTTCCACACAAGTGGCAAATATCTAGGGTCTTGCAAATGATTTGCAAACATTCCACAATAAGCGACTAAATAATTCGCGTGAATTTAAACTCAAATTTAATCATTTTATTTATTTGTATACATGACAATTCGAAACTGCTGGCGAACTCTCTCGTGAATTTAAAAATTAAAATTCCCGACGATTGACAGACAGGTTCTTTTCATAGTTTCGTAGAAATGTTGAATATGATATAATACATTGGGTGGTATGCGAAATGCTTGATGTCAGTCTCAAATCTCAGTTCTCTGAGCTAAAGCTTTCATTTTCCTGAGCTAATGCCAGTTTTTGTAAGAGAAATAAAATTATTTTGCATACGAAAGCTGGCTTTAGCTCAGAAAAATGAGACTTGAGACTGAGATAAAGGTTTTTGCATGCCACCCATTGTATCATTGAGTTTATACATAAGTGTATAATTTCAATGATTGTAGTTACCAACGTTACCATTAAAGTCTTTAAATAAAAATAGACTTCAATGTTCGAATAGATATTTAGTTCTTCTATACGAACTAGTTTATTGTTTATTAAATGTAAATTTCTCTCATTGATCGATACAATTTATTATAAAATATTTAATACAAAGCATCATTTTCTTAGCTAACTTTTTCGTCTCATGATGTTTTCTTCTTGTTTTTCTGTTATTATTAAATACAATAGATTCAGATTATAGTATTAAAAATTATAAAACTATTGAATTTATTTGATTTTGTTTATTTTCTGAGATATTTAAGTATTTTTATAAATGGAGAAAACAAACAAACTCGTTTAATGTGGTTTGTCACCAACTATATTGGAACACATACAAATATTTCTAATAAAAATGAAGTCTCGTTGAGAATGTAATTTGGATGTAACTGATTTGTGTTATTTATGTTATTTAACGACGATGGAAGTAGCCAGCGGTATATTTTCCGTTTTTGTATATAATGTGCTTTAAATCAATAAAAATAAATTGGCAAATATTTATTTCAACCGCTGGACAATGTTTCAATTTCGCTGCAGATTTTTTTTTATTTAATTTTGTATATTATATTTTTTTAACCAGTTTTTAACGCATCCGGTATGTATTGTTTTCATGCACATCTGACAATTCACCCTTGAAATTAACATCGATTGTAAAATCTAAATCACGGTTATTTCTCTCGTTCGGCTTCATTTTAAAAGTTCCATGAATTTCTTCGCCCTTCTTAACTGTTAAATAGTCATCGAGGTAGAAAACGGTTTGCTTCCAATGTGTGTATGTTGCTTCAGGGGATGTACTAAATCCCAGACGTTTGTGGCATTTCGTGAATTCAATGTTAAAGTATGTCACTAATGCCTGTACAAAGTCGTTTCGTTTGATAATAAGGTTAAAGGGCGAAGAGAACTCTAGATCTGTTTTTTTTACTGTGTAAAGGTCAACTTCTTTGACCATATACGATGTGGATACTACTTGTTTGGGATCCACGACATCCACAAGCGGTTCTGTTACTGCTACTTTCCGAATACAACTCATATCGAAACCGTAGACATCATCCCACCAGTTGATCTTTTCATCTTTGTATTGACGATCTTCGATGGCGGTAATATAAAGTGTGCCACGGTCGGGGAACATCATACCGTCAGACTTGAGCCATTTATCGCGGGCATACAGAACTGTATCCAACATCGACTCATAAAACAGACAGTAGCTATAAAATTAATGAATGTTTAATGATCGAGTAAAATATGTTTTAAGAAAAAGTTATTTATCGTTTAAAATTTTAAAATGGCTTCCTCCGATTTGAAATACTATTATATTACATATAATACATAATGTAAACACATAATAATTTCCGAAAGAAGACTTACTGCCTGAAGTTATCCGTACACCAACTTTCAAGAACATTGCAGTTTCAGCAATGTTTAATATTATAAAATCGTGTTTCTGATTGAAACAGTTTAGAAAAGACTATGTAGCACAAAAGTATCTTTGCGTGTTCATTTGGTGTCGGAATCGGACAGTTCTGCTTATCGATTCCGGACTACCAAATGTCAGACAAATATTTTTGACAATCTTCGAAATGAAAAGCATTTTTAGCCTTCCGTTCATCTAGGTTAGGTTAGGTTAGGTTTATGTGGCTGTCAAGAAGACTACTGACACACTTAGACCACAGATAGGTCCGTTGTGATACCACGAATGAGCGAGGGAGTATTTCTTTAATTAAACCAGTTGGAGCTTCTTATGAAGCGGTATAAAGATAGAATATCAACGTTCGACATATCGCTTGGATCGTCGAAAAAGAGATTACCTAGGTGTAATTTACGTCTTTGGGAGAGAGCTGGGCATGAACAGAGAAGATGGGTGATAGTCTCCTCCTCCTCCTCGTCCATGCAGCTTCTGCAAAAATCATTAGAGAATACGCCAAGTCTTATGGCGTGTCTTCCTATGAGGCAGTGTCCGGTTATGACACCAATCACGGAGCTAAGATGTAATCTGCTCATAGATAGCAGACATTTAGTACGTTTCTGATCTAATTTTGGCCAGATTTGCTTTGTCGCTACGCTTCCGTTCATCTAAATAAAATAATAAATACTTTTCGTCATAAAATGATAAAAGATAAGTAAAACAAAAACAAAAAAGTTATAAACATATATTATTTAAATGGCAGACAACAAAGACATTTTTTTTGTGTGAACTTTGTGGATTAAGACTCTCTTAAGGGTACTCTAAGAAAATCTCGACTAGGAAACTTGTAAGTTTTAAAGCTTATTTAACTGTGAATAATAAACAACTCCCACTTTAAGAGAAACCCGTTTTATGCAGATTTGTTACTATTAAAAAAAAATAGTTGGTCTACCTTGCTTTTGACAAAGAAAAAATGCTTTCTATTACATTCAAAGACTATATAAGATACGTATTTTTCCTTTAAAACTACTGCTACAACAAAAATTATTACGAATATTAAAGAGCATAAGAATTTCTTTTTTAGATGCAAAATAGTTCGCCTATTGCTCTTTATACTAGGTGATTCGCATAAATTGTGATAAAAATCAAGATCATGTAGGTTGGGTTGAGACAGTACACACAAAATATGGGAGCGGGGGTCTTCCTCCCCCGTTTAACTGGGAGGGCAATTTTCAATAAAAACAGAACTATACTCAAAATTTCGAAAAAGATTAAAAAAAAAAAATTAACAATTTTTTTTAATATTAATTTTTTTGAGAAAATCAAAAATATGGAAAACATATTTTTTTATAAGAAAACCTTTTTATAATTCTTACTAAATAAAAAAAAAATATCAGGTCAATTTGCAGCTATGTATTATCATGTATATATAACGCTCGTATCTTTTTTTGGACGAAAAACAGTACTTTTTCCTCAAAAATTGAGAATAGCAGTACGTCTATAAAAAAAACAGTATTTTTCGCAGTACATTTTTTTAAATTTTTATTTATTTTATTTCCTTAAAACATGAAATTTATTGCGTTCATTATTGAATTCCTTTGAGTTTTAGATGCCAATGACGAACCGCTGAAAGTTTGCATTACTTTTAATGATTGAAATCAGAGAACTTCATCTCATATATAAAAGTGGTATAAATTTCACCAAGAAATTTTTCATTGAGGAGCAAATTTCCTACTCGGAGATTAACAATGTAAAGATGGAAATTTCCCACTGTCATTCACGTTTGCTTACAAGCTCAAAAAACTGCTGACTTGAAGTTCTGTATATCTCAAAATAAAAGCAGTATTTTTGAAAAAAAAAAAAAAAACAGTACGCAGTTTTACGCAGTTTTTGAGAGCAAAAAACAGTACAATACTGCGAAAAACAGTACAGATACGAGCGTTATGTATATAGGAATAATCCAGTATTTTCACTTTTTTTTATGCTTATGAAATTCTGGATATTTAAAAAAATAATAAAAGGAAGTTTAATCCTTTAATTCATTAATTGACCTTTAGGTTCAGTCTAAGATTTGTGATTATCTGAAAAAGATAAATACATATGAACATGCGTTTTTTTGCTTTGAGAAAAACAAGTGGCCTTTACAATTTTTTCAAGATGACATACTGGGTAATGGTTAGGTGCGCCAAACTTATAGAGCACAATGTGATTTCTTTAATACCAAAGTTGTTATGGGTTTAAAAAAAACAACCTTTATTTCTTTAAATAGCTTTGTTCAATTTAATTTTTGCTGACATCGGAGAAAATTTATCATGGAACATTTAACATGCGCCAACATACTGCAGTTTTACGTTAAAAACGAACAAACTATTTTTATTACTGCAACAAGGGACTGTCCGCGGCAAAGCATAAACGCGTAAACCAACCCTCAAGTTTAATCAAACGTCGTCAGTAACGGTGCACCTACGTATAATCTGTAATCATGCAGTATCAAAAAAGTTTTTATGACAATTAAATGGACGCATACAGCCATGTTATGACAAGTACTTTATTATACAATTGATGAAAAGTGATTAAGCATTTAAATGGCGATTAACAGCCACGTAAAATACATTGGGAATGAAAGTCTAATATGCCCCGCATAAAAAGTGTTGTGAAATAACTTATAACCTCCTACCAAATTATTAAATCCTTTCGTCGAGTGAAGTTAATGCAATCAGTGTGATGGAAAAAGATGTCCGTCATGTTTGAATTTTTAGTGATACCTTAATATAAGATAAACAAAAAACAAACAAAATCATACAATTGAATGTCTTTTTCCATTAGAGTTACTACCGGACATAATAGCTTGCGGTACCATAAAATTAAAAAGTACAGACTGCTTGTGCTGAGGACGTAGCAATAAGATGCACGAGGACATACCCCTGACCATCTCTCTGTCACTTAAGAAACGAATACCTAGGAATATAGAACAACGTTAAAATATAATATTTTCATCATAGTTCAACAGCATGGGTATTATAAGCATCACAATGGATCTACTTCTACATTGATCTAAAAGTCGTCGTGGGAACAAGATTAACCTAACCTAAAACAAGGCCACCTGCTACTTTATTTTACTGTCTTAAAGATCTAACGCGATCTTATATTTTTTTTCTGAAGGTTGTTTGAAAAAAAGATAACTTAGGAGAAACTCAAACAATTGCTCAACAATGGACAAATGGACATAAAGTTTGTAACCCGAAAAACTTTCGGCTGTTATCGTGAATTCGTTCAATATAACAATTTTCGGCCTTGTGTTTGTTGATAGTACTTGGCGAAAGTTTAATGATGTACGCTGAAGTCTTTACTCCGACATTAATTTGACCAGGAAGATGAACTTATGTGGAATTCGTTTTGCTCGGCAAAACGGTGTAGCACTCGCGTTGTGCTAGCTGCACTGAGTATCAGTTGCTGCACTAAGTGTCGTTTTGGCTACAATCGTTTTAAAGCGAGTTAGAAATAAGTGCCAATTTTCAATCATATTCACATATTTGACATTTCTTCGTTTTCTTACTCGCAAGTTTGATATTTATATCAGAAAATAAAATTGTGATTAATAATAATGGATTAAACAAAAACAAAACAACAAAAACTTATCCCAGTTCAAGAAAATTCAATTTAATAATATAAAATACGAGATCAAGTTTAGTTTCTTTTAAAAAATTAAGACGTCTACTAGTCAGTTCTTATTGGAAACATGTAATACTTTCAAACAAATCAAAAATAACACTAAAATTGCACTCATTACCATCATTTTGCTAAAAAATTGCCGACACTGAGTGTAGCACAGAGCGTCATATTAACACTGGATTTCGGAACTGGTGGAGCAACACAAATTCCAAATTAGATAATAGAGAGAAATAAACAAAAAATTATGCTTAATTGGAATGGTTGGTAAAAAAACAAGTAAATTAACTATCAATAACAATTTTTATAAGCAAGAACCCGATAAGAAAGCCAATATTTATAATATGTAATTAATAAAATTAATTTTGCTATCAACTTACCCCATCCACTCGGATATAATGATGTCAACCTTCTCAATTCCGTTGGGCAGCTCGATTTCTTCAATTTTTCCCTTCACAACTTTGACCACATCTGTAAGGTTATTGTCAATTACAACTTGGCGGGCATACTCCACAATATTCGAGCAATCAACAGCAATGACTTGAGCTGCTCCGGCTTTAGCGGCAAACATTGAAAGGATGCCAGTTCCACAGCCTACGTCGAGCACCACCTGCGCAGCGTGCGATTCGAGGTTGGAATCGATTAAATATTTCCAGGAGCAATATTTTGTATTATAAATTTATTACCTTTCCACGAAACAGATGTTTGTTATGGTACATTGCATTACGATACGTTATGGTTCTGACCTCGTCCTTAAGCATCTCCTCGTGAATTCCAAAATGGGCATAGGAATCAAAGTAGTAATCTCGCGACGTCATTTCGTCGGCGGTCGCTGAAGCTGTTGTGTCGTTGATTTTTTTCACCGGTGTAGTGTTGTTTTCCATTGCAATATCTTCGGACTGTAATAAGAAAATAAAATATGTAAAGATCCTTATAGAAAATTATTTTTCTCAGGCCAAGTCCAGCATGTCAAAGACAGATGCCGGTATGTTTAGCGAAAAAGAACCTTTTGATTTAATTGAAATAAATAAATAAATAAATGATGAATTTTCATTACTAAAGAGCTTCCTTCAAGTGCAATTAAATAGATTTTTGCGCCACATTATAATTATCAGAAAACAATCAAACGACGCTTCTATCAAAACTCACGAGGCATAATTTGTGCAAACCTACCATTTTTCTTCTTTTGGGGGGAGCACCTTGTTTCTGTTGAGTTATCAGTTTAATGGTTTGACGCCTTACTAGTAAACGACTTAACAAATTAATCTATAAAGTCCTGTAAGTAACTTTTCAAAAATAAAGAACGAAGTCAGTTTTGCAGGGAATAATGTTTTCAAGGAATTTGCAAATGAAATTTATTTTAACCGCACGCACGATTTGACGGTCTTCTTGTCGCGGTTGATCATCAGAAAGAGAAAGGGAGCATGGCAATGAAATACATACATTCTGCTCTGGCTGTTGGCGTTTTTTGTATATTCAAAAATTGTACTAGCTGGTTCAGGGTTTTTGTATGGTTTTGCTGTCACAAAACTAATGTGGACTTTCATTGGGTGCTTTTAACTTTTAAGGCCCATTTTTCCAGTATAGGGTTAAATTCGATTTAACTAACCCAGTAATATATTTAACTCTGGTGTTAAAATCTCTGGTTAATTTTTCGATTTGTTCACTTGGAGTTAGTTATTATTCTTGTTGAGTTAGTTAACTCCAAAATCTATTCCATTTCCAATGATTTTCCAGTCATCTGTAATTAACTCGAGCCAAATAAGAAATCAAGTAGGAAGAGTGAAACAGCATTTCATTCTATTTTTGGACTTGCTACCTATTTTTTTTATTTTTTTATTTCATGTGCAGCATGCATGGATGAAAATTACAACAACTACAATATATTAATACCTACTCATTTTCCACCTTTTTCTGAATTTTACATTTGTTTCGTTTTTATAACACACATTTTTATTAGTCACTTTCATTTTATTTTATACACATTTTAATGCATTAAAAAACAACAATTACTTTATAGCGAGTAACTCAATAGTAATTCTTATTGGGGATAAAACAAAAAAATAATATCGAACACGGTCAGGAAGCAGTAAACATATAATAATAATATTGAACACAGTATAATACTGGGCAATAATATTGCATCGTGTGAAGCCAAACCATTTTCACGCAATATTTTTGGACAATATTTTGCACAATAATATTGCCTGGCGTAATACCTGTGACACACTGGGGTATCGATACCATGGTTTACTCTAAACCACCAATGTGTCAAGAAATACCACAGTTAACCACGCGAGCAACAGTATCACCGTAGTATACGCATTTGTAACCATTCTTTTTTCGTAAATATGCCTTAAATTAAGTTTTATTGCTGATTAATCAGTTAAAATGGTTATTTTATTGCAAAATGGAATATTAAAAAATTAGGTACCTCAAAAATTATTGAATTAATGTATTTTTAGTGGTTATTATGTGCCAGAATACAAAGAAAACATTCAAAACTAACATCTTTTCATCATAATAAAACAAATCAATCACAAATTAATACCGAGCTGTCAACGCATACTACACAAAGTGTGTGTCGCACCCTCGATGGTATTGTCAATACCATGGTATCAATACCACGGTTTCTATACCAGCAGTGTGTCAAAGGCATAAGGCCCGCATAAGGCACCGGTTATAGCGATCAGGAAAACGCATCAGGAAAAATTTTCGAATGGATCTTTTATGTTGTTTTAAATCGACTACAAATAACTCAAAGAATTTTTTTTGCTAATAAATTTTACTATAGAATAATTATTTATTGTTTAAAATGTATTTCTTTATTTTCCTAACGAAAACTTATTTTTCGTGCCAGCTGATTGACATTTAAAAAAAAATGGAACAAATCGTTCCAATTATTTGAGTTCAATTTTCACTTGTTCCGCTGACAGATTTCTGTCAGATAAAGTTTTTCGTGTGCATTTCAATCAGGAAAACAGCCTGTTTATGGACACATTTTTCCTGATCGCTATATACCTAGTTTATATGCAGGGTCGAAAGATCGAGTTTGATTTGAAACGAAATTCCAAACCAGGTATTTCAGCCAACTAGTTGAATGCTTGAAGAGTTGAGTTAAGTGCGAAAAAGTTGAAATGACGGAAGAATACCTGCGTTGCTTTGTAGACATTAAAACCAAAAGATTGAATTTTCGAGAAAAAAATATTTGTATTTCTTTTACAAGTTATGCGCATACTTTTCAACAACAAATATTCATTCGTTAATATGCAATTGATCACATGCAGAAATAATTGTGTATTCACCATTTCAACCCAGGTATTTCATTTAATTTTCGACTCAACACAAAACTATTCGAGTGCGATCGAGTCGAATTCCATTTCGTTCCAACTCATCCCCGTTTACAAATGGGTGAACCTAAGTTCAAGCTCGCTTCAACCATGCATATAAAGTAGGTAATAAACGCACATCAGGAAAAAAATCCTGTTCTCATTTGTTTCTACTTTTCCTGATGGTTTTTCCTGATCGCTATAACCGGCCCCTAAGATGCTATTTAAATTTATTTGGAACAAAATGGGGCTTAGTGGTTGGTGCAATTGAAAAAATTCGTTTTAAGAATTAACAACTTAACAAATATTTAAAAATGTTTGGAGAAACTGGCCATTAATTTCCGGTAAAAAATTTAATTTTAAATTCAAACTTTCCGGTTCGGATTTCCGGTAAATTTAATATTTTGCAACTTATTTTCTTCTTTTAAAAAATGCAAAAAATTCGCATTGTACGACTGTCTCACTTCACAAAAATTCCTCCCGCTTCAAGTGAGGCGTCCTCAAAACAAGTTGTGTGTAATCACGAGAGTACTCACCCTACCAGACTCAAATTTCGATTGATGCCAAGATTGAACGATGACAAAATCTACTACAACTTTAAAATTTCAATAATTTCGATAACCAATACATTTTAGCAGCGCCACCAACATAAGAAACACAAAAATATTTAAAAAAAAAACTGCCCAATCAAATCAAAGTATCAAACTGAAAGGAATTTTGTTTTTTCAATTGTTTTTCTATCGATTACTCTGCTTTTTCCAACAAACGAAATAATTAATATTTTTAAAAGATAAAAAATAATAATACAAATCTATTCCATGCTTAATCTAAACAGTAAAAATGGAACAAAACAAAAAGAGAAGAAATTCGGTAAGCAAACCTAATTGGAAGTTGGGCAGGAACTTTATCGCAAAGAAATTTCGTTGTCTATCGCTATGTTCCTACTCCAATTTTAAAACAAAAATCTCCATTATGAATAAACCAATTTTGAAGCAGATAGATGTAATGGTGCAGTGGAATCTCTGATTATCGCAATCAAAGTTTATTCAAGTAAAAAGAGAAACTAATTTAAAAGCAAATCTCAGTCGATGTTTCGTATGCCCTAAAAGCTAAAACTGAAAAACTTTTGAGCAGTAATGTTTCATATTACATATATAAAATATTAGAATTGTTTTAACTTGGGAAGAAAACAAACGAGAACAAAATTACCTAGGTACCATTCTTTTTTTGTTCGATTTTCGTTAACAATTAATGGTAAAGGACAGTGAAAGGAACAACCAATAGAACAGCCACTAGATATTTTAAATCTCTGGAATTTGTCTATTAGTATCCTTGTTTATTTGCGATGTTAATGATCTCGACTACGATTTTCAACTTCCTCACCTACTGCCTTACCGTAAGTATCTGCCTTAAGGGTTCGCCTGGTTGACGCCAGAAAAAAATTTAGGAAGTTTCATGGTTTTGCATTATTCCATGTCTTCGCCTAACTGAAGCTGTTGCAACAACAGACAGAATTGTCAGATGTACTATTCCGTCTTCTTTATCATCGTAATGTCTTGTTTGATCGTTATCTTATTTTTTTCTTTTTTGTATGAATGCATAAAAAGCCAGGGTAAATTTACACATAAGTCTTACTTGCAGCCTTCGCAATTCTTACAGACGTGACATTAGCGCTGTTAGAAATTATTAGATGCGATAGCAAGTAAAAATATGTATTTTACTGAGCAAAGATTGCAATTTATACTCTACTGTAAGGATAGTCTTATGTTACGAAAATAAGAATCCATCTCAAAATGCCTATGTTAATTTTTAAAAATATTACATCTTTTCAACTCTTTGTTTTTCGTCTTTTTTTGCTCATAGATCATAGAAATAAACTTTTCGTATTTATACCGTATACAATAGTTTAAATATCTAGCTACTGCTTGTGTTGTTAAGAAAATGCGCCCAAAAAATGTTAACCATTTACCCCTAAAATGTCCCCTCATACTTCTCATGCTCTTTGCAATTTAAACAGTCCCGTTTTTTTACTTTTAAAGATTTTAAAAAAGAAAATAGCAGAAGAAGATACTACAACTGAAACGAAAGCCAGACGTATAAGTTTTAGTGGAAAGAAATCAGTAAAGTGAGTTTTAAACAAATAAATTAAAGACAAAAAAAAAAAAAAAAAACAATTTGTTTTTAGAGAATTTATTGCTGGGGAGGAAGCAGCCACAATTTGGGGAACTTCTTATGAGGTATCAGCAGATGATCTGCAGGTAAACTCAACTGATAGTGGCTTAAACAAACGAGTAGAATTGCAAAATAGGGGTGTGGTTGTAGAGCCTCAACAACAAAGACGTCGATCTTCGTTGAAGAAAAAAGTTCTTATCGCCGAAAATGATAAGGAGAACGTTTGTATTCAGGCGACTCCTCCATTAGTTGAAACTCGGTTGGAAACAAATCCTCTTACATTTTCGGAACTACCTAAACCTCAATCTCTAATAAAATCCGAACTTTCTTTAATGAAAATTCATGAAGATCTATCAAAAAGTCGACAAGCTATGCCGCAAAAAAAATGCGCAAATGAAAGTGTTAACATCTGTTCAAGTACTTTCGATTTCATTAATTATTCGGGACAAATAAACAAAACAATTAACATCGAGCAAAGTTTGGATGTGACGCTCAGTACATTAGAACTTCAAATGTTTAAATTCCGAGTTCCAGTCACAGCGACAGACATCAGTCCCAATTTGAGTATGAACAGTCAAAGAGATGGGTCATCATTGATTAAGTTATGTCGAAGTATTATAATGTCAGAGGAAGAACTTAAAATAATGCGAGAAAAGAAAGCTGATATGATTAATAAATTAAAAGTAATCGGAATCAATGATAATGTTGTAAACCTGACCGATACACCAAGCGAAAAATCTGAAATAATGTTCAAAGCCAACCATTCGATGGACATAAGTCAGTTTCATGATGCAAAAGGATCTAAAAGGAAATCAGAAAGAACACCCCAATGTAAGTAGATCATGTTTTGATTTTCTATTAACAACTTTACAATTCAATGCATCCAATGCAATTTGATATATGTCATTTAATTTGTAGGTTTTCAGTTTCCCATGTATCATATTTTATACTCTCATACTTCACTGTATAAAGAACAAAATTTATGACTTCCGCTTTACTGCCCAATGTATCAAATTTGATGCACATCATTCATTCTTCCTCCCAAGACACTCACACCCAATTCGTTCAAACTCATTAAAACTAGTTTTAAGCTGAAATTAGTTATAAATCCTTTGTTATTTTATTATTTTAAAACTCTTCTGGAACCGAAAAATTATTTTTTTTTTTTGGGTAATAATTGCGCGACAAATTTTTTAGTTGCATAAGTTATTTACGACAAAAAGCGACAATTATTTCCATTATCCTTTTCAATTTTCGATTACATTTAATCCATTTTCTGGGGTGGTAGTGCTAACTTGACAGTCAAGTTAGCATTACCAGGGGTTATTTTCTAAAATAGTGGCGCGGCAAATTTTTTAGTTGCACGACAAATTTACGACAAATTCACGACAATTAATTCAATAGTTAAACTTTTGAAAATTGAAAGTGGAAATGCTAACTGGACACACATCACTAAAAAATGTGTACACAGACTCATTCTGATTCCGCATATGTGCCTGTGAGTTTCTCCATCGGCCTAATTAGGTCCATGTAGCAAATCACCTTTACCCTGCTGTCAAGCCGGCTGCTGTAAAACAGCCGTTTTGTCAGGGCGAAAACTTCCCCAGCTCTCGTGAGAGCAGCATCTATATGTCTGTTTAAATAAAGATACTGATCCAACCAGATGCCAAGGTACTTTACTTCATTGTTACTCGCCAGTGTCTGCCCACAAGGTCCTACGATCAGTAGCTTGCGCCAGTTCTTTCTCGAATCCCTTGAGGCCCCAGACAATGTGGTCCTGAACAGAATCGTTTCAGATTTCTGAACGTTGATTTTCAACTTCCAGTCATCACAATATCGCTGAATCTTATCGAAGTCACGCTTTAAAAGAATTCTGATGTCCTCAACCTTAGAAGCTATTTAGTACGCGATTAGTTCGTCGGCATACGCAATAGCCTGGAATAGAATGGGCGCGTTCACCGCTCCCTGTTGTAGACCGTTTTTAATGTCAAATGTTTAATACGCGTTTCGGCAATCGTATTGCCGTCTTCAGAATGTTCGCGGTCGCGGTGTAGACCTAGCTTAAGCTTGGTTGTGATTGAACTACTTTGGTTGATGAGAAAAGTGTATTTAGGTAAGTATTTGATTTTATTTTGTGTGGATTTATTATTATGTTGTGGTGTTGTACAGAATGTCATTTTTAATTCAAGTGAATCATTTAAATGATTAGTTTTTGTTATTTGGGATTGGGATGCTTTATAAATCTCACATTCTTTAATCCTTTTGTTTACCTTTTTTTGCATCGATGTAAAGGTTGGAAGCTAGTTTTGAAGTATGTGTGTGTGCAAATTTAAGCCATATTTGGATTGTGTCTTTAATTCGCATTTGAAAGTGAACTAACACTATTATGGCGTCAGTTCGTATGGGGTTCGTTCACGGTACCTATGAAGTATTCAATCAAACTAAGTCTAAGCCGCGACCGCACACTTTCTGAAGATGGCAATACGATTGTTGAAGCACTTCTTAAATTAAAATTAAAATTAAAATAAATAAAATCACTAATGCAATAAACAGTGTAATTTTTTATATTATCCCGTGACTTGGAAACCAAAGACAAAATGCGCAGTCATTAATGCTTTTTCATTAAAGAGTTTAGCTGGGTTTAATCGAAAACTTGTGTTAAGGTCGTACTGCCTTACACCTATCTTCTATATAAATGCCAATGAATATTTGTCCTCTACGTGTTCCTTAACCATTCATTCGATTGTGATTAACATTAGTGAGTTTTGCAATTTATTATGGGAATATGTATATAGAGTGATTTGATTAAAATGAAATGGTAAAATTTTGTTTTTTATACACACCCACTAAGTATAAATTGGATTTGAATACCCATTGAAACATACAGTGTAAGTTTATAAACATGTAAGTTACAAAGATCTGCAATGTTTGCATTCATAAACAAAAAGCTTGTACTTTTGTAAACTTTGAAAATCTCAGACTCCATGTTATAGCGTCTTGTAGATTCAGATAAAATGCAAATTCATGCAGATAAAAACTATTTTCGATTCGCAAAGTTTGATATTAAAAGAGCCCTTACATCCAATTTTCATTTATCAACGATTTGAAAATTCTTTGTAAAAATAATAGAATTACAACTTTTCTTATATTTTTAGGTTTTCCAAAATACTCTAACTTCGCTGAAAACAATTCTCCTATGCCTAAGAAACAAATGTTCACACTTTATAGTAGTTCAATGGACGTCACAAATAATGATTTTAAAGATTCTTCTCAAAAAGAACACACAGAAATTTTGACTTTTTGTGAGCCAACTGTAGTTGATGAAACAACTTTAAATCATAAGGTTGATTCAAACAAAAGACCAACCATTTATTTTGACTCGTTTGCAGTTGATGAATCTAGAATTGGCATGCAATTTACAAATACATCACGTCATACAATTGTTGATAGTAAAACAATCAACGAAACTACAACCTTTTTTAATACGACTGCTTCTTGTTTAGCTATGGGAGATCAAATAGATACCCTTTCAATGAAATTATCAACATATGCACAAAATGATTCGAACGATTGTGCTGATGTAGTGTCAACAGTCCAACAAAATACTAGAACAAACCTTCAAACTATTTCACATTTAGATGAGGATATAAAGTACTCTATGGCTAAACAACAGCAATCAGATAATTCAAATGAAGGAATGGATGTCGTCTTTTTTCAAGACAAAACTATCAATATGCCAATCAGTATAATTGAAGACTCTGTAAAGGCGTCCTCGAATTCAACTGTTAAAATTCGTGAAACTAACAACGGTTCTACTGACACTGAACTAATGAAACTCATTAGTAACGAAGCTAGCTCTTCTAATAGTAAAAAGCAAAGGCAATCACTGTATACTCCAACTGATATGATAGAGGAATCTCTAGAACCTTTTGCATCAAAATTTGTCAATCAACATGCCGATTCAAAAAAAAATAAACAGAGAAAATCAATATATACTCCGAGTGATATGATTGAGGAATCCCCAAAGACTAACAAGCCTATAGAAACTCAAAAAGCACATTGTTCACAAACATCTTACGCTTCTAAAGGTATTCAGCCGACACTGTTTACTCATAAAGAAATAATTGCAGATACTTCTTACGAAAATCAAACTAAAAGTGAACTACAAAAAACTTTCAAAACACCAATCAATATGTTCGAAGACTCTATTAATATTCAACCGCCATTAAAGGCAACTGAAAAACCTCGTCAGACTATCTATGATTGTGCTGCTATTGATGAAGATACAGTTTCTATTGCGAAATTGCATGAGGTTTCAAAAAATAATAAACAGAAGGAATCAATATATACTCCGAGTGATATGATTGAGGAATCTCCAAAGCCTAAAAGTATTAAAATAATGCAGACACTGTTATCTGTCGAAGATGCAATTGAAGATATTTCTAAAGAAAATCAAAGCAAAATAGAACAAAAAACTTCAATTACACCAATCAATATATTTGAAGACTCTATTAATATTCAGTCAGCATCGAAGGAAACTAAAAAACATCGTCAGACTATTTACGATTGTGCTGCTATTGATGAAGATATAGTTTTTAATCAAAATCTGCATGTGGTTTCAAAAAATAAGAAACAAAGAGAATCAATATATACCCCGAGTGATATGATTGAAGAATCACCGAATCCTACCAAACCAATACAAGCCCAAACAGGACATTCTTCACAAACTGCTTGCACTTCAAAAGGTATAAAAATAAGGCAGACACTTTCAACTCCCAAAGATATAATTGCAGATACTTCTAACGAAAGTCAAACTAAAAGTGATCTACAAAAAACATTCAAAACACCAATCAATATATTCGAAGACTCTATTAATATTCAGCCATCGTCGAAGGCAACTGAAAAACATAGTCAGACTATTTACGATTCTGCTGCAATTAGTGAAGATATAGTTTTTAATCAAAAACTGAATGTGGTTTCAAAAAATAAGAAACAAAGGGAATCAATATATTCTCCGAGTGATATGATTGAAGAATCACCGAAATCTTACAAGGTAATAGAAGCGCAAAAAGTACATTCTTCACAAACTGCTTGCACTTCAAAAGGTTTACAAATGAGGCAGACACATTCTAATCCCGAAGATATAATTGAAGAAACTTGTAAAGAAAATCAAACCGATAGTGAACTGCAGAAAACTTTCAAAACACCAATCGATATATTCGAAGATTCTTTTAATATTCAGCCGGCGTTGAAGGCAACTGAAAGACCTCGTCAGACTATTAACGATTCTGCTATTGATGGAGGTATAGTTTTTAAAGAAAAACTGGATGTGGTTTCAAAAAATAAAAAACTATGGGAATCAATATATTCTCCAAGTAATATGATTGAAGAATCACCGAAGCCTATCAAGGCAATAGAAGCCCGAACAGCACATTCTTCAGAAACATCTTGGCCTTTAAAAGGTATACAAATGAGGCAGACAATTTCTACTCCCGAAGATATAATTGAAGATGCTTGTAAAGAAAATCAAACCAAAAGTGAACTGCAAACTACTTTCAAAACACCAATTAATATATTCGAAGACTCTATTATTATTCAGCCAGCGTCAAAGGCAACCGAAAAACCTCGTCAGACTATTTACGATTCTGCTGCTATTGATGAAGATACAGTTTTCAATCAAAAACTGCATGTGTTTTCAAAACATAAAAAACATAGGGAATCAATATGTTCTCCAAGTGATATGGTTGAAGAATCACCGAAGCCTAACAAGACAATAGAAGCCCGAACAGCACATTATTCACAAACATCTTGGCCTTCAAAAGGTATACAAATAAGGCAGACACATTCTACTCCCGAAGATATAATTGAAGATGCTTGTAAAGAAAATCAAAACAAGAGTGAACTGCAAACCACTTTCAAAACACCAATCAATATATTCGAAGACTCTATTAAAATTCGGCCGACGCTTAAGGAAACTGAAAAACCTCGTCAGACTATATACGATTCTGCTGCTATTGATGAAGATATAGTTTTCAATCAAAAACTGCATGTGGTTTCAAAAAATAAAAAACATAGGGAATCAATATATTCTCCAAGTGATATGATTGAAGAATCACCGAAGTCTTACAAGGCAATAGAAGCGCAAAAAGCACATTTTTCACAAACTGCTTGCACTTCAAAAGGTTTACGAATGAGGCAGACACTTTCTAATCCCGGAGATATAATTGAAGAAACTCGTAAAGAAAATCAAACCAATAGTGACCTGCAGACAACTGTCAAAACACCAATCAATATATTCGAAGACTCTATTAATATTCAGCCAGCGTCGAAGGCAACTGAAAAACCTCGTCAGACTATTTACGATTCTGTTGGTATTGACGAAGATATAGTTTTCAATCAAAAAATGCATGTGTTTTCAAAAAATAAACAACATAGGGAATCAATTTATTCTCCAAGTGATATGATTGAAGAATCACCGAAGCCCAACAAGGCAATAGAAGCCCGAACAGCACATTCTTCACAAACGTCTTGGCCTTCAAAAGGTATACAAATGAGGCAGACACTTTCTACTCCCGAAGATATAATTGAAGATGCTTGTAAAGAAAATCAAACCAAGAGTGAACTGCAAACAACTTTCAAAACACCAATCAATATATTCGAAGAGTCTATTAAAATTCAGCTGACGTTTAAGGCAACTGAAAAACCTCGTCGGACTATTTACGATTCTCCTGCAATTGATGAAGATATAGTTTTCAATCAAAAACTGCATGTGGTTTCAAAGAATAAAAAACAAAGGGAATCCATATATACCCCGAGTGATATGATTGAAGAATCGCCAAAGTCTAACAAGGCAGAAGCACAAAAAACACATTCTGCACAAACAACTTGCACTTCAAAAGGTATACAAATACGACAGACACTTTTCACTCCCGAAGATATAATTGAAGATACTTGTAATGAAAATCAAACCAAAAGTGAACTGCGAAAAACATTAAAAACACCAATAAATATATTCGAAGATTCTATTAATATTCAGATTAATAGTCAGACTATCTACGATCCTGCTGCTATTGATCAAGAAACAGTTTTCAGTCCAAAACTGCATGTGCTTTCAAAGAAAAATAAACAGAGGGAGTCAATATATATTCAGAGTGATATGATTGAATGTCCAAAGTTCAACCAATCTATAAATGCTCAAAAAGCATATTCTTCTCAGACTTCTTACGAACCCAAAGACATAATAGAACAAATTTCCGATGAAAATAAACCATCAAAACATGCAACTGCAAAATATCGACAAACTGTTTACAATGTTGCTGACATTATAAATGAAACCATTCCGACTCAACAAGCAATGTTGGCTTCTAATAATATGAAATCGAGGCAATCTGTATATACCCCTAGTGATATGATTGAAGATTCTCCTCCTAAATCTTCCTTTTCCACAGACTCACTATCTTTTTCAAAACCAGTACCAAATATTGAAGAATCCTTCCAAGTGGCTACTGCTCCCAAGGCAAACAATAAATGCCGCCAAACTATTTATGATATAGCTGATATTGAAGAAACCACTGTGCCTATTCAACATACCATCGCCTGTCAAAATCCACCCAAAACACCCAATTGCAAATACCGGACGACTGTACACAATTCTGTAAATGTTGAAGATGATTTAAACCCTATTCAACACGAAATCGATTCTAACAGAAGAAATATGCATGGGAAATCAGTATACTCTCCCAGTGATATGCAGCTTGATGAATCATTGCTTCCTCAATCCAACAATACACAATTGGCTGAGACCTTTAAAGCTTCTCAGGATATGCATGAATATTCTATTGACTATATCGAACTAATAAGAGTGCCTCGAGAAACCAACACTGCACCAATTAATGTACTCGAAAATTCTTCGGCGGAAAAGTATACTCTCATGCCAATTGTAAATGGTCGACAAACTACAAATGTTTCTGATATGGAAGAAGCAACAGCTGCTATTCAAAATGCAACTAAAATCAATAAGCTGAGAGAACATCGGGAGGATCCCGCCAAATATACGCATACAGTGGAAGTAGAGCATGGCGTTCAGGCAAATGAAATACAGCATTTTACCACTGAAATCAAAACTATTCATAATCATAAAAAAATCCAATGGGATGAGAGTCAAAAGGCAAAATGTCATGAAACACCCTCCAAATTTAGTCGATCACTTATGGAATATCTTAAAGCTGAAGAAGAAGCAATTCAGAGTGATTCAATATATATGAGTGAAGATGAGGATATATTTTATGATGCTGAAGATGCCGAAATACCAGACAAACGTCTTACGTGTCATGTACCGGTAAATATGTTAGAAGAATCAGGTATTCAACCGTTACAAAAACATGTACTAAAACGTCAAACATTATTTTCTCCGAAGGATATGACAAACGAATCAATTGACCATGAGAAATGCAGGCTACCAAAAAAGAAAACTGATAAAGACTCAAAAATTGTTCAAAATGAAACTTGTTCAAATGTTGACAGTTCCAATGAAAAACAAACTTTAGACTTTCTACGTAAATGCTTGTTCCAGAAACCCTTTGAACCAACGGAACGAATGGAACTGACCCAGGAGCATAACACAACTGATATAAATGAACGAATTAACATGGTATCCCTATCAGATATGCACTCAAATCGACCAAATGTTGATACTCTATCTGTAAATACAGTTATCAAAGAAAATGAAAGATACGAAGAAAATAGCGAAAAAGAAACTGCTATGGATGTTAGCATGATCCCCGATAATTCAATCAAAACTTCGAGGTGTAAAAATCCCGCCTTAAGAAAAACTATGGTTTTTTCCAATGAGAATGCTGTGGATGAGTCATTCTTTGGTGAAAACACACCGAGGCCAAGTTTAAAAAAAAACCGCCAAACACTTCACTTCAATAACTCAATTAATACCGAGGACGTTTCTACGACATCAAACAAGACAAGCTCTCCTGTTCAGAGTCTTAAGGATTTGCTTCTTGAGAACACACGATTATTTCAGCAATCTAATATTTTAAAACCAAATTCGCTTGTGAAACAACGCTCTACTATTTTCTTTAGGGAAAAAGATAATTCTATGGAAGCCAGTTACATGGATTGCGGACCAACAAATGAATGTACTCCTTCGAAAAATAAAGTATCCCGAATTCCACAACTAATTGGCAGTGCGAAGAAGCTAGAGTCTTTGAAAAATAGTGTTGAATTTATTCAGCAAGAACTTCCTAAACTTGGTTGTAAACTTACGAAAGAGGATAGTTTTGAAAGCGTTCGCGATTTTTCGAAAGAAGGAGAACAGGAAACTCCAAGACGAGAATCGATATCTGTTCCTAAGAAATTACAAGATTCTTTCAAGAAATATGAGCTTTCTCAAAAAAGAAGTGGTTTTAAACCGATTCAATTGGAAAAGTCATTTGATACAATTGAGATTCCGCACAAAACTGCTATGATGAGAGGAACAGAAGAACAATCTCGTAAAGTTGTAAGACATCTGGAAGAATCCTTTGATACAATTGAGATACCACGAAAATTTGTATCTAGAAAAACAATAGAAAACTCACAAAGAACCGAAACGATATTATCGGAAAAGCTTCTAGATGAAAATTCTGAAAAGATAACTGAAATGGGGGGAAGAAGACTACAAGAATCTTTCGATACTGTGGATTTACCTAGGCGTGGCACCACTTTCCAGCGAAACGAAACTATATATCTTTGTCCGAATGACATTGACACAACAACAAACGCATCGCGGAAATCATTGTACCAGTTCGAAGATGAACCTATTACAATTTCTGATGTCTCAACATTCTTTGCTCAAAAGCTGCAACCACCTGCGCAACAAACTATAACAAATTATTCCCCTAATGCCACCAAAACTTTATGCAAATTGAACGTAAATGAATTTCAAAACAATCCTAGGTCTTCGGATTCGGATGATACAGAGCATAAATTTATTAAATTCAAAAAACGTTATTTCGAGCTAACGTGTAATAGCATATCGGTACCTGGTATGAGAGACGATATTGAAAAGACACACTTGAGTTTGGTCAATACTTTGGATGATGAATCAAAAATGGTGTCTTGCCAAAAGGAAATTGAACTGGAAACTAAACCACTTGAAATTACAGATGAAACGTTTCCTCCTGTACAGGAGCCACTAAAACCGATTCCATCGGTTTGTCGGAAGTGCAAACGCCATCGATTAAGTATGACACAAAATGAAACGACAATTGGAAGTTTTATGTTAGAACCCTTGCCGGTGTATAAAATGGACTTAAATGCACTCCAGCAATTAGAAAACAAACCAAAGCTTTCGGACGCTCTTGACATTTGGTATCAAAAAAATCGTCAGAGTGATACCTTCAATTTTTCGGATGGAAACCGAAGTTTAGCATTAGATGATCATGATTCTGTGGATATAGATAATTTTATGTTGAATCTGGAAAATGAGAGAATAAGGTATTTCTGAAAGACATACATTTATATCGAGAATATAATATTATTATTTTTTTTTCCAACAGGAATGCAGAGCATAGACAACAACATCGAAAAGAAATCAAAACAGAACCTAGTTTTGTTTATAGACTTCAGAAAGAAATGCAAAGGTATGTTCTGTTTAAAATTTTCTTATAATATTTAAAAAAAAAAGTTGTGGTACCCTCGATAGAAGTTAAAATTTTATTATAAAGTTTAACTTCGAAATGAAAATCCCGAACTTTGTATGTAAAGTAATTCTTTCTCTTCCCTAGAAATTATAAACGAATTATTACTTTTTTTTGGTATTAAACTATTCCGGATTTCGTCAGTCGATATTTTGTCATTCGGGATTTTGGTAGCCGATATTTTGTCAGTCTATTCGGGTCTTGTAACATTGAGAGTTTCTTTTTGTAAAACTTCCTAACTTCAGTCCTCCTATGATATCCCTCAACTTCATCGATCGCGAGCTTCTTTTTCCTTCTACGAATTTAGTTCTTATGTACAACTTTATATTTGTTTTTTTTTTTTTTATAACCAATAATTAAAATAAAATGTTCTAAAAATAAACAGCTAACAACCTAATTTTTACAGTAAACCCGACTGGAATCTGAATGCTCTTCTTCTGACAAACAATGTATTAAAACTAACGCACTCTCGAATAAGAACGTTTGCAATATTCATGGATTTTACACCAAAGGATCTAAAAGGAATCGAAGTGGACTTTAATGAAATTCAACTTGTGCCAAATAATTTACATAGTAAGATCAAAGATTTATAAACAAGATTTTTTGAGTGAATATTTTGTAATGATTCTTGTAGAGGAACAAAGGCCGTTTTTAAGAAATAATTGCTCTGATGACAATTTGCATACTGATTCTTTTTATAGTGAATTAAAAATTTAAATTACAAATTGTACATCCCATCTTGTTAAAAGTTTTTGGATATAAATTTAATTAAGAGCGAAACATTTGTCATTTAAAAAATCATTAAACCTATGAACCATCATCAATGTCAATTTATGAATTACGATCAAGTCGTAAATCTCTCAGAACACGTACAAAAATAATCATTCAAATTATTTAGTCGAATATTCGAACATAAGTGAGTCCGAAAAAGAATTATCACTCGCACTTGCTTATGCTCTAATATAAGCAACACGAATCAAAACGTGTAATATCCCACTTACTATTACGTTCAAAACATACATATGCAAAAGGTAGACCCGAGTTTGCCTTCAGTACCAATACTCTGATGTTTTCGCTTTTTTAACTGTTCGAATACCTTAAACTCGGATGTACCTTTTGACTCACTATATATTAGATATTTTTCAAAAACACAATCTAATTTTAGCCCGCCAATGGAAACCATTTGAATATGCGTGGCATTACCAATTATTGGTTGAATTGCCTTTTGATCTCAAGAAAATCTGCCCTACTAGCGAGCAATTTTCTCAATTCTTTCAACTTGTTGAAAACGTCACACAAGATGTCATCAAAACTGGTAAGGATATGCTTTCTGTGATACTAGCCTCACCAGCTTGTTTGATTAGGTAAGTTTTTAATCACAAATAAGATGCTTCAGATTGATTAATCAACATTTTTTTTCTAATTTAGAGAGCCATCTGGAAGTCTTTATATCAGAAAATACATTCGAACGAAAAATCATCAAAATGAAGTGAAACGAACTGAGATTCATATTGAAGTTCGTAATATAAAAAAAATATCATATGAATCGATTATAATGCCACCGCTTTATGAATTCGATGAAAAGATTCAACAGCTTCCAGAGGGTCACAACTTTTTGAAGATTTTCCTTGAGAATCCTTTAAATTTTATGAAGACGTGATAGATAATCCAAGTCATCTATGGAGTTATTTTTTTAGTTTAAATGTGTATATTGTTATTTGTTATTAATTTTTAATTAAGGAAGATAGATTTTATAAGTAAATGTTTTATTAACAGTATATGATTCTGGTTAATTGGTTACGATAAATATGAAATTGATAAGTAGTCCAAGTAAGTAGTATGCGACTTATATTCAGATGCGAGGGTGTGGTTTAAGAGCATAGAAAAATCGATTTATAGAATGTTTGAAATTATAAGAGGCTTTCAAAATCTCTTAATAACAACATAGGACTTAGGTTTTTTGGTCTTTTAAAACTGAAAGTGCTAAAAAAACATCGATTCATTCGAACTGAAATTCATCCGTTGTTTCTTTGCTGATTTCTTTTACAGTTGTAGAGTTAAAATTATTTTTTATGGGCTCTGATTCCGTTAAATTAAAACGATCGAATCGTTAAAAAATATTAATTAATCATCGTGAATATTGTTGTTATTGAGTTTTCAGATGCTTTTCAAATGGGAAATAAAATACAATACATTTTACATAATATGGAGATAGGTATAATGGTGCTTATCGCAAAAAGAATTATTAAAAAATCAAATATAATAAAGCGATTATAGTGAAATGTTTTCTTTTCAGTCTTGCAATAAAAATAGAGCTTTCAGAAGATGAATTTATGTGTTGATCCTTTAAAATCTTTTTACAAATGGTGTGCTTCGTTATTGTGTTGGACAAGAACAATGAATGAGAAGCTATTGTGTTCGCACTTTTAAGTGATTCCGCACGCAGAAAATTAATTATTGATTAGTTAAAAACAGTTAAATAAATATTAACAATTACAGAAAAATATGTTTTCATGCATTTTGTATGCTTTTTTTTTAGAAGGGTTGCTCGCAATTACATTTGCATGCGAACAATATTATGCGAATTCCAATGGTTTTGCCATCTACTTTCGAGTTAGGTAGTGTCCAATTTGTGTAAGGAAATTTTTACATTCGTTTATTAGAGCGTTCTTATAGAATTACAGAGTTCCGATTTTTCGAATTCGAATATTTTAATTCTATATCGAATTACATAGTTAGGCCCCAAGCTTTTATTTACTTCTGTTGCCATTCGAAGCATCTTGATCATCTTTCAAATATTGAATTCAATAAAATAGAAAGAACAAATTAATAAAAATTTAAATTAAACCTTTTTTTTAGTAGATTTTGGAGAAAATCGAGCTTGTGCTTGATCTGGCATTGCATTTCGAAACAGTCTAATTCTAAACTCTAACTATCACTAAAACCGTTAGTCTGACAAATATTTCTTTAAACATAAATTCGTAGGAAATGAACAAATAGTGACTGAAAAATGTAAATTTATTTTTTCGGGCCCCTGATTAGGCGCCGGTTATAGCGATCAGGAAAACGCATCGAAAAATGTTCGAATGGATCTTTTATGTTGTTTTAAATCGATTTTAAACACAAATACTACACTTATTGACTACAAATAACTCAAAGAATTTTTTTTGCTAATAATTTTTACTATAGAATAATTATTTATTGTTTAAAATGTATTTCTTTATTTTCCTGACGAAAACTAATAGGGAGTTTTACCATCTTGTCAAAGCTCACACTATGGTGAAGACAGATTGAAATATGTACCGCGCTTTTTTCAAACTGTCAAACTCAAGATCTTGGAGAAAACAATTTGGGAATAATTTTTAAATGCGGTATTCTTTTTTGTGTGAAATTTGTGATTTCCGTGGCTTAAAAATTTATTTTAATTAGCAAAACCAACAATTTTCAAAATTTTCGCGCACAAATCTTTAAAATTCCCGCTTTTGTTTTCAATCAATTTTTCAACAATGATCAAAAAAAAATCAGCTGTTCACCATACTGCTGTTTTTGACAATTCTATGAGAACGAGAAAGAGATATATCGTTGTTACCTAAAAAGCCCTATTGTTCGTGCCAGCTGATTGACATTTTAAAAAAATGGAACAAATCGTTCCAATTATTTGAGTTCAATTTTCACTTGTTCCACTGACAGATTTCTGTCAGAAAAAGTTTTTCGTGTGCATTTCAATCAGGAAAACAGCCTGTTCACTGACACATTTTTCCTGATCGCTATAAACGCACATCAGGAAAAAATTCCTGTTCCCATTTGTTTCTACTTTTCCTGATGGTTTTTCCTGATCGCTATAACCGGCCCCTTAGGCACGATTAGGGAATACGAAGCGAGTTGTTTTCAATAGCCACCAAGAGTTGTTTCATTGCGCACGTTCGGGTGCACACCAAAAGAGCTATCTGGATACGCCTGTATCGTATGAGTTTGCGAATGACCAAAATTGGATAGGTGTCAAAAGACACACAAACACATATTCGTAGTCAGCTGCTTGCCAATCCTCCCTTGGCTTCGTGAGTACACTGAAAATTTTAGGATACTTTCAGATTTATTTCCCCGCCGCAGATATATGGTCGATCAGTTGTGTTTTAACATGGAATTACAACAACAGTAAAGTATGCGAACCACAATAGTTGTGCACGCGAACGCAAGCATTAATTCGGAGTGGATTCTAATTATTAATTCGAAGTGAATTCTTCAAATTCTTCCAATTGACAGCTGATATCCACACAAATACAAAACGAGAGAGATGAATTAGTAAAACTTAATTTTTACTTCAAAAAAGATTCGTATCGTATTCTATAATCAGGAGCCAGGGTTTTTTGATTTTTCGGATTACATACTGTAGGCGACACAGCTTGCGCTCCATAATTGAATGTTGGTTCATTGAGAAGTGGGTGAATTAACCAACAACAACTTTTGGACACCAACACTATTTGGCAGGAATTATAGCTATTTCATTGCTGCCAAGCCAATAATCGCTCGTCTATATTTATAATCATGTTTATTCGAAAAACACGTTATTTGAATTGTCTAGACCAGGAATCTAACCTTGAGCTCCAACAAACATTGTCAACCGCACTACGCCATTTTCCCATTTCAAGTCAATTGTTCAAATATAGTGACTGAACTTAAAATGTTGGTTATGCACTTTTGGTCATGTATTTTTTATAATTTTTATAATATCACGATATCTTGGATTTCCCAAACGTATGATTCATAATGGTCATAATCAATTTTGTTTTTTATTTTTGCTCAATCAAATGAACAGACTGTTTCCATCTACGCCCATTAATGTGTGCATTGTTCACCGAAAAGAGACAGGTTGTTATTTATTATCAAAATAGGAATATTTGAAATCTTTCTTATATTGGAAATAATGTATCAAAAATGATATGTAAGGTTTACATTGTCAATCATTTAAAACCAATCATAATAAAGTGTTTGTAAAAACAAGTTGTATGGGTGCATTTGGTTGACGAAACGATGACTGACGTCGTTTGATTGACCGTACAAACAAATGTCCTTAGTTTTTTTTTCATTGGGTGCTCATGCTTAAAAATCTACGGAAGTAGATGTCGCTAAATGAACATATCGGGTAAGGACCAGTTGTACAATCGTAGTTCAAGTTTTTAACCCACCGATTTTGGCAGATTATCTATGGAAATCAGTGGTTTACAAATTTGAAACACCTTGAACCACGATTGTACAACTGGTCCTTACCCGATATGTTCATTTAGCGAAAACTACTTCTGTGAGTTTGAAACCATATTGATTCCTCTTTGTGTATAAACTCAATGGTTGGACTTAAATACTAATGTCGAATTCCTTTGATTTTTTCAGATTTGATCGGAAAAGTTGACTTTTTTTCCTTCCTATGGATGTTGAAAAAACAAAGTTGCTTTTTTTCTGTAATTGTGTGGTGTATATTTTATAGACGCGATCTAAACAATTCACTTAAGTTCACTTTATTAACATATTGCACTATTAACAACAAGGCTCACGTCCAATAGATTATTTTAAAATTATTTTATTTGAGAAATCTATATTAAAATAAACCAAAATACACAATTAAACGGCTCGTCTGACAGAAGAAATCAAATCTGTTAAGTATGTGTGCAAATATGTGTGAATCTTGCTATCAAATCGAGATTCAAGAAAAGTTGATCTGAGGGGAAAAAAAGCAACTTTTTCTTGTCTATGGATCATGATTTTCGGAAAAAAAGCAACTTTAGTCCGAAAAAAAGCGACTTTAGTCCGAAAAAAGTCAACTTTTTATTTCAAAGGAATTCGACATAAGCTTCACAGTCACAGGGCATCGAAATTCAATCGAATAAATAATATTTTAACAATGTGTAATATAATTCCCTTTAACCAAAAACACTCAAACTGAACTAAATTCTTCTGAATACATTTGTATTTGATTTTCTTTTTTTTTTGCCTTTTAACTCAAGAATAATTGCTACAAGAGTAAACAAAATACAAGTCAATAGTAACGACATGCTACGAGCAAAGTTTGAAACAAAGATTAAATATTTTTAATCTTTGGTTTGAAACTTACACAATAGTCGTGTTTTGTTGGCAAGTGTTTAGTCACTTTAGCAAAATTTTGTATGGGATACGAAAAGTGGCGATAAATTGGTCAGTAATTAAAGTGAACATAAAAGTGAAGATAAAATCTTGGAATGCCTGGAAATTTTTGGCGCGAAATATAAAGTCAATACATTTTTTGCTTAAATGTTGGTGGCACCTACGACAGCTTAAGACATGGACTTCATATACAAAGATTATTAATGGTTGTGTTCATTGTGTTTTCCTTTAGGGCGGCGTGTTGCGGAAGAAGTAAGAAGTTTTCAACCTACGAAAGTTGCAAAAAAGGTTTGATGATTTTGAACATCTCGCTTAAAAACAAATAAAAATTGGTTAAAGCAGATTTTTAAATAAAATTATATAATTTGGGATTTAATTTGGTAATATTCAAGCTAAATAATGATTATTTATCCGGTTTTTATTTGTTTGTAGTGGAAGGTGGGGTACAAGTTGACCAACTCGGCATATTCAATTAGCCATACTTTGCAGACACATCCATAAAATCATTTGAAACTTCGGCTTGGCATATAGTCAAGAATACCAACTTTGAAATAAAATAAGAAAGTGGATACAAAAGTGAATATAGCGTTTTGTTGGTTCCTTCCAGTGCTGACTAACTAAAAATTACCAACAAAACACTACTAATGATTTCTCTATGACACTGATTACACCAGTCCTTTTTTCGTACGTGACATGTTTCGTCTTTCTGACAGGTACGTACTATGGTGATTAGACGGTTCGTTGATATTTGCCCATTTCCATTCGTCATTTTTACGCCGGAAAGCAAAGCTTGACGCCGGAAAGCGAAGTTTGACGCTGGAAAGCTAGTTTGTGGAAGTTGTGGTAGTTTTTTTTGTTGAAAAAAAAACAAATATTATTGTTAAATATCATTGCTAATAGTTTCTTTTCAATTGTTGTTCACTTTTACAACGAAATAATATCAAAACAGTTGCAATATTTAATATTCTAAATAATTCAAGAAACAAGAAACGTCAAAGTTCAACCAGAAAGTCTTAAAATTTCCATACGTGCTTTCGTTACTTCTTTCCTCATTCGTTTTTACAACCCTCACACAAAATATCAAAAAGACGTATAACGAAACGTACGGAAAAGGGACTGGTCTAATCAGGGTCTATGCATTTAACTTTAAATTCTAAAAGAAACAAACAACTTAAGCGAGATTCCCATAACCATGGACGTACATATATATTTATTACGTCCATGTCCATAACCATTAAAAAAATCTTTATCGTGGAATGAAATAGAAACTTTTTCAAACATACATTTGTTATTTAATTTAAAAAATTGAATTTTTCAATCGAAAATTCATCTAGTCTAAACTAACCATCAATTTCGATAACATCAACATCCGATAACAAAAACTTTGACATTTTTCCAGAGCTACAACACAACGCCACAAAAAAAATATTTTAATTTTTAAAACAGAAAATTGTTATTAATTTCAAATGCTTGGCTTTTAGTTTAATAATTTAATATAAATCTAATATGTGTATAGAAACAAAATATGCTCATCCAATAGTTTTAAATATTTAATTAAAATGATACAAAACAAGAAGAGAAGAAGTTCGGTTAGTTGAGAAAAAGTTTAAGCTGTTTATTAGAGTTTTTTCGTAGCTACGATTTCTTATTTTTTGCTTCCAGATTTTAAAGAAGAAAACAACGACGGAAGAAGACACAACAACTGAAACCAAAGCTCGACGCATAAGTTTTAGTGAAAAGAAATTTATAAAGTGAGTTTTTTAGTTTGGAAAAGAGCTACACAGCTAAGTATGAATGTGTTTTCATGGTGTTTTCTGATCTAATGAATTGAATTTATATAATCAATGGCACACATCAATCCTAATATCTTGTAATCTAGTAATAACGACTATTTTTTAGGGAATTCATAGCTGGCGAAGAAGCAGCTACAATCTGGGGAACTTCTTATGAGGAATCAGCAGATGATTTGCATGTAAAATCTTTTGAAAGTGGTTTAGTCGATGTCCATGCCAAGCGAATAATTTTGAGAAATAGACGAGTTATTGTTGAACCTGTGAAAAAAAAGAAGAAAAAAATCTTTATTGCCGAAAATGATAAGGAAAACGTTTGTGCTCAGTCGACGATACCGCCAGTGGAGGTTCCATATGAAGAAAAAAAACCTGTACTTTTCCCGGAAGCAAAACAACCTGCAAATCTACTGAAAATTGATTTACCTTTGGTGAATATTCACGGAGACAGTCGAAAAACTATACAGCCGAATAACATTGTTAGTGGTCGTAATAGCATCGGTTCGAGTACGTTCGATTTCATTAATATCTCTGATCAAATAAACAAAACGATTACCTTTGAGCAAAGTGTAGATGTGACACTCAGTGAACTTGAACTAAAAATGTTTAAGTTTCGAGTTCCGGTCACATGTACAGATATGAATCCTAATATGAATGTAAACCGTAATAGCGATGATCTGTCGCTGAATAATTCCTCCCAGAGTATTCTAATGTTTGAGGAAGATGTAAACATTTGTAAAATGATTGGAGGAAACAAATTGAATATTACTACAATAAATCAAGAAATGGGAGAAGAGAATTTAACCAAAACTGAAGCAATAAAATCTCTAAGAGACGCAGATATTTCGGCGGAATACGTGAAAGAATCTGAACCGAATTCTAATAGAGTTGTCAGTCTGTCAATGGAAATAACTCAGAGTTATGATGCAAAGGGATCAAAAAGGAAGGTTGAAAGAAAACCCCAATGTAAGTAAATATTTAAGTCCTTTCCTCTTTTACTTTAAAAACAATTATAAAACAAAATTGGTTCGTTGGCTAAAAGTGAAAAGCTTTTAACTGCCATTATCTATATCACATTTAAAACTTTGTAAAATGTGTTAGGCAGGGAATAATAATATTATTTTTCATGAAGTTTCTTCTTCGTTGGATTGAAATATGTACCTTTTAACTCTTTCGCCCGTTACAATTCTTATCTTCGTCGGGAGCACCAATCACATACCTACATACCTGAAGTTTGCGGACAGAATTCGAAGTTGGTCGATACACCTTACATAAGATAGTTCCATAACTAAAACACTTGTTTTTCTTGAACATCGTGAAGTGTTCTATGTCTTACTTTATTTTATCGTTTCTTTTATACACTTTGTCCAATTTGAAAAAAATGCACGTAACTTTCATGCAACGTCTTTTTACTTGCGATTATAGGTACTATAAGGCAAGTCTTGGATTCGTGCAAAAAAAAATATATATTGAGATAACAATCAAACATGACATTACGATGATAGCGAGTCGAAAGAAGTGGGTCTGGAAATTCTGTCTGTGTGTCTGCCTGTCAGTCTGTCTGTCTGTCATTCGCACCTGCATCATAAACGGTTGGGCCGATATCCTTTAACTTGGTATACAAGGTAATCGTCAGGGGGTTTTCGAATGTTTGTTCTAGTCCTAAAACTAACGATACCTGCCTTATAACAGTTATGAAAAGGCTTGTTTCTCTCGACATGAGTAATACGGCATTAAAAGTCTTTTAAACTGTTGAAACCGTTACTCATAAAAATCAGTTTCAACGATACCTGCCATATAACGGTGATTTTTAAAATTATTTTTTATATTGACTTTCTCGTTAACGACTCAGCGGATCGTTACCAGACAATTTTTATTTATGAAAAATTAATATTTTGAGAAACAATTAACGTTTTTTTTTTAATTTAGTTTTCGCATGAAAATAATTAATTTGTTCAATTTGGCATACCTATTTAACATTTTTCATAAAAATATTTCAAAAAAGTTGTTTGAAAAAATCGATTTTTATAAACTGGACCTACGATTTTGGCAAAATAAAATTGTTAAATAGCTATATGGAAATAATTTAAAATAATTGGCATATGATGAAGATATTCTCGGAAAACTCTACTTTGTTATAAAAAAATAATTTTCGAAGTTATTTATTTTTTAAGCATCGCATTTTAATAGAATTAAAAATTAATTCATATACAAAAGTTGAAATGCTACAACATCCAAAAGAAGCACGCGCGACCCAGCTGTGCCTTTTTCTGTTAAGTCCTAGCTTACTTGCCATAAAAGGAAGTTTGTGCAATCCAGTCGTGCCTGTTATTTATATTGGATTTGCTTGTGAGCTGCCTTGCGTTGCTCAAGTGGACGAAGAGCCAATTGCGTTCCTGCTCTTAAACGATTCCGGCGTAATATTTATTTCGCAAAGAATACCCTTCAGTTTATCATATAGTTGATCTTCGGACGTACTGTTAAGTATACAGATTGTTTTTGATTTCAGGGTTTAGTTTAAATGCGTATAGGTCGTAGTTTAAAATTACTTATTTAAAAAAAAAACTTTGCTCTTCTTAATTAATTTGCAATATTTTCAGCTTTTGATCTGGATTCCTTCAAAACAGAAAACGATTCTCCACGGCACAAAAAACCAATGCACTCATTAGACTCTCATTCAATGGAAACCAAAAATGAGGCTTTTCAAAATTCCATTAAAAAAGAATACAAAAAAAGGTCAATTGCAATTGATGAAACAATATCCAGTCATGAGGCTGAAACAAAGAAAAGACCTACCATTTATTTTGATTCAATGCCTGTTGAAGAATCAACTGTTGGAATAAATACATTCAATGTAACGAACCCTAAATGCCACACTATTAATGATAACGATTTAATCAGAGAAAAAACAGTCAATCCAACTGCAACTACTTCGTGCCTCGTTGATGGGGATCAAATCGATGATATTTCAATGGATATATCAATAGATCATCAAAGTGATTCAAATATGTGTTCGAATTATTTAGTATCGGCTGTCCCAGAAAATAAGCTCACAAATTGTCAAACTATCCATTCTCCGCAACTGGAATACATTAATTCTGAAAAACAATCAGATAATAATATGAATGTTGAGTATTTAGAACATCAAACTATTAAAATACAATCTAGTATAATCGCAGGCTCCATTCCCACAGAAGTAGCCTTATATCAAAAAAATAAAAATTGTGATACTATCTACGATTCTGCTGATATTGAAGAAAATTCTAATTCTATCAAAAATATAGTTAAAATCGAGCAAGAGAAATTAATTCATCTGCCGACTGATATTATTGAGGAATCTCCAATAACTGTGAAACTTCAAAAATCGCAGAATGTTATTAAAATGCAACCAACTATCTGTGCCACAGAAGATATAATTTTAGAATCTCCTAAGAAAAAAGAACCTAATAATGCATTTTACACAACTATCAAAACACCAACAAATATGTTTCAAGATGTAATCGATTCTGAAACTAAACACGATTTGGCAGATATTGTAGTTAAGGATAGGAACACAATAAATATTCCCATTGATATGGTTGTAGATTCTCCCAAATCCACTATACTTCAAATATCAACATTTAAATCAAAAACTAAATCAGGTGATCTTAGGCCACGACAAACGATATTGACTTCGGAAGATATAGTTGAAGATTTTTCAAAAGAAATTGAATCTAAAAGAATTTTTCAAAAAACACCCCAAACGCCAATTGATATCTTCGATAATGTTGAAGAAGAAACAATTCCCGCTCAACACGCAATTTACTTTTCTAAACCGGCGCAGTATCCCAAACACTATGATTCTTTTGAAGGTAGAATGGCTTCGAATAAAAATAATATACTGAGGGAATCAAACCCCGTTGATGATTGCGAGGAATTTCCAATGCCCGATCAGTGTCAAAAAACACAAACTTCTTTTAAAGGTTATAAAGTGCGTGAAACAATACTCACCGCTCAAGACATTACTGAAGATTCATCAATCGAAATCGAATCTAAGAATCTGTTTCAAAAAACCATAAAAACACCATTTAATATATTTGAAGACTCTTTACAGACAGAATCGGCTCCCAAGCTAGTCCGAAATGGTCAAACTATAAACGATTCAGTTAAAATCGAAGAAGTGACTGCAAATAGTCATTATGCAATCACACCTTTAAAGAATAATAATCAAAGGAAATCAATTTGTTCTCCTAGTGATATAATTGAAGAAAATTCAAAACTTAACCCCGAAAGTGCAGAAGATTTTCTAATATTAAAAGCCTCAACAAGTGGATTAAATGATCAAAAAACAAGTTTCATTCTTGAAGACATAGTTAAAGATTCTACTCTAAAAGAGATACCTGAGCAACGGTTTCATAGTACAATCAAAACTTCAATCGATAGTTTTGAAGATTCTTTGCAATTAAAGTCAACGTCCAAATCCATTGGCACGAATCATCAAACCATCTTTGATCCGGCTGATATGGATATGGATGAAGTTGAAGTAACTATTGAACATAAAATTAACAAACCAAAAGAATCTTTGTACACTCCTATTGATATTATTGACCATTCTCCCCAGTCAATTCAATTCGAAGAAGTATATTCTGAACCAAAAGCTGCAGTAAGTGGTCTTAAAGCACACAAAACAACTGCAGAATACATAGATGAAGATATTTCAAACGCAATTAAATCGTTTAAAAAAACGATTGACGCAGACTTTGCTAATTACGGCGGATCTCTTCCAGCAAATCTTTCTAAATCTATAATCAAAAGCTGCGGAACTATCTACGGTTCTAGTGTGATTGAAGGATCTTCAAGTTCTACCAAAAATGAAAATCCATCGAAAAGAAGTAATCCACCGATAGAGTCAGTATATACTCCCAGTGATATGTTGCTGGAATTTTTCAATGTTCCAGTACAAGAAGCACAATCTTCTCTTACAAATGCTTCAACAGATCTTAAAAAGCAACAAAGAAACTTCAATGTGGAAGATATAACAGAAGTTCATCCAATAGAAATCCAATCTGGGATCGTTCTTGGCAAAACCATCAAAACACCAATTAATAAAGTGAACTACTCTCTGCCAGCAGAATCTCAGTCTGAGCTAGTGGCCAATGTTCATCATACTTTTTATGATTCTCTTGAAATGAATAATCCTATTTTTAATAATCGGAGGGAGACAACATATACTTCCAGTGATATAATTTCTGATGAGTTAAATGCAACAAATCCTACAAAAAGTAACAATGAAGGATGTAGGGCAGATATATCATTTGGTTTAACAAAGCAAAGTTTAGATTACCATACAAACAACGATCGAATGGATGTAGTAGTAGTTGACTCCAAAACAGATCTAGACATAAACAAAGTAAAAGCCAAAGAGGAGGAAAAACAGCGCACAAAGATCAAAAATTTAGAAAGTCAACCGTATCTTAATGATTCTATGAAAAATCTAATTTTAGTTAACCCCCATAAAGAAAATGTAGTCTTGGATCAGGATTATCAAAAAGAAAAACGTCAATCAATCCATACTACAGTCGATATGATTGAAGATTCTCCTAAAATATTACAACCTATTCAGTCATATACAACCAACATATCTAATCGTAAAACAATTCATGAATCCTGCAATATTATAATTGATTCACCGAAATCATTAAGTATATCAGAGACAAAACATAAGCAAGCAATCATTACTCAGTCACACTCAGTAAGTATTACCAATGCGCACTTTAATGAATCGCAAGATTGTGACATGACTGTTGAGAATAACTCTCTACTTAAAGACAACAACCGTCGGACAGACCACACTTCTCTTCATATGCTTGAAGATTCGCAAAATTTGAAGAAACACAGTGATGTCAAAACTATAGACCAGCAAATCAGAGCTGAATTTCTAAATGAAGTGACTTCTTATGTACTTCCTCAATCCAAACTAAACATAAATAACACTCATAAAGAGTGCGACGTATCAATGGACAAATCGATGAAAAAAGATGCAATACAAGACACGGTTCCAGTTGATAATTCAAAAGTATCAATGGCTAATGAAACGATTTCAAATAAACGTATGCAACCGACAACAAGTTTTAATGAGAATTTTAACGAAGAAGATAGTAAAAGTCAAGTGAATCAAAAAAAAGATTCGACTAATCAAAATAATCGTAAAGCCATCCATTTCGAAAAGAATATCAATTCAGAAAAGAGTAAAATGACAAAATGTTACGAAACACCCTCCAAATTCGATAGATCACTTGCTGAATATCTTAAGGCCGAAGCATCAGCTAAACGAGCAAGTTTAAAGACAAGGAGTCAAGTGCCAAAATACCACGAAACACCGTCCAAAGTCGATCAATCACTTGCAGAATATCTTAAAGCTGAAGCAGCAGCAATACAAAGTGAATCGAAAGAAACAAGTATGGAGGAAGATGAAGATGAGGAGATATTTTATGATGCAGAAGATGTGAGAGCGGACGAGATGCTTGACACACGTAAGACGTGTTATATGTCTGTTAATATTTTGAATGAATCAGGGATTCAATCATTTCAAATGAATGCACTCAAACGACAAACTACATTTTCTCCAAAAGAAATGACAAATGAATCAATTGAGTATACAAAAATCAAGTTAGCTGAAAACCGTCAGAAGGAAAATCGTTCCAAAACCTCTGATAATTTGATGCAAACACAAGTTAATGGAGGGCCACGTAAATGCTTATTCCAGAAATCTTTCGATTCAACAGATGTGATAGAAATTACTGCCTTGAATGATACAAGGGTTAATAAACCAAACGAATGTATTCAACATTTGCAGTCTGCCATTGAAAAGAAGCAAAAATACAACGAAATGGAGGAGTTGGAATATTCCATGGATCTAAGCATGAACATCGAAAAATCAAAAAAAGTTTCAAAACCTAGGGATGCCATCGTCCACAAAACAATCCACTTTTCAAATGAAAATGCTGTGGATGAGTCATTTTTTAATGAACAGAAATCGAATCCAATTTTTGAACAATATCGCCAAACATTGCATATCAATGAATCAATTCAAACCGCGGAAGCCTCTCCAACTTGGAAAAAGCCAAGCTCTGCTGTTCAAAGTGTTAGGAAAATGCTTCTTGAAAACACACGATTGCTATCGCAATCTTATTTGCTTAAACCAAGTCTTTTTGAGAAACAAAAGCCAACCATTTACTTCCCAGAAAACAACAACTCTATGGAAATAAGTTACATGGATTCTACCCCAAACGATACCGAATGTACTCCTTCAAAGAGAAAAATGTCGCGAATTCCACAACTTATTGACAGTGCTAAGAAGCTGGAGTCTATGAAAAAGAGTATACACTTTATTCAGCAAAAACTTCCAAACCTTGGTTGTGGTCTGATAAAAACGAATGAATTCGGCGATATTCCTAATCTATCAAATGAACAGAAAGATAAACCTACAGAAAGAGTCGTACAAAAAACTCAAGAGTCTTTTAAGAAAAATGACTTTTCACAAAAAGCAATTGTTTTTAAACCTAATCAATTGAACAAGTCATTTGATAAGACAGAAATATCTCGGATCGCTATGTCGAAAGAAACAGAAAAATCATACCAAGGAGTTGTGAGAAAATTGGGAGAATCCTTTGATACAATTGAGATTCCGCGGAAAGTTTTATCTTCTGTAAAGAATACAGTAGAAAAATCGCTTCTTGATGTTGATAAGACTCACCGAAGTATAACTAATATAGAACAAAGAGTACCGCCAGAATCTTTCGATATTGTGGACATACCTAGACGTGCAACGACTTTTGAAAGGAACGACATCACCTTTGCTTTTCCGAATGAGATGGAAATGACTAAAAATGCATCGCTAAAGTCGTGGTTTCAACTTGAAGATGTACCTATAACCATCTCTGATGTTTCAACATACTTTCCTCAGAAGGTACTGCCAACTGCGATACAAGCTACGGGAACATACTCGCCAAATAGCACGGAACCATTATGTAAACTAAACATAAAGGATTTTCAAGAGCTATCGGGATCACCTGACTCAGAGGATACAATGCATAATTTAGCCAAATTCAAAAAACGCTACGTTGATCTAACTTGTGATAGCATCCTTCTATCTGAGCTAAAAGGTGACATTGAAAAAACACATTTAAGTTTAATCAATACGCAAGATGATGAATCAGAAATGGTGGTGCAATGCCAACCGGAAATTGATATTCCACCAAGTATTGAAACTGAAATTTCTCCATTTGCAGAAGAGCCACTCAAACCAATTGCATCAGTTTGTCGGAAGTGCAAACGAAATAGATTAAGTGCGACACAAAACGATACGAGTATTGAGAGTTTTATGTTGGAACCGTTGCCAGTATATAAAATGGACTTGGATGCACTCCAGCAGTTAGAAAACAAGCCAAAGCTGGCGGATGTTGCTAATTTTTGGCAACAACAAATACGTAAAAGTGATAGCTTTAATGTTTCTGATGGAAGTCGAATAATGACATTGAATGATGAGGAATCGTTAGATAGTTTTATATCCAAACTGCAAAACGAGAGACTAGTGTAAGTTTGATAGATATTTTATGTATTTAATCATTGAACGTTACAATTAGGTATATTTTTTTTTACAGGAATGCAAAACATAGAAAACAAAAACGAAATGAAACAAAAATGGAAACTAGTTTTTTACACAAGGTTTGGAAGAAAATTCAAAGGTATGTCAAATATTTAATCTTTTTTAAAATATTTTGTAGATTTAAATAAAATAAATCTATTACTTTCTTGTTAATTCAAATCAATAATTAAAAATTGCGTGTTGTGGATTCGACTTGAATATGAAAAAAGTGCACTGCATTTTATAAGAAAAATCATATTCGAGACATGGTCGCGAAAATTCGAGTTCATTTGTATGGTGTTAACCAAAACTGTAAAAAAATGCAATAATTCCTGTATTGCAATGAATTTTTCAAGTCTTATTATAGCTTGGAGTATATTTGATGCTTGAAATTATTTTCAAGCAGTATAATGGTATTAAGCTACGATGTTGCCTTATTTTTCACTTATTTTTTATTTTCTCAGTCTTACTAATTAAATCCTAACATTAAATTATTATTAATTCAAATTATTGAAATAAACTTAACTCTATAAAAAAAACAACCTATTTTTTTACAGTAAGCCCGATTGGACTCTGAATACTCTCCTTCTTGGGAACAATGTATTGAAACTAACTCACGCTCGAATACGGACTTTTACGATATTCATGGATTTTAAACCAAAGGATCTAAAAGGAATGAAAGGGGACTTTAATGAAGTTCAACTTGTGCCAAACAAGTTACATAGTAAGATCGAAAAATGTATTAGCAAGATACACCCGTTTAAGCTGAGATTCTGTATGTATCGGGAAAAATTTGTTTTCCCAGTCATGTCAAATTTTAGTGCTCATTTTGTTTACGAATGCATTACTCGGCTTTAGCTATGTATCTACCTACAGTTCTTATAGTTCCAAGTAAAACAAATTGAAATATTTTTGAACTTTTTCATGTTAAATGTTACCTATGTGTTTGTTGAGCATCTCGTTCAAAAGCTGTCAATAATTTCTCATAATTTAATTTTGTTAAAAAGGTCAAATATATCTCATTCCTACTTTGTCAGTCAGTCAAATATTCTTATCACAAATTACAAATCTCTCAGTACCTACATGTTAAAAGATTAATTATCCAAATTATTTATAAAACTTCCTTGCATACATATGATATTTTTAAAAAAAACAAGTAATTTTTTTTAGACTGTCAATGGAAACCATTTGAATATGCTTTGCATTACCAATTATTGGTTGAATTGCCTTTTGATCTCAAGAAAATCTGCCCTACCAGTGAGCATTTTTTTGAATTCCTTGAACATGTTGAGAACGTCCTACAAGATGTCCTCAGAACTTGCAAGAACATGCTTTCTCTCACACTATCATCACCTGCTTGTTTGATACGGTAAGTTTGATACAAAAACAAAATGTTTCAGGTGTATTCATTATTTTTTTTTGTTTCTAATGTAGAGATCCATCGGGAAGCCTTTATATCAGAAAATACGTTCGAACGAAAACTTCCCAACATGAAGTAAAACGAACTGAGATTCATATTGAAGTTCGTAATATTAAACAATTATCCTATGAATCGATAATAATGCCACCACTTTATGAATTCGATGAAAAGATTAAACTGCTCCCAGTGGGTCATAACTTTTTGAAGATATTCCTCGACGATCCATTAAAGTTTATGAAGTCATGATAAATATCCAAATCAGTTATGAACTTTTTTGTGTGTTAAATTATGTATATATTTTGTTTTGTTTTTGTAGAGGTATATCGATTTTATGAGTATTTATATTATGTGCATAATATAACAGTGTATGAGCCTTTTTTATTTTGTATTAGTTAAGATGCATCGATATACAATTTGCTTAATACTATCTTATCTTAAAGTATCTTATTATCTTAAATTGGTACCGAAGGGGCCGAACCTAGTCAGTTTTTTTTATATGATAAAATCAATTTTTTTTTAAATAAAATTAAAATTAAAAATGGTCTTCTTCTCTGATTGTTCAAGTTTCTACGTCATACAATATTTGGGGAAAGTATACGTGGTTTTCAAACACCGTAATGAGCTGAACCTAAGTCAGCGTAAAAGAGAACATCATCTTGTCCGTTCAGTTGGTATAGAATCTTGATTGCATCTTTGGTACCTCAAATCCGGATGTCTTGACTTTTGCATGTCGATGTGTGTGGTGGACGGATTAATTGAATAAGGCAACTGCATGAGTGTTGCACCGAAACATCTAGGTAAATTGTATTGCGCTGTATTTAAAGTTTGACTTTTTTTTTTTAATTTGACGGTTACGATAAGTGTTAACGGTTGAGCGTAATATTCTTCGTAACTGACATTTTTCGTCCATAAAATAGAAATTGGCTTGATTTTGCAGGAGAGGGCTTTACTTTAAAGTTTTCAAGTTCCATAAGGCTGTGGGTGTTAGGACAATTTTAAATCCATTTTACAGGGTGCGTTTGCTCAGTATAGATTGTTTTAATTTTCCAAAAGCAAGACATATATGTTCTGAGTAGAATGGTATAATTAACTCATTTTCGACAAAAAGTGCACTTAACACATTTGTGCACTAAGCCGTCGATATAATAATTATTTATATGTGACGAGTACAAAATCAACCGTACCATAACCCGCTATTAAGCAACTCTATAAATTAGAGTGAGCAGATATCATCGAGGGAATATTACACAAATCAAATAAACTTAACGTGAACAAAGTTAATGACATTTTGTTATGTAGCTATTTTATATTTTAATAAATACAATTTTATTATTTAACTAGAACTACGTACCTAAACATAATATGGCGTTAAGCCCTTTAAACTGGAAGCTCATTAAATTAAGAATTAGCTTGTAATATTTATTTCATGCATTTTATATGCAGTAGATTATTAGAAAGTAAAAAAAAATCAAAAGAATTCCATAGGTTAGGATAGGTTCATATACGGCTAGAAGGACTATAATCTTTGGAGCTATTTTAGTCTCAATTTTATAAATAAAAAAAAAAAACACGAAGTAAACCTTCTAAAACACTCTTAATTAAATATTCAAAACTCGGTACTTCAAGTTATTTCTTATTTCACATATGTACGTATTATAACCCTAGGATTTATTGGGTTCTAATTACAGCATCCAACACCGTGCTTTCTTATAAAAAATTATTAATATGAAAAAAAATTCTTATATAAATAAAAATGCATTTCTTTTATCAGGTGAAAGCATGTATGAACGAAAATTTTCTTCTTATCAATATTTTAAAACAAAATCAAAAGGGTGAGTTCCATAAGGTAGACTTAAGATGTTGGTAATTTGCATGTTTACCATTTTATAAACGTTTTCATTTTAATTTCGTATAAACGTTTAATTATGTTGTGAATGAGACTCCATATGTATCAGAATAAGTTTCTTATATCAGGGTTTTTCTTATAAACAATAAACAGTTTTCTTATATGTGGTAAATTTAACACCTTAACACCTAAATATCCTTAGGGAGTGTGCATGGCGTCTTGGAATATCTGTCTATCTGTTTATAACCGTGTTTTGCTTATATAAAGACTTTCTTACATCCATCACCTACTAACTGTACATAATAATAAAATAAATAATGGATAACAAACGTCTAAACTAGTTCGAATTATTATCATAATTGGAAATTAAAAGAGGCTTTGCTTTCTTAAATTTTGGATGCTTAAGTTCACTTGTGAGTTTTTTAGCTTTGGCTTCATGCTTTTCAACTATTGGTATCCAATAATCTGCAACAAACTTAATATCAAAACTTTCTATAGGTATAGTTGACTTAACTTTCAAATCTTCTTTGACCATTAGCGAAGACAATCGACTAAATGTATCCACCAGAGAATTAGATTCTTTAACCAGTTCTTCAACCGCATTGAAAAGATCCACATTTAAAGCAACATCGTGCATGTCGGCATAAGAAGACTTTTGATTACCTACGATAGGTTGCAATTTCATATTTGAAACTCTTTCTTCTATTTCGGTGTTAGAGAAGCTACTCCATGGCATTGCCTTAGTTGTATAAGGTCTCCACTGAAGTTCATCATCAACAGGATACTCAAAATGCCAACTTGATAAAGTCGGCTTGAGTAAAGAACCGGTCGATTTAGAAACTTTCTTAAAGTGTTCAATTAAAGAAGTCTTATCTCCGTAACCCGATATTGAATCATCAGACATTTCATCGAAACTTTTTGATCTTTGACAAAGTTGTTCGTCGTTTTTTCGAATTTCTCGTATTTGGGCAAGAAGTTTTTGTTCTATTGGTGTAAACGAAGAATCTTTGTGTTGTGGTTTATTAGCCATATAGTTTTCTAAAAATCGTGTAGTTACTCGAGGTAAAAGAGTTTGTGTTGCAGTGTCGATACCAGTTATTGCTTCTGTCATTTGAGATGCAGAATGGGTTAGAATGACTGAAAAAATATTCACATGGAGTTTTTATGATGATTTTGAATATTAAGTAACTCACATTCACCAGGTCCTTCTTTTTTTAGTGTTATAGAGCCATCGGTAAGAATGCTGACATCATGCTTTGGGATAAGATCATGTTGAATCGGAATTCCTATCGTATTACTTGGCTTGAATATTGGCAATTCAACTTGAATTGCAACGGATAGCTTAGATAGTCGTAGACGTCTACAAAAAAAAAATTATAGTAGGATAGGGAATTTGCTAATTTTTATCTTAAAAAATTGGTTGCAACCATTAACTACAAAGGATATTACAAGGGGGCTCTGTAATAAATTGTACTGACAACCTGTTTTTAAAAGTAAATATTGACGTAGAGATTGTTTTGTGTGTAGACAGTACACATCTTTAGTTTAATTTTAATAAAGTTAAGATGGAGAAGATTGGAGCAGAATTAAACATAAAGTTCTTTTGTCGTCATATTGCTTCGAATTAAAAGTAGGTCGTCATATTGAAATGGCGAACTTCAGGTTGGGTTTTGGTTTTTAACTTGGCTTAATGTTCGTGTGAACATACGTGTCCATTCTGTTTGTGATTATGGGCCTTACCAATAACCAAATTTAGTAATAGCTTAAATAAAATCTCCACACTTTAGACAAGCTACATATTATATACCAGCATTTTCCTAAAGTGTGGAGATTTTTATTAAGCTGTTGCTAAAACTAAAATTTTCTCTTTACGAAAGTAAAGAGAAAATCTTTTGAAGGAGAGAGCAATTTAAATAAAAAAAAAAAAATATGTTATGGGATTGGAATTTTTTAGATTCACACATTTGGCCAAAAAAATTGTTTGAACTTTCTTATAATGTAATATTTTCTGTGTAAAATCTATTAACACAGCAATTTTTAAATCTTTTTAAAATCTAGACTAATAGTACAAACAAAATAGTTTTATGTCACCCTCATACACACCTTGACGCGTCCAGCAATTTCGCTCGAAGCAATGCATTTTTGTCTGCTTTCGGTAATGTCGAAACGCTTACAGATTTCCATGGTGGTCTTTTCTTATCACCTTCATCTTTCATGCGTTTCCAGCTTTTTATGGCCCTACAAAAAAAGTACGTATACGTCATAGTGTACAACATTTGTGTTGATTTATTAAAAAAAATGCAATGAATGACAAATGTTTATACTTTTTCCATTTAAGTTTGTATAGAGTATTTTCATCTTCTTTATCTAAATGTATATCCATCGAAACTTTTCGATTTTCATTTAGAAACGTTCTTCAAGCCGATAAGTTTCAAACTGATTTATTTAATGAAAATACAAATGTACATAACAAAAGTTCTTTGGTTGAATTCTGATAAATTTTTTTTTTGGCGTGTGAATTAGTGAATTAATATTCACACAATTTATATATGTGCATTTTATATTGATTGTCGCAAGACACGAAAGGATATCGTTTAAACCTACCTGGTGTTGCTTCCTGGAGAATTATCATCAACACTTTGTGTTTCGCTAGTTTCAGATGATGTTGCACTATTATTAGAACTCGGTGAATTAATTTTACTCATTCTAGATAATTTGTTTTCCAAGAACTCAAATCAGAATAAAAGAAATTGATTCAAGAATCGATAATAACAAAAGAAGTATCCAAGGAATTTGTCGTGTTATAAAATAGTTAGAAGTCGTATTGCGCGTCAATGTGAATAATTTTAACGTTTTTACATTATTAAAATTTTTGGTTAGTACAAGAAAATTTTTAAAAACTAATAAATTATATGTATGTATGTAGGTATAATAAATTGTTTATTATAATAAACTCTCGCCATGGAAAAAATGGTTCGAAAGGCGGAACCTAGTTTTAAAAGGGAGCTGAATACTGATGTTGAAGTCAAATTGATATTATTTTTATTATTATACACGGCACCTTTACCTATTAGTTTTCATTTTTTTCTCATGAACAAGGTGTTTCTTATCAAATTAGTAGTGTGACAAACAAATTATTTTTATTTCAATTATAATAACTTTTTATAATTATAAATTCAAAATGGATTCTAAGTGTTTCATGTTTGATTTGGTCATTTTAAATGTATGGTTTCCTGATTTCGACTACGAAAACAATACGCTTACCATAGAAGTAATCTTTAACAATACGGAGTTTACAATTGAATCGAATCCAGAAAAACCTGGTGAATTTAAACAAGGACGAACAATTGAATTTAATGCTTATCCAGGAGATTTAAATCTTGATTTATTAGACCATCCATTAAAACTCAAAATTTTAGCTAATGGAGAAGAAATTCAAGGTTGGTTTTGGTTATAAACACTATCAGAATTGTATGAATACATTTTTATATCAAATAGGTGATGCTGAGTTTTTTTGGCCTAAAGAAATGTTGGACAAAATTGAAAGACCAAATTTTGTTCAGTATAGTCACTTCGAAGAGCGTGATCTTATAGTTGATCGTGTTTCGACCGGAAAAATCAACGTGCAATATCGATTGCGGGTTAAATGTGAACTATCCGAATCAGATGAAGATAATGTGGAAAAACGTGGTGACATTCAAAATGAACTTAAGAAGATTGTTGATCCAAATGAGCTGTTCTTCTTGATACAAAGTGATTCGGATCTGTGTAATGGCATTAAAGATAATGATAAGAGGAACGAATCTTTAGCGACGGCTTTGGATCTTTCAAAATTTAAAAAATTTCATGGAAAGGTTGTGAAAGATGCTGGATTAATTGATAAAGTGTATACTTTGGATTGTTGTCACACTAAGGCAAGTTAAAATAGATTCATATGTATGTATATATTTTTCGAAAGAACAATTGACTATATTTGAGTTAAATTAAAAAGTATATGAACCGTTCCGTACGTATGCACCGTTCTGTCAATTATAATCAATTCCATTTCTACATTTCTTAATCTTTAATGGAGGGCAGCTACATTTCGTTAAATTTCTTTCAAATCCGCAAAATTTTAAAAAGCCGAGTTAGATTGCTCAGCGCATAAGCAAATTCAAAGTCAAAGAAGGAGTAATTTTTTTCGATTTTCCGCTTTAATATGGCATGTGAAGAAAAATAATTTTGTTCAAAAGCTGCCTAAAACTAAGTTTTTCTTTCCAACATAACGTGTTGTTGCAATTTTCCTCCGATTTCTAAAAAAAATAATAGCTTTTGGAAAATATTTTATTAAGAGCCAGGCTCTTAAAACATTAATTAAGTAAAATCCTTGATCCCGCAGTCTAATAATAATAAATATCAAAAAATAAACTTTACAGAAATATCCATTTTATGATGGCAAACTACCATCATGTTCAAAGCCTTGTTATGAAAAACCTTCCAAAAAGCTTGTGAAATGTTTTGAATCAAAATCTAGTAGTAAGTCATCAAGTATTAAAAATGAAACTGATACACAAAACAGGTATTGATTTATTTTTTCAGTGGAATGGGCGTGCAAGGCATCACAACATATTCAAGAATGTCCCCACAGCAATAAGTTTTCAGATGAATCCATAGGTATTTCTTTTAACCATCTTAAATAATTAAAAGACTAATTAGCTATTATCTTAAGAATCATGTTCTTGTGGCTTTTCTGAATTAAGTGCCGAACAAGAGTTAGAAAACTTCACCAACAGAGAGAAGAAAAATATTTCTAAATTTCCCCAATCCCCACCGGTTCTTAAGGAAACAATGTACATACGTCCCAGGTACGTGTGTTAACTTGAATCAAGTCACAGAAAAAAAATATCAAATATAACTTAACATTTAAAGGTTCTGTCCCATTTGTAACGGTGATGTTTCATGGTTGCCGAAAATGGCAGCTTGCCCTAAATGCGGTCACAAACCGACCCCGTACACCGTAGAAAACAAATACAATGAAAATCTGACAGCTGATCAAATTCTAGCAGATTGGGCTGTCGACAGTCCAAAGGAAAATATTAAAAACGATAAAAAGGGTTTCAAACGGATCAATCGATGTGCTTGCAAAAATGACAAGGTCTGTGCCTACTGTAGAATTCGTAAAATTTGCACAGATGTTTTGAAAACAAAAAAATGTCATGGTCCAAATGTTAAATGCTCAATAGATAGTGGAACATTTTTTAGCAACCAATCTGGAAGTAAGATTTGTAAATCAGCTAGTGAAAGCGATTCTCGAACGTATTTGGCAAAAGTGTTTTCGGAACTAAAAGATCTTTATAACCTTAAGTCTGTATCGCAGAAGAATGAGCTAGAGTTGAATGCGAAGTGCGAAAGGTCCTTTACAGGATCAAGGCCTTCAAAATGCAAAAGACATAAAACTGTTATGCAAAAGAAAAAAAACAGTTTGGCCAGAAATTCACTTCCCGAGGCAAAGCAAAAGTTATGCAGAAAAAAATTGTAAGATTGTATATATTATAAAAAATTTTTTTTTTTTTATATTCTTCTTGATATACATAATATGTAGGTATAATTATAAGACTGATAGAAAGTATCCTGGGACAATTATTGGCCACAAGACATGTGTGTCTTCTGGGAAAGTAGTACCGAGTAACATGGGCTGGTTGTGGACCGCTAACACAGTTGGTGTCCGAAGTGGCTGGAAACCTGGGGCCATTCGTAAGCCCATAAAAGAAATTATGAACTATTTCCTAAAAGACTTCCCTGTTGATACTTTGAATGTATCACGATATGGTCAAAACAGAGTAGCTAAGAAGATATCAGAAGAGCTAGTACAGAAGCCAACATTGCATATTTGTAAAAAAAATGGTACTTACATAATTACAATGCGTCCGATCAAAGAAGCAACAGTGCTGAAGAACTGTGCCGATCCATATGTACCGATGAAGCCTATACAGTTCAAAATAGTTAAAAATCCTCTAAAAGTATGCTCAAGTGAAATAAAAAAAAGCCTAAAGCAACATTTTAACAAGTGCACTTGTCACAAGCCAATTTCAGAATGTTTTTGTCGAACATACTTGGAAAAAAAACGTCTTGAATTTGAATTGAACAAAGCTTGCTGCCTTAAAGGTATACCAAACCTAAAAAATTCTCTTGTGTTATCGGATACATCAGATTCTGAAACGGAGTTCGATTTCGATGTTACTCCTCCAGCTGGCGTTATAAAGCCTCTGCTGAAAAATAAGCCAGATCTAGTATGTCGTGAGACACAATACAATGAGAGCGATTGGATTATAAAGCCAACCATTCCAAAGTCACTGAACAAATACATGAAACCGTTTGATGCTACATTTGGGAGAACTACTATCCCTCCAGTTAAAACTTTTCCTGTTGTCCCTGATCCAGGACGTCGGTCAAACCAACGTAAGATTCCTATTAGTGGTATTGTAGGTGGCTGGGGTGGTATTGGAGGTAATAATGGTGCAGGCAGACGCACTGGAGGTGGACCAACGAATACAAAAGTGCTATTTTCTAATCTTGCTCGCAGAGGTAAATGTGATACATGTTGTTCATACCCGCCACAGTGCATGCCTCCAAGTATGCCCATCTGCTAAATTGGTTTTATACTTTAACTAAATATTTTTTAAATCGCGTAAAAATAAATGAAATATTTTTTACTATTTGAATTTTTCATTTAAAAACAAGAAAAGTTTTTATTTGTTTTTAACTCAGCAAAATATTAACGGTCGGTCACAGGATTCGATGGCTTTTATTCATGTATGTATGTAGATATTCTTCTTGGATAATGGAGCTACAATAACTTGGACCAATGAAGATAATAATGCTAGAGCCTGGTACCCGATGCTGAAGGAAAATAAAATGTTTGCAGAAGTTTCACAAAGCACAACAAAATTGTTAATGAAGACACAGCGGTAATAAATAAGCACCTAATACAAAAACAGCATAAGAGAGAACTTTGACAGTCAGACGAAATAGTTCGTTATATCTTTAACAATACGAGCTGCATTTTACTTGTACCAAGAGCCAATACATTTTATGATGCGGTATTCTGTGCCTTTTAGGAGAAGCTAAAACTCCTCAAATATAGTATGTAATAGGCATTTAACTCAGCACGCGTACATTAAAATTGGAGAGGAAATACTCGCATTTCTTTTTCTTGATTTCCTATTCATGACTTAACGAATAATTGATATGACACCGAGCTAAAACCTTTGCATGGGTTTATTTTTGCCATGCAGCACTAGTAGCACTACGTATATCGTATCGTGGCCAAACCTTAAAGGTAGCTACTGGGTCTTCTGTTGCTAAATTCCGACCTGAAGGGTCCTTCATTATTCAGTAAATTTAAAACGATTGAACAATAATCGTTTTTTAATTTGTTCCTTTTATATCTCAATAATAAAATGGAGAGAACTGATAAGATTATTTAAATGAAACTTCGACTTATATAAAACAATATAATTATTTATTTAAGAAAACGAATTTATAGCTTTAGCTATTCATTTAATAATAACATAAATTAATTTTCTAGTTGTTTGCTTGATAATAAGAAGCTTCTTGATAAATATATTGTATTTTGTTAAGTGATTTATAATGTCACAATAAGAACAACTTTTGAAATCGTATAATAGTTTTAATTTTACGGAATCAGGGTCCTGTCAAATTTACTACACACTTATATTTGCAGCGTAAGGCCTTTATTTCACATTCATTTCACTCACATATGAAAAAGTGGGCTCATGCAATTCGTCTCAAAGTGTCTTTTTACACTATATATTCAAGGATGCTACTTTGGGGCGCAGATGGAGAGGTCCGAGTTGACTACTAGTAGTAGTAGTAGTTTCGAAATTTAAATCAAGTTCGTGCATACATTTATGCTCATCTGTAACCTCACTTAGAGATTTTGATTATCTATTACATTCAAATGTCAAAGTGCCGAATTCACCGAACTCACCTCCAGGTCGTCACACAAATTGTCAAAGTCTAGTTGCCAGTTCAGTTAAAATAACCTAGGTTTTTAAGATTTTTTCCCAAAATTCTATTATAAAATGCGTTTTACAAATAAATTATGTGCCCAGCATTTAGGATGGTTTTTCAAAAAACATTGGTTAATCCAAGGTAAACGTGTTGCACGTGATACAGGAGCTATTGCAGAGCTAGAGAAGCTAGGAATCGCTGTACAAGATCCCAAAAATGTTATCAAAGAGACAAATCCAAAGTGAATTATTTTGGGCTTTAATTATTTGAATGAAATGTATTTCTTTTTCAATAGTTTCAGATATGAAAAGTTTGTATTCAGTGAGCCACGAGTTGCTGAAGTTGTTGAAGATGCTACCCATCGAAATTGGCATAGCAGTCCGTGTCATATCTTTGGTGATTCAAATGTTCTACTTGAAGGTGTTGCACAAGCACAAGTTCTAACCAAAGCAATCGAAATCAATGGACTACCTAGGAATATTGAAGAAAGTATTAATAAAATGCAATTGAATAGTACTGTTGAAAGGAACATACAGAATTCAATCATGGCATCTCATGTCCTCGATGCACAGCAAATTAAATTACCAAAAATTAAGATTCCCGAACGTCCGCGTTTTAATTTACCTAGAGAATATGGAATTTCACACAGCAGGAGAAGGTAAGAGAGAAGTCAATGTAAATGCTAAGCAAATTAAGGAAAACATTGGTGGTCTATTCCCTAGGCGCCTCCTTATCAACAAACTTATATTCGAATGTGAGAAGCTTTCTGGAAATTCCGTGACATCTCGCAGACAAATCTTTGACAATGCTAACTTCAACTTAAATCTAAGCAAGGACGGTGACTTGCTTCAGTTCGAATTATCTGCCGAAACTCTCATGACTTCGACAAAACCGATTGAACCTGTAAAGGGAAAGTATGAAGCTGAAATTCCTGACTTGTATCCTATCAGACACACCATCACAATTCCAAAAAAGAATATTTACACAAAAAAGAATAGCTATCGTACGTTTGATCTCGTAATTGCTCCAAGTTTTCTATTAATAAATTCGTCGAATGTCTTTTTTCTAGCACTCCGAAGTAGTCTATCTTGTAGCCACCCTCACACTATCTTCGTTCACTTTGACGAGGAAAACGTAAAGAATCTACATGAAACATCAGTCACAACAAGTCAGTTCCAAGGAAGAAATTTACTCAAAGCATTTACAGTGGCTTCTGCCAGAGCTAAGCAGCTTTATGGGGTAAGTAAATTGTTTTTCCTTGAAGAATTGTTTTAGATTAATTTCTTTCAGGAATCTGTAGTTCAACTTCCGAAACCAATTGTTGTCCAAAGCGTTCAAACAGATGGAAAAACTTTCCATTTCGGGGTCTTTCAATTAAACACCTTGCAACTGAGTGGAACTGACGGTACTAAAAACTACTGGTTCCATTTGCCAAACGTTGATTTATTCTCTGAATGTGGATACAAGGTAGGTCGGCCAATTCTTGAAGGATACAATAAGGATTGTTTCCGTATTTTGAAAGCTTTTTATAGCAATTGTTAGAAAATAATAATTCGTAGTTTTATTGGATTGGATTTATTGTTAAAATGCAAATAATTAAGAATAAACAATGTTAGTTTTTTTGTTTTTACTTAAGCTGATGACTGGATCTCAAACCATTGATTGATATTTGTGGACAGATTTATAGAACAAAACAGCATAATCGTAGGTATTTTTTCAAGCTGATATCTATACTTATTTACTTTGGTGAATGGCATATCATTTTTGGATGCTTGCAACTGGAATTGGTAAGAATGCAAAAAGTTTTGGACGCATTGGAACTGGACAGTCCTTTATATTGGGGCGTGTTAATTGGTAGGCATTATAAGAGAAAACAATCAATAACGATATGAAAAATATAAAGTAGAAGACCCTAGAGATTAAGACAGCATTTTAGCAGCAGTGTCCTTTCCCTTCATCATGATAAAGTGGGTACCTAAGACTAACACGGAGCGTGTGAAGGATTTATTTATTGGAGAAGTTAGGAAAATAAAACATAAAGCTTTGGGTCCACAATCATTAGAAAGAAAAAAAGTAAAAAAAAAACTTACTAAATGTTTCCGTGTTCTTAAAATACAACACATGCTTACCGACACTGAGTTCAGCGCCAGTAGAAAGACTTTTTTTTGTATGGTGGTATGATTATAAGACCACACAGGAGGAATATGTGTGACGTTGTTTTTGATCGCATTGGAACTGGACAGTCCTTTATATTGGGGCGTGTTAATTGGTAGGCATTATAAGAGAAAACAATCAATAACGATATGAAAAATATAAAGTAGAAGACCCTAGAGATTAAGACAGCATTTTAGCAGCAGTGTCCTTTCCCTTCATCATGATAAAGTGGGTACCTAAGACTAACACGGAGCGTGTGAAGGATTTATTTATTGGAGAAGTTAGGAAAATAAAACATAAAGCTTTGGGTCCACAATCATTAGAAAGAAAAAAAGTAAAAAAAAACTTACTAAATGTTTCCGTGTTCTTAAAATACAACACATGCTTACCGACACTGAGTTCAGCGCCAGTAGAAAGACTTTTTTTTGTATGGTGGTATGATTATAAGACCACACAGGAGGAAGATGTGTGACGTTGTTTTTGAACAACTTGTTATTTTAAAATCAGTTTAATTGAACAAGAAAAAAGTATTTTATTTTAAAAAAGTTTTTCCATTTAGTATTTGAAATGCAAAAAGCAAAAGCATTTTGTAATTTGTAATACTAAATCAAAAAAGTATTTGATTTTGCCGCCCAAGGCAGATCGTAAATTGCCGCCCCTCTTCAACCATTTTTACTCACATATTTTTGTTTGGATGGGTGTAATGTGTATAGGTATAGGAAATTATAAGATTTATTCGTTCTGGTATACATTTTTCTTCAAACTTTTATACTTTTATGATATAAAGAACAATAATTATGTCACGTACCTATGGTTACAAAAATCATATTTTTATGTTCTACGCCACGCCGCGCACCGCCACCGTGCTTTTCCAACCACAAAACTATATAATCTCATCACAATCTATTGATCATAAAATTATGCAGAGACTCATTCTATATGCAATTTGTCAATATTTGGAAACACTGTATACCAAGACCATTTTTTGTTAACTCAAAAGTTTCGATTGGCGTTAGCCCCTTCGAATTCTGTTGTTCGAAATCAAGATAAGCAAGATGGATAAGTTTATCATCAATTGAACACTCTTAATCTTGTCTGAATGCGCTTGTAGTATTTCCGAATACAAGCATTATCCAAATGAGAAACCCGAATTTTTCTCATTGCTCCCGTAGAACTCACAATAGGTGTGATTTAATGTCTTACTTTCAAAACTATTGAAGAAACGAAAAACTTTTGTCAGCTTTAATTTTGATTCGGGATCGGGGACTTGTACCGTGTACGGCCATATTATCCAGTTGTACATTAAATCCAGGTGTAAATTGTTCATTGGTTTCGTCTTTTTTCATATAAATTCAATGACCGATTTTCAAAAGAATAATGTAGTACATTATCACAGTTTTGCTATCGGTCTTTTTAGATAAAAAAAACAGTGGATTAAGATCCGTTGAGGCATTAACGGTTAACATAAAAACAAAACTTTACATAAAAACAAGCCGTTATATGGCACTGGTACCTAGGTTTTTTTTTGCAATAGTTTATTATTGTTGTTATGAATACAAAAAAAAAATGACTATGCCCAGTTGCTCCAAACAATTTTAAATATTTATTGGGTTGATAAATCTAAAAGTAACGTTGAAAGTATTCGATGGGTATGTTATCCTTTCATTTTCTGTAATAAAAGTTTCGACGAGTGGTGCATAAATTTTTTTAGAGATACGTAATAGTCAAACATGACATGACGATGATAGAAGCCGAAAAAAGTAAGCCCGGAAATTCTGTTTGTCTGTATCGTCACTTATAGACTAAGCGGGTGGACCGATTTGCTTCAAATTCAGTAGGTACGGTTTTTATTGTAATATTATAACAGTACCCTCTATATAACCGTCGTCGAAAAGCTTATTTTTCTTCAACGGTTTTAAGAACATTTTACATGTGTTATAGGAAACCTTAAAGGTCTATCAGTTATTAGTGAAAATCAATCGGCATTTTTAAAACTCGTTTATTTCGATAACGGCTCAAGCGATTTCAATACTAAATTTGTCATACTAAATTCAATACTAAAATTGTCATAGCTATTTTGAATAACATGACAAAAGATTTTTTTGTCAAAAACGTATTTATTAAGTTTTAAATAATTTTTAAAAACCTGTTGAAAAACGTATATGTTGGCTGCAGTGTTTAATAATATTTTAACTTTTAGTTATAAAGATGTTTATATTCTAATCCAACGAACATAACTGAATTCTTAAATCAGGTTATATTATTATAATATGTAATTACTACTTTTAATTTATGTATAGTTAGATACATTTTTTTTTTTATAAAAGTTGAAAAAGCTTTTTTACACGAAATTTTTCATTTCATCTATTTGTTCCGTTTGACTCGCTAAAACTCGCTAATACCTGCCATATAACGGTTTTTGGAAAATCTTAATTTTCTCGAGAACGCTTCTAACGATTTTCTTGAAAAAAATTACTGATGGTTTTTGTATGATTTCCTTTTGTTGAACTGCAAAAAAAAATTGGAAACCCTACTAAGAGTACCTCTCATAAAACCGTTATTTTTTTCTCGAGGTATCTCATGAACAGGTTAATCGATTTTAAACCGATTGTTTTTTTTAGAAAGGTGACTTGAACAAATTTCAATACCAACATTTTGCAAAAAAGCTTTTTTTTTTAGTTTTAATTATTTTAAAAATTAATATAAATTTTATTTTCGTGGGAACTTGTCACAAGAACAAGTACGTGCGGCCCAGTCCTGCACCAAAAGAGCAAGTTCGTGCCACACTGTCGTGCACTTTATTTAAATTAAATTCAATTCAATAAAAGTATTCGGATTTTTCAATCTCCAAGGAGCATTTCTGCCACTCTCACTCTTTATTAAAGTATTCAATTGAATAGATAAAAGTTTCCTTTAAATATTGACGAATTCGTTTTTATGTCGAAAACCATTACATTCGTGTTTTATTAGTGTACATATTATTGTTAGATTTATCATTGGCTACTGTCTATTGTAAAGTTAATGTCTCTCTTTTATTTAATGCTTTTTTATACCTAAAACTCGCTTGGCCACGAGCATAACATCATAATTTTTCTAATGTCTAACTTTAATCAAAGTTCTTTAGAATAATATAATTCACAGGGAGTTTTCTCTGTAAATTTTATAAAGCAGTCGGTAATCATCGACAATTATTGCGTACTAGATTGGGTTTGATGTCATCTAGCTGATGAGCCCACCATCAAACTAGGGCGAAACGCAATGCTTGGAGTAAAGGCCACAAAACCTTTAATATTGAATTTCATTCATAAATACTCCATTTAATAATATCTAATTCGACTATTTTTAGTCTTTTTATTGTTTTTATTTTCTTATAACTTCGCTTGGCCACGAGCATAACATCATAATTTTTCTAATGTCTAACTTTAATCAAAGTTCTTTAGAATAATATAATTCACAGGGAGTTTTCTCTGTAAATTTTATAAAGCAGTCGGTAATCATCGACAATTATTGCGTACTAGATTGGGTTTGATGTCATCTAGCTGATGAGCCCACCATCAAACTAGGGCGAAACGCAATGCTTGGAGTAAAGGCCACAAAACCTTTAATATTGAATTTCATTCATAAATACTCCATTTAATAAAATCTAATTCGACTATTTTTAGTCTTTTTATTGTTTTTATTTTCTTATAACTTCGCTTGGCCACGAGCATAACATCATAATTTTTCTAATGTCTAACTTTAATCAAAGTTCTTTAGAATAATATAATTCACAGGGAGTTTTCTCTGTAAATTTTATAAAGCAGTCGGTAATCATCGACAATTATTGCGTACTAGATTGGGTTTGATGTCATCTAGCTGATGAGCCCACCATCAAACTAGGGCGAAACGCAATGCTTGGAGTAAAGGCCACAAAACCTTTAATATTGAATTTCATTCATAAATACTCCATTTAATAAAATCTAATTCGACTATTTTTAGTCTTTTTATTGTTTTTATTTTCTTATAACTTCGCTTGGCCACGAGCATAACATCATAATTTTTCTAATGTCTAACTTTAATCAAAGTTCTTTAGAATAATATAATTCACAGGGAGTTTTCTCTGTAAATTTTATAAAGCAGTCGGTAATCATCGACAATTATTGCGTACTAGATTGGGTTTGATGTCATCTAGCTGATGAGCCCACCATCAAACTAGGGCGAAACGCAATGCTTGGAGTAAAGGCCACAAAACTTTTAATATTGAATTTCATTCATAAATACTCCATTTAATAAAATCTAATTCGACTATTTTTAGTCTTTTTATTTTTTTTTTTTTCTTATAACTTCGCTTGGCCACGAGCATAACATCATAATTTTTCTAATGTCTAACTTTAATCAAAGTTCTTTAGAATAATATAATTCACAGGGAGTTTTCTCTGTAAATTTTATAAAGCAGTCGGTAATCATCGACAATTATTGCGTACTAGATTGGGTTTGATGTCATCTAGCTGATGAGCCCACCATCAAACTAGGGCGAAACGCAATGCTTGGAGTAAAGGCCACAAAACCTTTAATATTGAATTTCATTCATAAATACTCCATTTAATAAAATCTAATTCGACTATTTTTAGTCTTTTTATTGTTTTTATTTTCTTATAACTTCGCTTGGCCACGAGCATAACATCATAATTTTTCTAATGTCTAACTTTAATCAAAGTTCTTTAGAATAATATAATTCACAGGGAGTTTTCTCTGTAAATTTTATAAAGCAGTCGGTAATCATCGACAATTATTGCGTACTAGATTGGGTTTGATGTCATCTAGCTGATGAGCCCACCATCAAACTAGGGCGAAACGCAATGCTTGGAGTAAAGGCCACAAAACTTTTAATATTGAATTTCATTCATAAATACTCCATTTAATAAAATCTAATTCGACTATTTTTAGTCTTTTTATTTTTTTTTTTTTCTTATAACTTCGCTTGGCCACGAGCATAACATCATAATTTTTCTAATGTCTAACTTTAATCAAAGTTCTTTAGAATAATATAATTCACAGGGAGTTTTCTCTGTAAATTTTATAAAGCAGTCGGTAATCATCGACAATTGTTGCGTACTAGATTGGGTTTGATGTCATCTAGCTGATGAGCCCACCATCAAACTAGGGCGAAACGCAATGCTTGGAGTAAAGGCCACAAAACCTTTAATATTGAATTTCATTCATAAATACTCCATTTAATAAAATCTAATTCGACTATTTTTAGTCTTTTTATTGTTTTTATTTTCTTAAACACTTAATTTTAAAGCGCTATGATTACCCGATGTATGTAAGTGGAAAGAGATTTAACAGAACAAATTTCTAAAATGTTAAGTAACATCATCGTGTGAAGGTCGTGTGTAATTTCTTTCGGAAAGTAATTTTACTTTAAGTAACAATAAGACGTAAAGTGTTTTTGTCAGTAATAAAATTTCATGACCAATTGTGATTGAGTTGTGATATATGTTTTAACGTTTTATGTATAGGTACCTAAATTGCTTGTATAAAGTATAAAATTGTACCTAACCAGTAAATCTAAAAATTTATTTGTATATCGCAATAGGTAAACAGCTGTGACTTCAGACTTTCATACTCTCTATTTCTACAAATGAAAAATATTCAGTGTTCCGAAATAATTATCTATAGATTATAGATTATGCATTGCAATTGGAACGTGTTTGCAAAATATAAACGTTTTATAATTCTGCAATATATCACCTTCAGGTTTTATCTTAACTTTAAAATCATAAACAAAACTATTATCTTCTAGGCTAAATCTTCACAGTATGTTTGACAGAAGTTTACACTTGAAGAGTTAATGGAATTTGTATTCTAAAGTGCGAAACAGATTAAAATAGCAACTGAGATTATTTTAGAACCGATGTATTTTAATTATGGTTAACGCAGATTAGACCAGAAACATCAATGCCATCAAAGTCGTCGTTTAGAAGTTCCTGAATTTGCTGATGCTACAAGTGCACTACTGATTTGCCAACATGGCTAGGATTTAGGATCAATGTTATATATTGTGTTATGAAAGCTCTTACTCATATGTAGCTTTATACGCACACCAAGTTGGTTGTGACATACTCGACTTGTGTGCGCCATCTGCTGCGTTGTCTATTTTGTCTGCTGCATGCCGATATGATTCCAGATTTGAGCAAAAGTTTAAGGCTAATATTCCCATCAGGCCTATTTTAGTAGGTCAATAAATAACGGTACCTGCCATATCAAAAAGCTTATTTTTCTTGAGACTAATTAATCTCTGACATCACAAGAAAAAAAGTTCCTTGCACTGTGAATTTTCACTGTGACGTTGTTAACTGCAGTTTTTTTCATTTTGTGATATCTCAATGACAATGCCGATAACACGATACTTGACCGACTTTATATAGCCTCTTAAAACACCAAATAGAAATCTAGATTTCGAGCGAAAATTTCAAAATCTCATCATAATCAAGTAGATTCCCATACATTTTTAGCAACGAAGTTTACACGACATTTATAAATTAAGTCATCGTGCCTTTTTTTTTATAAAAAAACTAGCTGACCCAGCCGTGCTTTGCTCCGGCTTTATTGTATTGCTTTTAAGTATTAGATATTAAAATTGGTATGGTTAAAAAGGTGATTGTTAAGGAATGATAAAAATTTTAAGATAAGTTTTAATGAATACAAAATGTTGAATTTATTAATAATTTAATTGTGATTTAACAAATAGAGTTAACTTATTCTAGTTTGAAACATTCAGGGTTAAAATTAATTAAGAACTAAATAATGAACAATGTTTCTTGTTAATCTATCCTTCGCTAACACAAATAAATTTGACGGTTTTAAAACACGTGAGCATGGAACATAAAGCTGTCCGTGGGAGAAACACAGATTCTCCAAGTCAAAGCCACAAATCGTCATTGTCTGCCCTTGCAATTTATTTATCGTCATCGCGAAAGCCGAAAGAGTCGGGAATTGTATCCTCTTGAAAGGTATTGTAGATTCGGACGGTATCATGCGTATTCGAGGTAACAGGACAACTTATCTCCTTTGAACTTTAAAGTCAATATCTTTGCTTCAATCAAGTACGTTTCCGGTAATTCTTTTGATAACTAATCGTACATATACCGTTGCATTATTTTGGTGGATTTAAGTTGCGCAAAAGAATGACTGGTGAACCAATTTTAAGACAGAGCTTGTGTGGCGGCATTTTTGGCATATCCAGAGAATTTAAAAATTCGATTGGAAAATTGACGATCTCATTTTCATCAACAATAGTGTAAATTGACCTAAAAGTCATCAAATCACCCGGCAGTAAAATTTGTATTTGACAGTTAATAACGTCAACATCGACATTTCTTGCTGCTAAAATCGCACGATTACTGAGCCAATTATGATCTTAGTAATTATTAATAATATCTGGGAATTATTAATAATATCTGGGAATACAACAGAGCAGAAACTATCTGGTAATTTGATAAATTGCGTATTTTGATGCAATTCAATTTTACCGTTTCCAATATCAAGTAGTTGATTTGAAAATACTTGTGTCAATGGATCATTTTGCAATTGTACTCGCATGTTCATTGTTAATCGAAGTCTTTTAACTTTTTCCATAAAAATTGCTCATTCCAAACAACAATTGAACATTTTTGTAATACTGCAGCCATTGAGTTCCTTTTTTTGATATTACACACGCGTTTGGATTGTTGTGAACATCTAATGGCAGCTTTAGTGCAGAATGCGCTGTTCGTCCACCATCTAACAAAGTAGCAGCAATGCCGGAGGATGCAATAGCTAATGCAATTTTTTTTTTGTGACCGTATCTTTGCAAGTATTAATGACACTAAAAGTGTCTTAGCGGTCCCACCAGGTGCGTCAAAGAAAATAAAACCACCTTGTTTTGCATCTACAGCCAACATAATTCCATCATAAATAATTCTTTGTTCAGCTGTCAATAATGGCTCATTATATACATACAATAATCGAAGCTAGGCCAACTTCGTCATATTGTTGTTCTCGTTGCATATCCGTGTTCCCTAAGTCATTGGCTGGGCGATCAGGCGATGGCAGACCATAGTGGTTGAGCGAAAAGTTCGAAATCAAAATACACTAATGACATGCATCTTGATAGGTATTAAATATTCAACCATTAACTGTTCACAAAAATTCAAAAGATGTTGGCCCAGGAACATTCACCAACAACAAACGCAAAAAGAAGCATTCACGTTGTTTTGGATGCACTGTGTAGAGTCGTCCCAATGTTTTAGATTTAATTATGCCTGGGATGGTCGGATGTGGTATTCCTTGTTTATATGGGTCCCATTTTTACTCGATATGTTCCAAACGAAATACCATGGAACATCGGTATATAGATTGTTATAAAAAAAAATAATCGATACCATTAAAAACTCAAACAAACGATTAACACTACTGAAGAATTCAACGAACGCTATGCCCAACTTTTTGATACACGCACAGGATTTTCCCATAAATTTAGCAATAATTGTTTGAAAACCTAATTTCCCCTCTAAGAAAGATACATTTCTTGTTATTCTCATTATGATGATGCCTAAAGCTAATACTCAAATAGATGGTTTCATTCTCATTTTTGTTATCAATAACATATAATGTAGTATATAAAATTTTAGTAACACATGTAGTAAAAAAAATAAATGAAGTGGTAACCCTGAGGAATGCAGGGTTACCACTTTTTTTTTGCTGTAATGCATATTTATTTAAAGTTGAATTATAAATTAAATAATAAAAATTAAGGAATAAAAAGATAGGATAATCTTAGGAACGCCAGCGAAAGAAAAATTATAAAAAAAATTGTGGAAATCGGTTAAATAGTTTCGGTGTTCATCGTGTGCAACAACGTGACACTTGCTTTATATATAATAGAATATTACGTGAACTTGTGAAGTTTCTCGATGAACATCATTTAAATTAAAAATAAAAATAAGAAAAAATAAATTAATAAAAATATAAATAGCAGATTTTTGGTTAATTTTAAAATTTTTATCTAATTTTTATCAAAAGATCATTCAAATACCGAAATTAATTAATTTCTATTAATTTAACTTGTGTATGACACTGTAAAAGTAAACAACCGTAAAATCTGATGCATGTTTTTATGCAGATGCTTTAATTATAAAAAGATTAGTGTATACGTTTGTTTGAAGTCGAAATAACAAATGTGACATCTCCGCACATTTTGCTCATGTCATAGACCAATTCATAATATGATTATTTCATTTCCCTTGTGTGATTTTATCCAACTGTAACTATCATTTTGAGTGAATCTCTTCAATTGTTGAGTCGTAGGTACCTATTCCACAAGAGCCACCCAAATAGCTCATCATCCATCAGAGCGAAAAATCATTAGCACCTGCAATTGGTTTAACCAGCAACGCAAAAAAACACATCGCTTTATAAAAATAACATTAGCCAAATCTTGGCTTAAATAATGAACTAATCTGGAAAAGGGTTTCAGATATTTTTCCAACTCCACAACAGGCAGTATGTTGCGCGAAACAAGTGGTTCTTGTCTCTTAGTGTTGCTTGTATTTATATTTTGTGATATCGTGATAAGTGAGACGTATGGAAATTTAACAGAAATCAATTCTAGTGAAAAAACATCCCGAAGCATTCATCATCGTCATCGTCATAGAAAACCATCCAGCATGCCTACAGAGTCTCCTTTGGCGGGTGAAACAATGGATTCTAGAATACCCAAACTGTTTTCATTTCACGCATTAGATGAGGATCTTACGGTATGTCGCTTTTGAAGAGATCTCTAATTCGAATCGGATGCCTGCTAAGTATCTATTATTTTTAAAGATTGATTTAGAGTTTGCTGTGCCGTTCATCCATGTCCCTGTAAAAAAAAGCTTTGCAAGAACCGGAGAAGCAGTCAAAGTAAAATAAATGTTAAATTTAAAAATGTTTGATTTTCGATAAAATACTATATGAGTTTTAGAGCTTGGTGAATTTGAATACACCTGCACTTGTTTTGACAGGATTATTTGTCGCTGGCAGTGCGGTATTTGCAGTGCTATTTCATTCTTTTGTTGGTAAAACAACACCCGGGATAAGAAGAAGTTCAAGGATAACTGATGTTAGTAGTATGATTGATCCATTCAAATTTATACAAAGAAATTCTAATGGTGATAAATCTGGTAAGATTAGTTTATTTTTATAATTAAAAAAACATACTTTCTCAACATTCTTCATTTCAAACATATCGAAACTAGATTCGGAGTTATTATTTGATTGAAGATAAGAACATAATAAATGTCCTGAATAAGAATCTATTTTCTAATGAAGTAGTCAGTAAGGTAGCACACAAATTCACCATTTTCCACACCACGATACTCAACACTTTCCTTTTCCTTCCCACCATGGAAGTTTTTAATCTACTGCTGAATGTGATTGGTAATTTTATAAAAGCTAGCTTCCGGCTGCTGACAGTTTGATAAAATGCTGCAGTTTATTGCTTCGTGATCGCCTAGAAGAGCTGTCCATACTCCATATCCTCTTGGAAATAATAACATTATGAAATAAAATGCACGACTGAGTCGCACGAACTTGCTCTTGTAGCAAACCACGGGATTGAAAAAATTCAATTTAATAAATTATGTTCAAAAAGGAGAGAATTATCACAAACTTTAAATGCCATTTTGTGTTAAATAATCAAATTAACTCCCATACTAAATTTAAATGAAATCGGTTAAGCCGTTATAAATCTATGGACAAATTTGTAAAAACCGTTAACAACATATCTCCGTTATGTTCATTTTCAGCCAAAAACCTGAAATGCAGTTATTATAACAGTAGTCTAAATATAACTAACAAAAAGTTTTATCAAAATCGTTAGAGTCTTTATGAGAAAATTTTGAAAAACTAAAACCGTTATATGGGAGGTACCCGTTATATCTAAAATAAAAATTCGAATTTCTCCTCTAGGGAATCACCAAAAAGTGCTACATACGAAGTTTGAAGAAAATCGGTCAAACCCTTTAGGCTGTTGTTCGGTGCACAGACAAACGCGCATACGCACATCCGCACAGACAGACCGACGGACGGCATGACGAAACCTAATTTTTTGGGCTTCTCTAGTATCGTAATGTCAGGATTTGAGTTAAAGTTTTTTTTTTTATTATTTAATAAATTGGTTGGATACCTATACTAATGAAATGATAATGAATAATGATTAAACTTTAAATTGCCACTAAGTTTTATGGCATTTCTGAGAAGAGTTCAAAGTTCACGGTTTAGAAGAAAATATAATATATTTTAAAAAATAAAATCATTATTAAATAAAAAACCCTGAGTCACACGTCCACGTACTTGCTCTTGGATGGTGTAAAATATCAGTTTATATATTTGATTCCAATTAATTTAATATGAAACAATTAAAAAAAATAAGGTGCGACTGGGCCGCACAAAATTGCTCTTGTGGTAAAATACCTATGAGCACAGACAATAAAATTACATATATAATTTTATTGTCTGTGCTATGAGCTTAAGAGAAACAAAATCCATGACTAAATTATACAAACAAAAAAATTACATAGGTAGGTACATAAAATTAATACGAAATAACTTCGAAAATTGATTTGTAACAATCCATAGTATTTTCAGAAAACAATGGTATGTTTTCTATAATCAATAATTTTTTTTAATTTTAGATTTTATGTTTGAATAATTAAGCTCCTAAAATTTTAATACTGCACATTTTTTAATTTTTTTAAAGTTGTTTAAAAGAATCGATTTTTTTAAAAACTGGATATAGCTACGTACGATTTTGGTAAAAAAAGTTTGTAAAATACCTAGATATTTTTTTAATCTATTTTAATCTATCAAAATTAATGGCATACCACGATTTTCTGGGTTGTAAGAAATTAATTTTCGAAGTTATTTTAGTTTGAATTTTTGTTTGCATAATTTAGTCTTGCAATTTTTCTGGTAAACTAATAGGTAACTTGCCACAAGAGCAAGTTTGTGCGACCCAATTGTGCCTTTTATTTTCAGCAGTTTTAAAGGGGTTGGACTTGGGTCAAAATTCTTTTATCAAAATTCTTCTTTATAGAATGCTTATCATAATTTTGCAAAAGAAAAAAAAAATAGATTTGGAAAATGCGCACGTTTTTTTAAAATTTTCCAAACCTTTTTTTTTTGTTTATTATTTGCGGAATTTCGATAGTCAGAGTTTAATCTTACTTCATTTAAAAGAGTTTAAAAGAAAAAAAATAATTCTTTATGTTTTTTTTTTCTTTTTAACAGCTAAAATTTTTAACAGCTGAATTTTGAAAAGGAGTATTTTTTTTAAAGCAATATTTTGAATCCTCGACTTTCGACTCGCTTCCGTTTTAAGGTTAGGTTTCCTTCAAAAGCCAACTCCTACTTCATGAAAATGAATTTGAATGTATTAGTTGAAGAGTAATTTTCTCTTTTTTCAATCTCAGCCTTCTTTGGCAACTGAAATTCTCTTTTTTTCTTGTCGCACTCAGCGCTGCGCATACAAGTTACGTCTTAGGTTGCGTGGTTAAGTCATGACCATGAGTATGATGATGATGAAGTACGGTAGGACGAAAAGGGTATGATCATAAAAACAGACACACATTATGTTTTTTTATAAAAAAGAACAAATGAAAAAAAATCTTTATTTACTGAAAGATAAAATTAATATTAAAAAATAATAAGAAATTTTAACAAATTATAAATCGAATTCTTCGATTTATTTTTTTTAAACACAGTTAATATAGAAACAAGTAAATTCTATAACACATTACATCTTTTTTTGGGTATGGTGTTGTTATGATAAAAAAAGGAATCGGTGGTATGGTATGGCGCTACAAAGATTGGCGAGAAACACCAATCAATTTTTCAAAGGGAAACCTAGCCTTAAGTCTTAAAGTTTTCACAATAACATTATTATTTGCCGTCCTCTGGTGAAGTACTCTGATTTTTGCAAAGAAAATTATTAAATTTATTTGTATTAAATTTAATGTCATTTTTGTGGCAAATTGCTACAAGAGCAAGTTCGTGCGATCCAGTCGTGCACTTTATATACTGAGCATTTTCTTTAACAGCTTAATGGATTTCAACTAAAATTAAAGACCTAATTGACTTTATCAAATACCTATAATATTATATGAAAAATGCCTAATTTTAATTTAAATAAATTTTTTAGATAATGTTTTTGTAAATTCAATATTTAGAATATTTTTTTTTTTTTTACTAAAATCAATTTATTTAACGATTCTCAAACGATTTTGAAATTATTTTTTTGTTAAACTTTCATTTATTTATAATGTAGTTGTATCATATAATTTTGTTCGTATTTCTCGTTTATATTTTAAAATAAATTGTTTACTAAATTGATTTTTTTTGTGTTCAGCCCCCAGGCAACTTTAGTACAGTAAATAAGAAGGCTTTACTCCACTAAAGGTCTGGTAGTTCAAAATATTTGATATGTTGTATAGGATGTTTGGATGATGAAAAAATACAATTTCCATAACCACGCCCCCTCCATCCCCTTCACTACAAAATCGGCACTTTTTTACTTATTTCGACTATAACTTCTCTCGTATACACATAATTGCTACAACAGCAAGTTCGTGCGAACCAAACGTGCACTTTATTTTATTATTTACAATTTAGATTCAAGTTAATCTATATTTTCAGTACATTTGTAGTACACTAATCACATTCAATTAAAATACATTTCCATCATTACAGAGACTCCTTTCGGTGACATTATTCAAATAGTCGAAGAAAATTTTATTAAAAACGACGTTGACATAACAGCCTGCATACAAAAAACAATATGCTGCTACGTAAAAAAATCTGCAGACAGAGTTCGTGATGGTCGTGGAAGTGGAACTAATAAAATTATAGACGGACTAGCCAGGTAAAAATAATTTTTAATAAATTAATTAAAATAAATCATAATTCAATATTTTTCTAGTTCTGAATGGCTTCTTCAATATCTGGAAGGTACTGCTGTCAGAGACGCTATAGATTCGGGGATTGGAAACACAAACTGTAGCTATAAATACCCTACCTGTCAATGGTCGAGTCCAGAGAAAAATATGATGAATCTTGCGTTAGGGTTATTAAAAAATATTCCTGGTCTTAAAGACTTTTGACACAATACTCAGTATGAAATTCATTTAGGATTTTATTTATTTTTATGTACCTAGTAATAACATACTTATTTAACCATTTTTTTATACTTTTATATAAAACAAAATTTAAAAACGTTTATTATTGTGTATTTCCTTGGTATATCTGTAGTGCAAATTGAATCTGAGGTTTAAAATGAAACCTAATACGATGGCGGAAATTTTCAAAAAAGAAGTTTACTCCATTCATACGTTGATCATTTTTCCGAATCAAAAAAGAGGACAAATATTGCCCACACAATTTCAAGGACGAATTATTTTTATGTAAAAAAAGTTGTATATGTAGTTGATCTATACAAAAAAAAGGCAAAGGTCGCAAAAAATATAGCATTTAGTTTGACTTTGGAATATTGTTTGGTATGGTACCAGTAGTATGTACTTAATTTTGCAGTTTCGAACGACCGCCGCTAACTGAAGGAGGGGGAGAAAACTGCAAGATATTATGACTTTTTCGAAGTTCGGCTTATAATTATTGAGATTTTTTAGAAAATCTGACTAAGCAGAGATAAAAGCACCAGAATGAGCTTAAGCAAATCACATGCTTAATATCCAAACCAACATAAACAAATAAAAGTGGCGTTTATGTTTAAGGAAATGATAAACTGAGGCCCTTATTGCGAAAACGCTTATTATGAATAAACCTTATATTTTTGCATTTGGGGTAGTGCCAGTGATAGTACATGTAGGAAAAAAATACTTTTAAGTCTTAAACTGAGTCAAGAAGTACATATTTCCAATTAATAGATAAATTAAAACAGAAAATTTTAGAAATCTTGGAAATGTGACGGAAAAAAACTGTGTAACACTGGCTGATTTTTTTATGATGCAATTATAACGCAGTCCTATCACATGCAATTCTTAAAAATAAGCGTTGAGTATCTATACTACACTAACTATCAGCTACAAGGCACCTTGTTTGCTGTGTGTCTGTGAAATGACACGAAGATTTTCCTTTGTTCTCTTGTAATATTTTATCGTTGGGAATTTTGTCGGGACATTTCTTACAAACATATGGGCTTTTTTGTTTTGCCATTTTTTCACTGTCATATGTTTCAGTCATTCCTATATTTTGGAATTTGACAGATAGCAAACAAATTTTCATCAGTAAATCGAAGGAATAGTTTTTTCTTACAATAAATGTTTTAATACTTGTTTTCTTGAAAAAAAATTATTTCATGGTATTTGTTATTAATTTACATCTTTTCTTTGTTTGAAATAGTTACAAGTGTATTACTATAATGTTAGGTAAATAAAGATTATCTTGATGTGTTTCAGTGATTGTTAACCCAACCCAAATGTTGTGTTTTATTTTCCTTTATTTATTATTATATTGCTCTGTGTTAAGACAATTGTTATCTTAGAAACAATAAAATCATATTTAAAAGGAAATCAACATACATTTGGTGAGAAAATTAAACTCGTTGTAAGCAGTCGATCAGAAAAATGTGAACGACAAAGATCGATAGCTTATACGAAATTTTTCGTTCACAATTGAGATTCGCAATACCAAATTAAATTTTCGATGTTCGACTATCGACAAAAGTCGTTTATCGATAGAAAAAAAAATAAGGCCCTGAGATACTACAACAAATTGTTAAAATTAAGCTTATTGGAAATCCAAACCGGATATATGAAACTTTATCTCAGCTTCTTACCAATGCGCGCTGCTTATTTATAGACCGTGGCCGCTTTTTAATTAATATGCAATAACCATTTGGCCGTTTTATATTTCGCTTTTTCCAAAATCCTTTGCAACTATTTCTCAAAATTCATTTCTCGATTTGTCATTTTACATTTTATTTTTAAATTGTTTGATACTATATTAGTCGTGTTTTGTTGGTAATTTTTAGTTAGTCAGCACTAAAAAGAACCAATAAAACGCTATATTCACTTTTGTATCCACTTTTTTATTTTATTTCAAAATTGGTATTGTTGACTATATGCCAAACCGAAGTTTCAAATAATTTTATGGATGTGTCTGCAAAGTATGGCGCAAAACGCGGCCCTTAAGGAAAACACAATGAACACAACTAACACAACTAATAATCATTGCAAATGGAGTCAATGTCTTAAGCTGTCCTAGATGCCACCAACCTTAAAGCACAAAATGTATGGACATTATCATTGACGTAAAAGATATGGACCGCCAGTCGGTTGAAATTTTCCTACAAACAGCCAAGAAAAGTTGTTCCAGCTAAAAACAGCCTAAAAACGCCATCATCTTTTAGTGTTAAATACGTGTACTAATTTCGCCATTAGAATTCAAATGAAAACGATAATATATTCATCTTTAAGTAACTCATGGCATAAGGAGTGGATGTGTTTTGTAAAATAAAAGTAGTTTGATAATAATTTCCACCAAAATATTTTAATAGTAAATAATTAATTAAAAACATCATATCACTTTTACGCAGATTCCTTGCTAGTAGCTGATGGCGCCCCTAGTTAAGATGGAACACGCGTGAAGTTGGCTACTGGCGGTCCATACCTAATACGTCAATGGACATTATATTTCGCTCCGAAAATTTCCAGGCATTCCAAGATTTTATTTTCACTTTTATGTTCACTTTAATTATTGACCAATTTATCGCCACTTTTCGTATCCCATACAAAATTTTGCTAAAGTAACTAAACACTAACCAATAGAAGACGCCTGTTATTGTTTCATGGGTTTCGCTGTTTTCTTTTGTTCGTTTCTTAAGTGTTATACTTTATTTCTACTAAAAGTTATTATATTTATAGGTTATGTCAGGTTGTGGTGGCTGTCAGAAAAACGACTGACACATTTAGACCACTAATTTCATTGTGATACCACACATAATAGAGGTATGGCCCCTATAATTAAAACCAATTAGAGCTTCTATAATGAAGCGATGCAGATAATGAATCTCTACGTTTATAAGATCACTGCGGGGTTATTGAAGAAAATATATCATAGGTGTAATTTCCTTTTTTGGGATAGAGTAGGGCATATAAGCAAATAAGGTGTGTTATTGTCTACATCTATTCAAATTCTGCAGATACTATACATAGATTACATTTTTTAATTTTGAACTTTCAGTATAGTGGTATATTCATCAGAAGTTAACTTATTTGATAGAATCATTCACAATTACCAATACTCATGTACATAAATAATAATCAATAATAAGATTGATGTTTCAATTTAGGCCCCTGATACCATCAAAATTTAAACAAAAAAGAAATCTAAAAGAACCAGTAGGTATCTATAAATCCAGATATAAGTAAAACAAATATTTTCTTTTCAATGAAATGTTCTGCAATAAAAGTCATAGTATTTCTCACTTTATTTTTAAGCCATAAACAAATGTAAGAAAACGTAATAAAATAAAATTAAACATTTTGTTGAATGACACATATGCCGCAAATAAGACACATCAATGAAATAATTAACAAAATAAACAGATTGTCTGTTTTTCAATTAATTTTTAGGTGTTTTTGGCAATAGCGTTGTAACAACATTCATAGCTGTTTTACTGTCCACCGGGCATGATGAGTAAATCGCTTCACATTCCTTTCCGTTGATCTTTTTACCATTTTCAAGGGCTTCCTTAATTGCAGTGCCATCTAATAAGTAATCCACCAAAGAGTTTCTATAAATAAACCAAAGACGTGTTAATGTTTATTTATATGAACAAACAGCAAAATATATTTTCTATAAAATCCTAATACATGGTGAAAAAGTTTGGCGCGCTTAAGGTTAAGTCAACAAACAGATTCGCCACAATCAATCGATGTGAGAATTAATCCTAAAATAGCATCATGATCAATTAATCGGAAATGTACTGTTAGTGCAAATCTATGGTATTTGTATTGAACTTTCAGGTAAACAAAAGGTGATTCTAAGTCTGCTGCTATTTTCGTCTTTATCGAACAAAGGAAATGACCGTTCACTTTGCATTAATTGGTTAAATTTATTTTAAATTTCAACTTACTCTGACAATGTGTGAACAATATGATCCATCTGATCATCTGATCCAGATTTCATGCTAGCTTCTGTGGACCGAACATAGCTACAAACTGCTCTTTGCATACAGCTTGTAGAGTCAATATTGTTTTTTCCGAGAATATCATCAATCTTATTCATCATGCTGGCAAGACCAGAGAGATCACCCTCAGCATCACCTTAAATAAAAGATCAATTAGGGATACTTATAGGTTGATGAAGATGGTTCCATTACTTCTTGCATAGCTTCCGTAACCTCCGTGGAATGCTGATATTATTTTTGGAATAATAAGAATGGCTCCGATGCCAACTAGTGTACCAAGAACAACCCCACCAAGGTCAAGTTTAATGGGATTGTAAGCAGAAATACCAGTCCCAGAATATCCCTAAAAATAACAAATTATTTCATAAAAGAAGAAATAAATCCGGCAATAAATTCGTACATTAAGATGACCATATCCAGTGGTGTAGCCAAGTCTTTCAAGACGTTCGTTATTGGATGTGTTTTCGGTTACTGTGTCGTTTTTCTTCTCATTAAAATACTGTCGACGCCACTGAGTGTTGTCGTTGTACGAACTGCGAAAAGAGTTAAAAAAGACCGAAATATTTCATTTTCAAATCATATGTTAATAAACGTTGAATTGTCAAAAGCTCAGACTAAAGTGAAGTGGAGATCGTATACGTAGAATAGTACCATGGTAGATTAAGCACCATTTTGAGTACTTTGTTTTAAGTTTTTTGCAGTCGAAGAATATGTGATAGCACATTTACCCCAAATTGGTGATCCATATAACATAATGCTTTAAAGATGACTTTTAAAATTATGAGCTTATAATTATAAGGACAGAATTCATAGTCATCACTCAAATCGAGGAAATGCGTAAGGTAGCTTCCAACTAAACTTGAGTTCCAATTTCAATCAAGTGAAAGCGAGAGAGACGTTCACTTGAGAGAAAAATCGACTTAACTGGCGACTATGAATTCCGCTTTCCGATTTCGATTTTCTGATTATAAATGGATAGTTTGTATACAACTATAACATTTTAAGTTTTTAAGATGATATCCGGTTTTTGGAAAATGACTAAGAGACAGTTATGTATTATCATGTACAAAGGAGAGATACTGAAAACACCGTCCAAAAGGCATTATCATATCATACAACCGAAGGACGCGGACGGTTGCGTTAGGAAATCATTATGTATTGACCTTAAACAAGGAACAATCGAAAACCGGTAGGCTTGTTGATGTGGACGCATTGTACTAATCGATATCACTGCGGGATCATGATTCAAAATTCCCGAAACAAAAGACATTTTTAATCTAATGCGCCAAAATCTCAAATGCATACAAATCTGGAATACGTTCGAGATTTTTTTAACCTACCTATTTAAAAAGTTTAATTCTAAGATTTTTGAATTCTAGATTTTTTTTGTCGAGGTTATTCACTCAATATATAACATAAAAAGAAGCAATTTCTTTAGGTGAGGACATACTATAATTAAAAAAAAATATAACATTAGAAACTTCTTTAAAAAAAAAGAATAATATTATCAACTTTTTCAATTCTAAAATAAATACAACAAAAACAAACGAATAAGAATAAGAAAATAAGATTAATGATTCTTTTTACAGAAAGTGGAATACAAAAAAGAATTAATTACTTTTTATAAAATATTGGAAGTTCTACAAAGACAAATATGAAAATTTGTGAAATGTGTATTTAAAAAAAAAAATACACGAAAATGTAGTAACAGCAGTTGTTTGTAAAAATTTAATTTTGTTATGATATACCTATTGAAACTTGCGTAAGAATAGTATGTTTCCCTTTCATATACAATTAGTTTACTTGTTCGTATTTCGAAGTACCTTTAGCTGTTTAAATCTTAAGCATTATATATTTTGTTAAATTTTCTGATGAATGCAGTTTTCCTTTGCTTTTAATATTATTGATGCTAAAATTTGTTTGAAGTCTTTGGTAAGTAGTTTTTACTTGCTCAATAGGGCAAGTATTGGTTTCGTGTAAAAAAAATCGAGATTTTAATCAAACCTGACATTACGATGAAAGAGAAGACGAAAAAAGTAGGTTTCGTCATGCCGTCCGTCGGTCTGTCTGTGCGGATGTGCGGATGTGCCGATGTTCGGTTGTATGTTCACCGAGCTACAGCCTAAACTTTTTTTCAAACTTCGTGTGTACTACTTTTTGGTGATTCCCTAGAGGAAAAAATTTGAATTTTTGTTTTAGCCCGGCTATAAGGGGTACCTCCCATATAACAATTTTAGTTATTCCAAATTTTCTCGAAAACGGATCTAACGATTTTGATAAAACTTTGAAGTGCTCTTAATATAACTGCATTTCAGGTTTTTGGCTAAAAATGCACATAACGGAGATTTGGTGTTAACGGTTTTTTAACAAATTAGGGCTTAAATTGACAACGGCTTAGCCGATTTCATTTAAATTTGGTATGGTATATAATCTAATCATCTAACACAAGATGGCATTTCCATTTTTTTTTGCTAAGCAGTCATTTAATGATAACTACAATACAACTTTAGCTCAGATTTAGACCACTTTTCAATTTTCAACATAATTCAGCAAATTTAATTTTCCCAATCCAATTGTTTGATACAAGAGCAAGTTCGTGCGACCCAGTCTTGCATTTTATTTTAGAATGTTCAAGGTGTATGTATAACTTTTTCAATTATTGAATGAAGCAAATTATGATTTCTATATCCTAATGGGTTGGGTAGACTGCCAAGATCCCGACTGGACAAAATCCCGTCTAAACAAAATCTCGACTGAAAAAAATCCCGACTGCACAAAATCCCGACTGAGAAAAGATGTTATAGGTAGGTAAAGGGGGCATGCTGCCCTCTTGCAACACCCTGCCTAGGCTCACTTTAGGATTTGGGGTGGGTATTTGCAATTTTTTTTACAAATTTGTAAATGTATTTCTAAATCATACTTTTCTCAGTCGAGATTTTGGCAGTCGGGGTTTTGGCAGTCAGGATTTTGTCCAGTCGGGATTTTGTCCAGTCGGGATTTTGGCAGTCGGGATTTTGTCTCTATCCCTTAACTTTGTTACATTTGCTATTCACTTATCACTAAGGCAGATATGAAATTCATAAAGTTTAATCAAAGCCATCAGAGCCAGGAACAACGAAAACGTTAACATATCTAAAGATAAATTATTTTTGTCATTTTGTTTTAAAAAAAATATTTAAAAATGCAAATTTTCGAATTAAATTAATATTTTTACCTGCACAACTGGGTCGTATGAACTTGTTTTTAATGGCATAAATATACAAAATAAATTACAATACGAGCAAGAAATACTTACAAAATGGAACTTTATTATATAAGTCCTTAATTTACATTTTAATCAACGTTTGTAGGTATTGTAGAATATTTGCTTGATAGGCGCATTATTAAAATTTTACTTGGATGCATTTTTAAAGTTCAAAATGTTATGAGAAAATTGTTTGAACAAAAACGTATTAATACTCAATTATTAAAATTTTACTTGGATGCATTTTTAAAGTTCAAAATGTTATGAAAAAATTGTTTGAACAAAAACGTGTTAATACTCAATATAAATAAATAACAGCAAAACATATTATTAAAATATTAAAAATATTTTTGTTAATTTTGTTTTTTATTTGCAAAAAAAAATTTTTTTTTCAGAATTAAAATATTCTGAAAAACATTTTTTTTAAATAAGAGTTTAGCTAAATTTTTGTTTTTTTTTGCTCGAACTTAGCGAATTTTAGGGAGTAAAATGTTCGTTAGTTTATTAGCTTCCATTCGCTAGGTTCACGCGAGTTAAATTCGCTGCCACCGGAACCGCAGCCTAATAGAATTTAGATTATCTCAGGTCACCTATAGGCCTTTCTTAAAACAATTTCTTTAGTTAGAATATTCTGTATAGTTCACGAGAAAGTTTAAGAAAAATAGACCGTTCCGATGTGAATTATTGTTCACACCTTAACCACTTATCGAATTTAGGTGAAATTCGATAGGTAGATGCACGAGGCAGAGGTACTGGATTCACATACGCTATTTGTTATCCTGGAAAAATGCACGGTTATTCTGGGAGATTTGTTTATGTTCACTTGTCATAAAATTATAGACATGACATTTTAAAATTTAAATTTTTCATTTTCGAGACTTGGTGTTTATTATTATATCACTTTGTTTTTTCTTTTTGTTTTTATTTATTTTTAAGAACTCACTTCGGGTTTTCATATTTTGCTCCAGCCTTGCTGAATTCAATTAATAATCCTAATATCACGGAGATCAGAAAACTTATCCTTTTTGTATTCATTTTATGTTTGTTAAATCCTTTCCGGGTTCGGTTTATAAATTCACTTATAGTAACTCACAATAAACTCTATCTATACAAAACCTATTACAACTTTCGACTGACGGTAGTTACTTACTAAATGTTGGTTTTATAGTCTCAAATTGTCAGTATATTCAGTCAGGTCACTGTACCGTGGTTTATATTATTTTCTTTCATAAACCGATTATTTAAGTAAATTACTGGTAAATCTACAAACTGCACGCAAATTACTTAACATTGTCGCTCAGGATTTCTGTTGTTATTGTTAAAAAAAAATGTAAAGGCTTACTTACGCCTTTGAACAGCAAGAGATGGCACTGAGGAGTGCGCTTAAGAAAATCAAGCATGTGTAACTCCCTCAGAGATATATGTTGGTACGTTCAACATTATAATGTGGAAATGCAGATATAAGTGCTTTCAAAACATAACTATTATTATATGACGATGACAAAAAAATAAGTAAGTTTACGGCGTCGAAGACGCGCCGATGACAAAAATCAGCCAGGCAGGTAATTCATCCAGTTGCGTCTATATAGTTAAGCACCTATGATTTGATTGTTGAAAATGATTTTCAAAGATATAAATTTTCCTACATTATGCTTGTATTGTCGAAATTAAAAGTGACAAATTCCCTTTCAATTTGACATTTTCTGGCAGCACTTCATTTGGAACATCATTATTATAATGCGAGGCGAGGCATGGTGGGTTGTTGGTTTGTTTTGAGATCAAATTATGTAATTTATAAAATTAATTCTGTAAGAAAAGTTAACATCATGCGTGATGTTCGAATTAAGTGCTTAATTGGCTTTAATAGTTTCTTACATTTATGTACATTTTTGATCGGAGATAAAAATAAATATTATTTTTAAGATGAAGCAATAAAATTATATTAATAGAGTTGATGTACGGACGGAGTCTGAATTTTGTAAAAGAGATTTGTTAACATTACCTCATGTTTACGGACTTGGAACAGGCATCTGGGAGTTCTCTGGATGGAAACAAATATTTTCAAAATTAGTTTCTGTTTAAGGGAATCCTTTTACAACGCAAGTTGTTTCGTTCGTTAAAATGGATATGTTTTTAAGTTCTTTTAAGTGCAAAAAGGAGTTAGACAAGATGGTGTTTTGTCACCAATCCTATTTCTGCTGACGTAAGATGATATTTTGACCTTAGAAGATTCTGTGAAATATACAACATACAAGGAAGATCGCTTCAAAAGCTAAGCCAATATTGAAACCGATAATATATGTTTTGTGGCAATTAAGATCAGTGACTTAAACCAGATCTGTCAACCAATGCACGTCAAAAAGATTCAATGTAAAAATGATGCACACTGGCTGTTACACACATCAGCGTATTATTCTGCAGTAAGCTACAACTAAGAAGATCGAATAGATAAAGTATCCCTTTGCTTTAAAATGTCTAAATAAACCTTGGGTTAGTTATAGCAACACATATACAATTATTGTTTATGGGCTAAAACACTTGTTTTATATTTTGAAACTATTCAAAATAAATGATGTAGATATGTAAACGTCAATTTTCCTAACATTTATCATCAGATTTCAAAATAAAACTGGATTTTTTTCAATAATATGACCGGATCATTTGGTGTTAATAGTTCACAAACCACGTACGCCTTCTTAATACATATTTCAATGAATAAATACAAATTTAATATTCCTTTTTCTTTTAGTGAAAACAATGGTAAACATTCATCAGACACATCAAGCACAAACGGTCATATACACTTGTGTCCTTTTCAACTAACTTCACCTAACAATGATTACACGTATTGCTTATTGAAACGCATTTGCCGAAAAATTTTGAAAGAAATATTTTTGGAAGAACAAAAGGATTTTGTAAGCAAAAAAAGTGAGAAGTGTGAATGTAAAAAAAAAAACTTTAGATCTTTTGATTGTTAACAATTTGATAAACACAAAATCCGCATATTGAATTTTTAAAGAAATTTATAGTGCGTTTATTCTCAGCATTAGTTTGCAAATCCATCTTTCCTTGGTCAACATTTTTGTTCGCTTCGCTCTTGGTCCTTTATTTAAAATTCCTAAATGTTATGTCTATCCATAATTTGGTACGCCACGTTACCAAAATAGTTTTTTTAAACATAAAATCTGTCTTTCTAGGTGGTTCAGCAAAATCAAAATGCCACTTTGATCAAAGTAATTCTTTCATTAAAAATCAAATTTCTTCAAACGATCATCTGCAGTCCTCGAGTTCTCTGCACTTTGTTGAAAATCATCATAAAGCTACACAAACATCAAATGAAAACAGCAATATTAATTTAAAAAAAGACAAAGAAACAAAAAATGCAAATTCAAAGAAAAAAAAATTTATTAACTTAGACTTCAATACAAATGGATTACCAATAATATTAAATTTACGTGAAAAAGTCAGAAATGGCTAAAGAATTACACTTAAATATTAGAGCATTAAAGAAATAATTGCAAAGAGGATAGAAGTTTATCAATCCTCAATGATGTAACAACTTGACTGCATATAGTATAAGGGCCATATAAAAAGACATGAATGAAACAGAATTCCACATCAAAATTATACTCGTATAATATTATTCCGCATGAGCAATATTTACATGAATGAAACTAATAAAAGTTGTGCTGCTTAGTTTGCAAAACTATGTGTACGTATGTATTTTTTTTTTTTAAATAAAATCTATTTTAAATTTTAATACACATTGTATGTTGTTGACTTCTGAGACCGTTTGTTTTAATTATTATTTTTTTTGGGGGACTTTCGTGGGCGATTTAACGACGACGTCAAAACATTTATGAACCATCAGTTGTAGGCCAAACGTTTAACATGTCATTTTTTCCAAAATCGCAAAGTCTAATGAATAATAATCATATTAAATGGATGTATGTATTAACTTGGTATTCTCAAGGCTTTCCATTTACCCTGAATAAGTTTGTAGTCGCTTTGAAAATTTTAAAAAATAAATGCGAATATTTTTTATCAAGTGTCGGTTAAAGACAATCCTTGAAAATTAATGACATTCACTATGGTGTGTGTGTGAAAGTTGTTTTTAATTAAATTTTACAGATATCATCAGCACCATCACACAACCTAACATGACTTTGGAACAAACGTGGAGCGAAATTTATTTGCAAAAGAATTTATTTTTCCAAACAAAAAAAAAAAAAAAATAAGAAACCAAATCATTTAATTTGGTCGAAGAAATCACATCCGGCTGGATATAAATAAAAACAAGGTCGAAAAACAAAGATTTAACAAAAACAAATAGTTTGGGAGGAGAACTGAATTTTTATTAACCCTGACATTGAAATAATTTTATTTGATAAAAAAATAATTTTTAAATTGAATACACAAAATATACCTAATAATTTATATTTTTTTTTTATATTTTAATCAAAATGTGAAATTGTGTGGTCGTGGAAAATTAATCAATGTCTATTTCTCCCACAGAGTTAAGACAAGGCTAGAAAGGGCAGTGACATCTGAAGGTGAACGAAATGTTGACGTGCTTTTACTCAAAGTGTTTTTAATGAGTCTATATGATTTCAACGGTTTTGTTTTATCGAATGAAGAAAAGCAATAAAAAAGGAAATTAGTTAAATATTTTGTATCAGATACAATACTTATAGTCCAGTCAAACTAATAAAAATAAACCAAAAAGTTCGAGTAGTTCCAATTTTTTGAGGAATGTGTAGGGAGGGGGTTGGGGGCTTGTACTCTCGCAATCAAAAATCACCGGTGATCGAAGTACCGCTGCTCTTTGTACTAGAAAAACAAAATTTTGGGATTTCTATACGTATAATAAGACCAATTTTTTTTTTCATACGGACAATTAATAAGAATGTTGAATACCGGGAAATAGGTTAGGTTAGGTTTTGCGGGTTGCTGTAGGAGAGCCAATAGCTCAGCCCCAGCACACTTAGGCCAATGTAGACCCATTGTGATGCCCATTTGAGGGTTTACCAATTCCTCCTCTTACCATACTCGTAGTCCATATTTAGTTCCTTAGTATCATCCCGGGGTGTTCAACCATCCGTTTCCTCTTGCTAATCTATATAGATTTGTTATTGGGCACTCTGATAGTTCTTTGATACTTTCGAAGAAGTATTTCCCCACAGTTTTTTTTCTTAGTTGGCAGAGACTGGGGCAGTGACAGAGGTAGTGTGTTATATCCTCTTGTTCTTCCTCGTCACTGCAACCTCTACATAGATCGTTTTCAGTAAGACGTAGTTTTTTGGCGTGATATCTTAGCATGTTATGGCCAGTTTAAACACCTACCAACGTCGATACTGACTTCCTGTCTTTTTTAATTGATTGCATTCGTTCTATTTTAATCGTACTGCGGCCACAGTTTTCTATAGCAACCTCACAAGTGTTTAAGTTTGTCCATCTTGAGTTGGCTTTTGCCAGGATTTCACACATTATATCAAGTTTGAGGTCGTATAACGGCCGTTCTAGGCTAAGTGCTGAGCCTTTTCTTTCCAATTCATCGGCTTTTTCATTTCCCATGATGCCCGCGTGACCGGAAACCCAGCAGAGTGTTATATTATGCTGTGTGGCAAGAACTTTAAGCTCTTCGCGACAGCTTTTCACAAGCTTGAAAATACCGGGAAATGCAAAATGTTGTAAAAATTCAATTAAAAAAAAGTGATTTGTTTTTAAAAACTATTTATTAAAACATCTTAAAACAAACGTTTAATTAAAGAATGGTGTTTAAGCTTTTATAAAAGCTATATCACATTACCGAATGTGCTTTCGTTAATTTTTGGTAAATTATTTTACATTTTAAGTTAATTTCGCCCCTTCCGCCTGAATGAGGGGAGATAGACCCCTGTCATACTTTTTTTTCATACGTTTGTTTTCTCTCTTGACATAATTTACTTTCGTTATGGGAATCCCCACAATCTACTAAGCAGTTATTTTGTATACTGCTCCTTTTTATTAGGAGGGGATATCTCAAAGATGGTTCTGTTTTGCAAAATAAAGTATGGTGTGCCTCTAGTGGATGGCACAATTTAGGCACTTATTTATGCACTTATTTGCGCCTCTGGTGGGTGGCGCAATTTATGCACTTACTTGTGCCTCTGATGGATGGCACAATTTATGCACTTATGTGTTATCTTTTGGCAATAAAATGTTTTTTGTATTTTCAGCTTAGTTTTACTTTATTTTATTTATATCTAATTTTATTTTAACAATTATAATAATTTTCTTAGTTTGAGGAAAAATGCCGGCCACGTTGACTAGAGAATCGAGAGTGAATCTTTTCTTTTTAAAACGGAAGAAGTATGGCGAACCTCATTGACGTACTAGATATGGACCGCCAGTCGGTTGAAATTTTCATACAAACAGCCAAGAAAAGTTGTTCCATCTAAAAACAGTCTAAAAACGCCATCATCTTTTAGTGTTAAATACGTGTACTAATTTCGTTATTAGAATTTAAATGAAAACGATAATATATTCATCTGTAAGTAACTCATGGCATAAGGAGTGGATGTGTTTTGTAAAATAAAAGTAGTTGGATAATTATTTCCACCAAAATATTTCAATAGTAAATAATTAATTAAAGAAATCTTATCGCTGCTACGCAGATTCCCTGCTAGTAGTTGATGGCGCCCCTAGTTATGTTGGAACAAGCGTGAAGTTGGCTACTGGCGGTCCATACCTAATACGTCAATGGCGAACCTGGTTTTTGTGTCATAGTTTTCTTAGCTTTTAGGCTGTGACATTAATACACAAACCAAGGGAGTAATGTAGGTTCACACTTAGTGTTTACACATAGTGTTTACACGACCATGAGAACGCTACATATGGTAGGAAATTGTAGGCACCCCTACACATTCCCGAAAAAATTGGAACTACGCGATTTTTTTGGTTTATTTGTCTTTTTCAGGCTTAGTTTAACTGGACTATTACAAAATGCTAGTTGTAAGAAAAAGAAGTAAACAAAATGGAATATTTGACAATAGACTTTAATACTTATTCAGAAATTGTAAAAAAAATCCTTGACTCCTATTACATTTTTAGTTCAATAATTTCGTGGTTGGAATTATTAAGTTTCAAAAATATAACATTTTTCGTAAATATTTAAAAAAAAAAAACATATGGAAAGTGGATTAACGATCTTAGTAAAAAAAAACAAAAAGAAACTGGATTTACGATCTTAGTAAAAAATTTAAGAAAAAAAATATTTATATGACAACAATTGCATACGAAGAAACTCCGAGTTTTTCGACAATTGCACAATTAACTATATATATTTCGGTGCAAGGAAATAACTTCATGTGAAATAATATTAAAAATCTTTTCACCTCTCATAGGAATTAATAACAATTTTTTAATGTGATATTAATTAACTTTACTTTATAACACATTTAAATTGTATGGGAATAAACTTCACAAACATTTTGGATAACATAACTTCTTACCTTGTGTGGGAAATAACCAAAAAAAAAGTGAAATTATTTTTCACGCAGAGCAAAGTTCAAGTTATATCCCGTGACATAACTTTCCTTCATCCTCTTTCCTTTTCCTCTTCATACATATGTAAACAATGAAACAAGAAAATCCAAATATAATGGGGCATATTTATAAATGACGTTTAAGTTGTGTTTAAGAAAAACTCGAATTTATCCTATTTAAATTACATTGTTCAAACACAGTCCCAATGTGTATAAATCATGAACTTGGACTTGGACATCACAATAAAAATGTACTACTTCGAAAAACAATGTTTCACATACGCCCTAGTGAACGTTCTACAAAAATAGGATATTTTATTAATTCTGTGTGTATATGTATGTATGTAAATATGATAACCTAAAAATAAATATAAACCAACACACATGAACTATAAAATTACGAGACCTATTTTATGATAAAACAAAATAATAATAACTTTATTTAGAATTTATATAAAATAGCTATTTGTAATGTAAATTATTTATTACATAAACAAATTTGCAACATTTTGCATATATTTCATAATAAGTTTAATTACAATCACTGTTTAAAAAATTTCTATCTAATAAATGATTTGTATATTTTGATAAAAATTCAACATGTGTTTATAATGTTGTGTTAGGCATATTCCCACTTATTGGAATTTAGCCAATTGAAATTAAAGACCTTAAGAAAACACCTCCGTCCGTTTCGTTGGTTTTATTTTTAAACGAAATTTATTTGTGAAGACAATTAAAGGCTTGTTTTGATTTTTATATTTTCAAATTATTAACTTGTTTGAGTATAGTGGCACAATTTTATTAAATTAAATTATGCAGCAAAAAAAAACAAAAAAAAACGTAGTAGCATAAAACTAAACTTCATATTGTACGAGAAATTAAGATAAGTTCTTTTATGGAAAACGCATGCTTTTGGTGTTGATGAAGTGTTGAAATTACTTTTTGAACCGTTCAATATATGTACATAAATAGTATTAAGGGTTCAATGTCAAGAATCTTGAAAATAAATCCCAAAACGATTTTCCAGCTGAAGAAAAAATACCCAATGCCACTTGTCATGAGTGGTATACTTGCATTGAAGAAACTGCAGAGGAATGGCGATATATATAATATTTGATTGCAACACAAATGCTACGAAATGCTTAAATTCTATACGTTGCAAGAAATGTGTCATACCATTGACCTGCCTCTTATTTAAAAGCGTAAATTAGTCGTAGAACAAAGATTGAGTATGTCATATGGTTGGACAAAATGGAAAAACAATCTGATTTTTTTTCAATAGAAATCAGAAAAGAGCTCTATCGCCAAAACTCGCTTATAATGTTTGTGTCTTTCTTTATAAAAAAAGATTCCAAAGAAATTTTCAGTAGCATTCCTCCTCTGAAACATTACACCAATTATACATCCACTGCAAAGAATGCTCATCCTTTTACTTCCTAGGTTCGGAAGTACATTGAAGTACAGATATTCGTTCTTTAGCCGCACTACATGAATGTGGAACCCATCTCAATTTTTCCCTCTATACTTTAAAAGCAACGTACATCGATATCGATATCTCCTGTCATCTTCTAATCGATCTCCCTTCGGCTTGCACTAACTTGCTGTCGTGGAAAGTTACCCAAGGCAAGGGATTATCATAAAAATAAATGAGCAAGATGCAGATAAAATTTTCACTTGCGATTATAATGTATTGTAACTGAAAATATCGGAAAGTAACCAATAAATTTTGATGTATTTAAATTTTTTTTAACAATTAAAATTAGGTATAAGGCAAGTTATGCTTTCGCGTAAAGAAAAGCTTTGAAATAACAATTAAACATGACATTATATACGATGATGGGGAAGACAAACAAATTGAGTACGGAAATTCTTTCTGTCTGTTTGCCTGTCCATCTGTCAATCTGTCCATATCACTATTTACAGACCGATTTACTTTTCAAATTTGGTATGTAGGTTTTGTAGACCATTCTTCGGAAAAGAGATTTAATTTTTTTTAGCTCAAAAAATAACGGTACCTGATGCCATATAAAGGTTATGAAAAAGCTTGTTTCTCTCTTAAACGGCTCGCACAATTTTCTTGAAAAAAATGGAGTCAGTTTTTTTGTAATTGCTTTTCTTGTAAAAAAATAATTTTTTCATTATATGCAAAATAGTTTAAACCTTAAAATTGTCAAACTATTAAACAACAAAAATTTAAAAAAAAAATTACAATATAACATACCAGCGAGATATTGTTAGATAAAAACTATATCACAGAAGATACATTTTAAAGAGCCAAAGATCCAAAATAAAAAAATTAAAAAAATGTTTGATAAGATAAAAAACATTAAGATTGTAATGTAAAAATAAAGATTGTAAGTAAACCCTTTTTAAAACATTGAATTGATAAACAAATATACATATGTAATTAAGAAAAAAATTATACTAATATTAATCATTTTTGCACAATGTTTAAATAGGGCTTAAATAATTTGATATAATCATTTCAGGATAAGCTGATACAAAAATTCCAATTTATACTTAAAGAAACACAAACCAAGCTTAAAACAAATTGGTTCAGGCCCTGATACAAACTGACTGACAACAGTAAGAATTATAGGACCACTTTTTTCTTTGTTTCATCGAAATTACTGTTGTTATCTATTTTCTTATCAATTTTTTTTTTCAATTAAATGTATCTTATAAAAGAAATAAGTGAATGGTTTTGCTGAAATACTCCATTACTGATTGTCATTCAACAAATTTATTTTTTTGTTAAAATTTTTACTCTGTACTTATATAAAAAAAAATGGTCGAAATTTCGTGAAAACATTTTTAAAAATTAAAACAAAAATTTTAATTGAATCATCCCATCAACATGCAAACAGGAAACTAATAATTTTGAAACCAAACTTTCAAAAGAAAATAAAACATTAATTGATCCGCGAAAATAAATTAAATATAAGCAAAAAAAAAAAACACTCAATATGCCATCCCTTTTAAGCAAAAACTCAAATATGCACACTCTGCTTAAATTAGATTTTCATAATTTCTCAAAAATTTATTATTTTGTCTATCAGGATTTAAAATAAAAAAAAAAGACTATCACACTCATAACACACACTTGAAATCCCCCAACCCCTCCTTAATCTGCAAAATTTAAAAATCAATGCGCTTACACATTAGCAAATTCTCAAAAAAAGAGTAAACTAAAAAAAAAAAATAAACATATCAGAAAAATAAAATCAAAAACAAAAATACTTGTCGTCTCATGGCAATTTATACTTTTATGCGCAACATTCAACTGCACGCGGAAATTTTACTTTCTCTTCAAATGTATGAGTGTGTTCCAAAAATAATTCAGCAATGAAGTGAAAAAAAAAACATTTTCAAAAAAATTCAAAATCAACCGAAACTCCTGACCAGAACTCAGAAGATCTCGAACGGGCGTTAAGTGAAGACACAACGACGAGTAGAACAAACTAAATTTTAAATAAATTCTTTTAAATAAGTGATTTTTTTATTTTCTTAAATTTAATAAAAAAAACTTTCGAACGAAAATGGTTTATGAAACTGATTTTTACACCACCCGTAGGTCCTACTCTACTAGACCCGTGGTATCGTCGTATTCCGTATCGGTAAGCGATATAGAATAAAATTTTAAAGAAAATCGTTAATTAAAAAAAAAAATTTAAAAATAATTAGCAGTAGTGTAGTGTGGTTTCCCAAAATTATGTGATTAATAAAATATTTGCAATAAACAAACCTGAAAATAGTGACAAAGGACTTTACAAGAATTAAATTAAAACAAAATGTGATTTTATTAACAAAAAAAATTAATTTTAAAATTCAAATAGCTAATTATAATGAAAGTTGCAAATATTTTTTTAAATCATCTGATGTAGACGTATTTTTTATACAATTATTTTGTGCTTGTGTCCACCTTGCTGTGTTATAAAAATAAAAATTAAAAAAAAAGAAACAAATTAAGGACATTTCAATTAATTGAAACTTCGAAAATCAATTGAATTAAATGGAATTGAAACACGTTTGAAACACTGAATATTTTTGTTGTCGTCTGAAATCATTAGTTTTGTACCCAAGTGAGCGTTAGAAACTTTCGTCTTTTCTATGAGTATCGCATTTTATGTTACACATTTGGAGTATCAACAATACAATTTAGTTTAAATCGTTTTCATATTTAAATACAAAAAAAAAAAACAATCGTTTTGTTAATGAATGTTGAATATAAAAAAGATTTATGTACTTTTGGTTTTTTGATACACTAGGGTCATAATTTTTGTTGTATGCCTAGTGTAAAAAATTTCTTTTCTTTTAAAATAAGAAAAACAAAGAAATACTTTAAGGAAATATAATAATTGTGTTAAGGATATCATGCATGTTTTTTTTTATCATCATCGAGTTTAATTAATTTTAAGTTTTCAATTTCCAAATATCTTCTTTTAATTTATATAAAAAAAAATAAAAATTTATAAATATGGTATATTGGGACTTTTATAAGTTCTGATTAAATTTCAAACTAAGTATTTAACTGAAATATACATTATTCGATTTTTATTTTCCCACACGCAATTGCTAATCTTTGTTTGTATCATTTATATTTTTGTCTGAATACCAAACATTAATGGGATATATTCAAATCCAATGAGAATAAATTTTATTAATTTTATACATATAAAAGTACAGCTATATGACATGAAGATAGTTTATATAACAACCATTGCTCATTGAAATAACTAAATATAGATTTTGAAATATAGAAAGCGAGTTTTGTATATTTTTGCCAATATTTGTTACTGCCATAATATTTTTATAAACAGACATACTTAACAAATCAAATAAACAAATTGAATTTAAAATAAATTGCATCAAGTATTTATATCAATTTTAGCTACGTGTCAGTTAATCAAATTATTTTTATTGTAGTTCTATGACAGAGTTTAATTAAAATCACTTGAGTAAATATATCATGTCAAATTGAACAAGCTGTTTTCAATGTCAAAATTGTTTGACAACTTGACATGTACAAAATTTTTAAAGTCATGAGGATACAAAAAATAATTTTTATATTACAAATATTAAAAGAAAACTAAAAACTTGCTTTCAAATAGGCTTCAATTTTATTGTCTTCGAAATGTAGAAGACTCAACTCAATATTTTTGTGAGGAGTTCTTTTGTATAATAAAATGAAATTGTTGTGGTTGCTTGATTTATATCATAGGTAGGTAGGTAAGATGGCGGTTTCGCAGAACAACTGTTCCGAAGAAACCCAATTAGCGCAGAAAAGCACCGTTTTGATACCATAACTCGTTTGACCTAATTTTGAGTGATATATATCATATTGCAAATATACATAACTCAATTAATATTGTATCTTCTTCTTTGGAAAAATAACTTTTTTCTGTTGTTTGTTTGTTTTTCGAATTGGCTACTCATTTTTTATCACGACGAATTTCATTTCAAATCGTTTTTAAAATCCGAACAATTTGATGACCATTACTTAAAAAGTCAAAAATAATTAACAAGTTGTGGGCGTCAATGGTACAATGGATGGAGTGCTTGCATTGTTAACCCAGAGGTTGCCAGTTCAATTCTCATTCCGGTACAAAGCATTTTTTTCATTTCAACATACCTCCCAGCTTATGCTGGACGTCGCCCATGAGGTATGCAATGAAAAATAAAAATCAACTAGGATAGAGAGGTATCCGTTGTACCAAAACAAGTCTTTCCTATTTCTATTCCTTCTAACTAGTTTCGTTCAACTCCTGTTGCATTTAAAAGGCATTGTGCCTTCCAGACACATAGTTAAAACATTATTATTATTATTATAAAACAGAAAAATAAAAATCAGATAAAAATGCCGATATTGTCACTCCATTTTATTAACTGATTTTATTGTTTGAACAATGAATTTCGGGGCACGGTAAAAACGGAAGATTTAAATATATGCATCACTATATTGTTTAAAATTTGTATAATGAGTTTTGTTTCAAATACACACAATCAATGGAGCACTTCAAAGTTTCAGCTTTATAAATATATTTATATTAAAAACGCAGTTGCTCATGGCGTGTAATGTTTTCAGAAGTTGTCCTGATAAAATATGTTGATCTTTCATAATTAATTTTTCCATTTTTTCAAAAAATAAAATTTTAATAAAGAGTATTGTGAAAATTGTTCCAATTCAATTAGTTATACAACTAAACTTTCCACTGGTTGTTCCAATTCTCATCAGAAATATGGTTTCAAATCCAACTTAACACCTAATTTTTTCTTAGATATATTTGCCTATTAAAAGGAAGGACCAATAGCCCTATATATCCATTTGTCTCGATAAAGTGCATCTCATTTAAGCCATTAGGTTCAACGGTTAGTTGTAGCCCCCCCCCCCAAAGGCACACAAAAGGATCGCTAAAGAGTATAAGGTCGTGTTAAACAATATATACTTATATGTAGATGTACATAATATCAGCTTCGTTTCCAAATCCCAAATTATAAACAACATAACAAATCATTAAGATAATATATACGTAATACATTTTATCTTCGCTGACGTATTTATATTATATTTTCAAAATTAAACGAGATCAGAAAAAATAGATGTATCCTCAAAAACCGCAATAGACAAATTATATTTTTTTCTCCACTGAGCTCCCGCTGGCGTATAATTAATTAGAAAAGACCTCATCGTCATTTCTTGAATCTAATTTAAGAATCCCAGCCACATCATACAAAAAATGTATATCTTTGGACATTCCACACATTGAGCAAAATTTTAAACAAATTCAATAAACGTATCTATACAAAATATTTTTCAAAATCATAGAGAGAGAAAAATTTTGGTAATTCTAGATGCGCGCGCATTTAAAAACCAAAAATATCTTTGTGTTCCATGATTTCATATGATTTCATGTGTGAGAAAAATGCTTACAGTCAAAAACAATTAATGATGAGGAACTTTTTTTTTTGTTATAATAAATATACAATAAAAACTGACAAAATGATTTTTGTTACCTCTCATTAAAAATTAATTAAAATTAAATAAAAATACATAAAAATAAAGAAGTTTCCTATTAGGATAATTTTAAGATTAATTAGAAGAAGAAATATTGTTTGAAGTTTACCTTTTTTTCTTAGGAACTTACATAAGGGAAATATAAATTTACTAGAGATATTTGGAAATAGAAAACAGAAATAACTTTTAACAATTTCTAATTTAATTTTTTAACACATTGATCACGCTTACAACCACACTGCAGTTTGTTTTGTGCTTTTATAATTTTTGAAAATTTAATACAACTGACTTTTAACGATCATTGTTAATCAGCACTCTTGTAAATATGCAAATAGCCAGCGAAACATCCACTTTGTAAATATAGTCTTGCAATTTCTGTAAATATTTGAACAAAAAAAAATGATCCTGTAAATATATAAGCCTGTTTCAAAAAGCTATGCACTTGCAACATCCCCACATCACTTTTGGTTTGATTGAACTGAAATACTTGCACTAAAAAATAAGAAAATACTGACACAAACCTGGTGGAAATGTTTTGGAATTTACAGAAAAAGGATATTCCATGGGAGAAGGTACCTTTTGTACCACGCCCAACACTTATATCCGATCCGGTGACAGCATTCGGGAAGCCACGTCAATGTAAAACCACTTCGAGGCCATCCATTCTTGACCCAATCAATAGGGCAGCCATTAAACCAAATGCTAAGATATTAAATGAACCCATTAAGCCCTACGTTTCGGCTAGGGATCAGACAAGGGAGAGAGCCTTAAAAGAGGTTCGCCGTTATATAGATACTATTGAAGCTGGTGGTAATCAAGCTGCACGCACCTCAAAAGATAGCATGGACTTGCTTCTGCCACATTTACATGGAGTATCCAGGGAACAAAAATCACAATACAGAAACACTTACAACTATGGCGATGGCTTTTCCAAATATAATTATTATTATTAAATTTAAGAACAAAATACAAGATTATTTTACGACTCCGAACCCGAAACTTAACCTAACATTCATCATTTTTCATTGAAGTTATAATTTTTGTATATCATTATTGTCATAATTAAATTGTTATTTCTTATTATTGATGTAATGTATTTATGTTTTATTTATCATTTTTGTTCAAACATGTTTCAATTTCCTGGCATTAAAAAAGAACCAAAGAAAACAAAGTTTTAAAACACTTTTTCAAACAAGGCACCTAAAAATATGCAGCAAGTTAGCTTCATTCACAAATAAAAACAAAATAATAATTATAATTTCTTTGCTTGTTAATAAAAATAAGAATTTTTGTTTTTAAAAAAATCACAGACCCCACGTTATGACTTAGTCACAGACAGGCCTGGAGCTCACCGTTCCCACAACTCATCCGACTACTCATACCAATACAAGTCGGAAGTAAAGAACTCCTCGAATTCATCGAGCAATCCCCATTCCTATAGGCCAGAGAGGTCCTCCTACTCATCTACTGTTGAGAAGTCAGCACGCAGCGGTCCAGGTGGTTACAACTACACCACAGAAAGGGCTAGCACAGCTGGTTCCGGACCTGGTGGATACAGCTATTCATCAACAACTTCAGGACGTTTACCTGGTGGCACCTCATACCGTCACTACTCATATCGGGTTTAATTTTATTGAACTGCGATTGATTTATATTTTATTACTAAATTAATAGAACGAACAATATTTATATCATTCAACTAACAACGACAACTAATTTAATAAAAAAAAATAATATCTTTAAATTCATATTTTGTATAAATCTTCTTACAAGCCCGTGTACAAAATAGAATTCTTGAGAAGATGGTTTTTGATAAAAGCCCCTCTTTTTGTATTTAAATCAAACCATGCAAAGTATAATATTTTATTTTATTCAAATAACCATTCTTAATTTTTTTAAATTTATAAATAGAAATGTAGAATACTGTAAATGCTTAAAAAAAATTAAAAAAAAAATATAACTATAACATTTTTGTGATACAAAATGAATGCCAATAAATTATAATTCTTTTTGTTGGTTAAAATTATTATGTTTTATTTCAAAAAGAGAAGATGTTATATAAAATGCGATATTCCTATATAAGAATAATAAGTTTTAATGAGTCATATGTTAAGAGGGCAGAGTTATGTAGGTTTTCAGTTTAATATTAAAGCAGTGCCTATATCCCTAGTATAGCTTTGAGTACAATAAGATATCATTGTAGTGGGTACATTTCGCGATAAATGTTTTCATAGGAATATTATTTATGTTTTTTTAATTTGAATAGTGATATAATTATCCATTATAATAATAATTATTCATTGGGCTATAGAATACCAAATGTCCATGAACTGTAAGGAATCAAGAAACATTAGATTTCTACACAAAATTTATCAGATAACTAAAATTACTCTAAAAACCTACTTTCCTAAACAACTTTTTAAATATTTTTTTTTTTTTATTTTTAAAATAAAAAAAATTATTTAAAGGTAAAATTGAAAGATATAAGTTAGATACATTCTTCTTCCTAAAAATTATAATTTTTTTTAATTTATTCTTTAGGATTTTTATTTTTAAATACCCTAAGGAGTGTTCATATGATGACAGCGACTAACGACCAACGAGTGCACGAATATTCGTTAATTTTGGCGTTTTATTCTCATGGCAATTTTTTATTTGCTGCGAACAAGCAGCGTGACGTAAACCACAAATCAAAACAAACTCAATAATAATGAGGTTATGTACGACGGTTGGCACGTGCGAACAATTTATTCGGATGTGGATGGTATATGGAAAGCGAATAAAGCTTAGCAGTTCGTTGTAATCACATTGTAGTTCACGACAAACAATTTATTTTGTCAACATTTTCTTATTTAATGGAGTGAAAGTTCATATTCTAAAAACTTAATATCTTTTAAAATTCATAAACTCATTCACTTTCAATTGATGTTATTTAAATCAAGAAATGAATAGTAAAAATGTTCAAAATCGTTCATTGGTCGCACTCCTTTAGGGCTTACTGGCTGAACAGAATTATGTAGCCTATAGCTAAAGTATGTAGCGCCGTCAAAGCTATTGTCAAGAATGAATGTACATGTAGCACAGAACATCAACTTTCATTCACGCATTTCGTTTTGTTTTGTTTTTTTTTGTTCGTCAAATGTCAAAAAGTAGCAATCTGCGCACGCCAAAGTTGAAGTTGAAGTTGTACTATGGCGACAATTACAGCTACAGCTGCAGCTACACATTCGGGCGTATTATAGGATTGGCGTTGTCTCAACTTTTACAATGCTGCAAGCTACAGCTCCATCTACACCATTCTGTTCAAGCAGTTAGGATGTTAATTTTATCACTATTTAACACATTTTACACAAACAGGATTTTTTTCCACAAAAAGATTTGGCAACAATAATTCCAAATTCCTATTTTACAAATCACATTTTGATAAAAAAAATTAGAAAATGTTAATAACGTAAAAATGGATAGGAATAGACACATTAAATTTCAGTAAAGATTGGCAGAAAAGGTCGCCCTTTTTTCTGAATAAAAAAAAAAAAAAATTTTAAATGTTCCTATTGATCTAGTTTTCCATTTTTCAAAAAAAGAGCAATTTCAAATAGTAACATGTAAAATTGTAATTCATTCCAATACCATTGTATATAAATTTCTATAGTACAACCATGGAGCAGCGCCATCTAAAGAAAGTTGTGAACCGCACATTTGGAGGTTCTTACATTTACTAAGTGTCTATTCTGTTACCCTAACAAAAGTCGTCAACAAAACAAATTAATAATATATAATGTATTTTATTGGCTCTAAAATCCATATTTCCTTGACAAGAGTCGTAAGCAAAACAAAAATCATACATGTTTACGACTGTTATTAGGGTTACAAAATAGACAACTAGTAAATGCACGAACCTAAAAAGTTTCTTAAGATGGCCATGCGGTGATTATTCAGCATGAAAATACTATAGAAATTGTATATACAATGCCAATACTATGAAGAAATGCTGGGTTGTTTATAGTTACACTTATTAAATGTCAACAAAGACAGAACGGTGGGTAGGCGTCGTTGATTTTTTTGAAAAATGTATTTTAATAAAAAAAAAACAAAACCATTGGGAACAAATATAGAACCTTTTTTTTTATACCGACTATCTCTTAAATTTACTCACTGATTTTGATGAAATGCGATATTCAGATAGTCCTGCAATGCTATTGCACACAAATGCTTCGAAAAAATTGTTTAAGAAAAAATTAAAAACATTTTGGAAGTTAAAAAAAAATAACTGTTTTATTAAAACTAGTCACATTAATTTCCAATGTCATTAGCAGTTGTGCACTTTATTTTTAAATCGATTTTTTAGAAAAATTTGCAATGGTACAGGTATAGATACTTTCCGTTTTTGAAACTAAAAAAATAGAAATGCCTATAGGTACCTCCTCAAAGATTCTAGGTACCGGTTGAAACGTTTAGGCTGAGATACTATGAACAGACACAAATTTCAAACTCGTTTATCATGTTATTCATGGTGTTGATGTTATTCGAAAGTTTTTTTTACGAATGCATAGCTTGCGTAGAACCACAAAAGTAAAAAATCCTTAACGTTATAAAAATAAAACTAAAATAGGTAGGTAGGTAAGTTAAAAAAAACAATTGGTAGTTGTGAATGTGTCATTCCAACACTTATATGAAGACAAGCAGACAATGTTTTTTTAAAACATCAAAGTTGGTAAATAGGGATGTCGTCAGAATTGAATTCCGTTGTATGAGAAATATTACTGCCGTTGATTATGTAGGTATAGGAGGTACCTATCTACTGTACCCTACAAAAAAAAAAACAATTATGTAAATGTAATTGCACTCGTAATTGAATGAAGAACTAAAACATCGACTTCGACTTTACTAATGTTATTCTACGTACAGTATACACGCCGTATATCGCAACTGCAGATTAAAAAAGTAAAAATATGATTAGAAATAACATCTGAAATTTGAAGTAATTTTTAATAAACAGACCAAGGTGGATATCAAGGTTAAAACAAAATTCTAAAACAGAATTATTTCATAGGACTAACAGAATATTTTATGATGTTTCAGTACCCTGTTTCTCGGACTGTATCCGGCTCATCACGGGTAAGTACTCTCCATTTAATATAACCACACTAACATTTCAACCATACCTCGACTCATTACTCCGACTCATATTCGTCTTTTCTATCCCATATTTTTTTATCACTCTGGATTACAACTTTTGCTCTCTTTGACTGTTGCTTTTGACTTTTTAGCATTTGCTATTATTTTCTCTCAAATCACCTTCGCAAGGATAGCCACTCATACATCTGCACAATATTTTATACTACAAAAAACATCATCACTTACATCATCATCAATCGTCATAAACAACTTAAATATTGAAACCAAACAAAAACAAACATCAATTTTATTCTAAACAATTCCACATACAGGTATACAGTGCCAGCTATCCGATTTATTCTTATTCGCCACGTATTACCACAAAGCGGGTAATTACTTCACCTGTTCGCACAGTATATTCGACCCCTATTGTGCGTACTCGTGTTATTACGTCACCAATCCGTACCACTCGTGTGTATTCATCACCCGTCCGTACTACGGTGATTTCGTCACCGGTGCATTCCGAATATATTGCACCATACACATCGTCGTACACCTCTTCGTATTCATCGTTATCGCCGTACAGCTCATTGTCACTGTACTCGCCTTCAATTCGTACAAGAGTAATCGAATCTCCTGTTCGTGTTTTTACTTCATCGCGCTTATATCGCTCCTCGTTGACTCCAGAACGTGTTATTACATCACCAATCCGTACTCTCCCATCCATCCTTAACAAGGAACTTGGCCGTATTGCCCACAGAACCAGGCCCGGATATGGCTACCACGCACTTACCAACTACCTCAATTCCGAGCCTTTTATTGTAAGTTACTAAAACGTGTAGAATAATTTTTTGTCTTGCTACTTATGAAAGTATTAACTTACACAGTAAAGTTAATGAACACAAAGAACTGATAAAAGGAGCTACATTTGGGAGAACAAATTTTAAATTTGTGTAGGCCCTACAAATTCGAAACTATTGTTTAAAAATAATACTTCCGAAAATTGCGGACAGATTTTTAAAAACTAAAATTTATTTTGCTTTATATTAGTGGTCGCGTCTATTTATGGGAGTGTCCGTATATAAGAACGCATTTTGTATGGGAAATTAGATAAGAATGATGGTTCCCGAAAACGTGTCCGCGTATAGGAATATTGTCCGCTTATCGAAGCTGCCCACAAGTAGAGCCTTCACTGTACATATATGGATGGATACTATCGTACAAAGGATCATACTATGGATAGACATTTAACGAAAATTTGAACAAAAAAATCAGATTGGTTTTTTTTTGGAGTTTTTCAACTGTAGTGGTAAGGGTCAAGGGAAGCGACCGTAATATTACCTATCTCATCGTGTCCTTTTGAAAAATGAACACTAACCAATTGGTTTAGCCTCAAAATTTGCAAAACCGTTGGTCGGACAAACTTTTTCAGGTACGTTTTGTCAGAAAATGGTCACTTCCGGTCTCTTTTGAAGCTTCATTATTTTCATTTAATAGCCTCCTATAAGTAGGCTATGTTTTCGATCCAATGTTAAAAGTTAAATAAAAAACCCATCCATGTACCAAAAATCGTTAAAAAGAAAACGATTTTTTTCTTCGTGTGGTCATAATATGACGAGACCCTCATTTTGTCAAAGAATTTTATCGGCATTAATTTATCAAATAAAAGTTCCAGGTTTGACAGAAGGTTCCAACACACCAAAAAACACCTTCAATTAACTCTTGTTAGATGCATCATGTTCACAATTTACTTTACATTATGGCCGTACATTATTTCATACTACGAATTGCAAAATTAGTACCACCATAGTTTGAATTATTTGAAGTAACACTAAGGAATAATGCTGTCCAGTAACTGCAAATTACAAACCAAGTTGCAAGCCATCTTTCGATGATTTCTTTTTGTAATTCCTACTCCGAGATTGTTCTCACTGTGGATGGGCTGAATAATTATTTGTAGTGAAAATAAATACGAAAAAAGTTATAAGTAACTCAAAATGCCTATACAAATTGCTTGATTCTATATAATCAACTCCTAGAAGCATGCTTCCATTTTGAAATAATAATTCAAAATTAAATCAAAAACTTTGCATAATTATACCCAAACTTGCAGTCATTCCAAATTCTATAGTCCTTCTCCTCTCTAAATATTTATACACCCTTAATATTGTAAACTTTGTTTTTTTATCATTTTTCAAAGGGGACAAAACTTTATTTTTTTAACAAATTAATTAATTAATTAATTGGTAAACGAATTTTCGCAAGAAAAGTATTATTTATAGACCGTTTAAGCCGGACATTTAAAATAAAAACATTTCTTTTCCTTGTGCGGACATAACGTAAGGACGATCTGACGTTTTACAAATAATACTTTTTAAGTTCCTACTAATAAAAAACTTGTAAATTCATATTTGAGATTTGACCAGTTTAAAAAAAAATGTATTTTATATTTTTAAATATTTTTTTTTTCAAAAAAATCATTTAAAAAAATGTATGTTGGTATAAGTACAACAGACAAAGATTTATAAAAAAGACATCACCGCCGGCAATGATTCAATTACATGAAATCTTATCAAAATTGGTCCTATTTTAGCAATTTTTTTTTTCATTTTTAGTTTAACATTGTTTAGGGAATATTAAATTTCGTTAAGATCAGTGTAAACAAAAACGGTTGTACGACAAGTACCGTTGATAAGCCAATTCTGAAAAAAAAATTCCGATGAAAGCCATCATCACATTTGAAATCAATCAGTTAAAAAAAATTTATAGAAATTGATCGCATATTGTTCGAGAAATATTTAATTAGGTAGGTAAAAAACATTAGTTTTTTCAAAAAATTACTTTTTTCACTTTTTTTTTTGTCTAGGTTAACGGTTAAAAAGTCCGGGGATATTTCTCTAAAAAATATAGTTCGTACAAAGTTTGAAGAAAATCGGCCACCCATATAAAGAACAATTTTTTCTTGTTCGGAAAAAATAGCTATTCGTTTCGTATATAAAGTCATATTGGGATTAAACATTAGCAGCTTTTAGAGGGAATATTCAATAACAATAAACCTTTATGTTGATATTGAGATTCGTTAATATTAGTTCAACTCTGTGTTCGAATGTTTTGGTTAAACATATCTAATTTGTAAAGTTACATCAATGAAACAAGGTTTTTGATTTTAATCTGGGGTACCTTAACACAGCTTTAGACAGTTGCTCCTTTAGTTCAGTTCTTTTAAAAAATTATGTTTCGGTAAGTTTACTTCGGTTTAATACATAAATGCTAGTGTTTTTTTTTTTTGTTATTTATTTCTTAAAAGCAAATAACTCAAAGCTTATTTTCTTCTATTAGAACTTCGAATCGGAAACCAAGAGAATTCGTAACTCTACAAATAATCTGATGCGTGATCTCCATACACCAGTTACACGTCGTGCTCGCAGTGTCACTCCGTTTCCAGCGTAAGTTAAAAAGCTCTATCAACGATCAAGCCTATAAGTCACTTAATCTTCACGTTGATAATGTAAACATAGGTACTCATATGAGCCCACATCAAAGACAGCACTTGATGCTTACGTTGCTAGAGTAACAAACCCAGCACGCCACTTGGCCAAAGAGGTCCACAACATTACGCAATACCCAGAAGCTCCACGCAAATATGTCGGTATGTATAAACACCTCCGGTCTTGATCCTTAGTCAAGTCTGATTCTATATTAAATATGGTTAAAGCAAAAGGGAAATCAATTTAGAGTTTTTAAAAGAATTTTATAACAAAATTCTGTTGATATTTTATGAAAGAAAATATTTAAATGATTTCCTTTTTATAACCTCCAACAATCCAAAAATATTTAAGGCAAAAGTCATCTAGCATCGGTAAGGATTCTAGGCGACAAGGCGTATAATACGAGGAGTTCACTTTACAATCCGGACAAGGTCCGAACTGATATTAATTTGTTGTCACGTTATATTCAAAATAAACGTGGAAGAAGCGAAGCTTCTGACCGAGTTGTCGTTAGTAATGAAGGTAAGTGCTTTGTTATGCTTTGATTTTTTTTTTTATATACTTTTAACTTTTTCATCTGTCTATTGTTTTGTCCAATTATTGAGCTTGGCTATGTTCTAAGATTTTTTTTTTAATTTTAAAGAAGGTTTACTTTCCGTTGAAAATAATTCATATTATTCTATTTGATATTGGTAAATTGTTAATTAAATGCAATAAATAAAAAGTTTCCTTAGGGAACAGCGAAACGTATGTCGGGAAAAATAAATTAGTTTTTTTATTTATTGCATTTGATCAGTGACCCTCATAGCCCAATTTACCAAATTGCAAAAAGAATTTTATCGTGCATGATCAAAATATCATTATAGATAGATTTCATATTGTATTATGTATTAGGTACAAGTTTTGTACCTACTAAAAAAGCGCAGTCTAGAGATGGATACGACGATTATTACTATAGACAGATAACTTACATTTCCTATATGAATTTCAAGTGAATTTTTAATTTTCACCAAAGTGAATTCTTTCATCAACAAAACGTTTCGCTAAACTTTTTGTTTCATGGGATTTTGAAGTTCTCAAAATCCCATGAAACAAGTCTCCAATTTCATCCATTTTCAGGAATTTATATCATATCATCATATGAAATAAAATGCACAACTGAGTCGCACGAACTTGCTCTTGTAGCAAGCTGCATTCGTGCTGAAAATATGTTTAAAATTCTATTGTTTGTCTAGAATTGTTCGGGCATTTTAGTTAATTGTTCGTTAATACTTTTTTTTTTAAGTGTTGCTTGCAATATTAATCACACTTAACAGAACTTTTAATGTATTAAAATTTGTAAAAATCAGTGCAGCCATTTAAAAGATAGACGTGTTTAAAAAAAACCTCTATAAGATTTTTTTATAAGATTTTTCTGTAAAAAAAAAATCCGTAAAAAAAACATCTCAGTTGCCAACGGACAACTCACATAATTTTATTAAAAAAAAAAATTGGAACTAAATAGAATTATCGGTTTTTTAAAAACAAATAAAAATTCAAAATATATACTTTTGTGAAAAATGTTGATTGCAGTATTAGTAAGGGTATGCAGAGCTTGTAGAATTTTAGATTTCGTCAAAATCGGTGTAGCAGTTTAAGAGATAGTCATATTAAAAACAAATACGGCAGGTAGGTACCGTTAATAAGCTTTTCGGAGTAAAAAAATCAATGAAAAACATCACCGTTGGCAACAAAAATTACATAAGATTTTATAAAAAACTTTTCGATTTTTTTCGAGAAAATTGGAGTTATGTATGTATAAAACTTATATGGAGGTACCTATCTATACACATAAATAAAAATGGAGTCTCTGTTTGTAATCTATACACATAAATAAAAATGGATGATAATGTTTGTTTGTAATGTCAAAATAACAGTATTTTATGCCCGATCAGAAACTATGCTTGACAGATTTTGACGGGACTTGCCACCTATAGATAGCTGATGTTGTTAGGAGTGACTTAAATTATTTTAATTACTCTCTAGATGGCGCTGGGGCTCCCTAGGTGGCGCTCGGGTCTTTTTTTCACATATTCTTATATATGAACCGACCAGAAACTACTGAACCGATTTTAGCGGAACTTTCACTGACAAATAGCTGTTGTTGCAGGAAGTAACTTATAAAGTAAATTATCCGGTAATTTTTTTGAAAACTCTTATACATGTATATTAGCTAAAAATCTTTTGGCGCATTGTTGGACCAATATGACTATAGTTCCTTTTTCGAAATCAATGCTTTCTACCTTATTTTTTTCTGCGGCAGCAACGCGCCGGGTAACAGCTAGTCAATAATAATATACTAGTTCGGACACAAAATTTTTGACGAAAAACATCACATTTGGCAACAAATCAATCATAGGTACTAAATTTTATCAAAATCGGTTGCATTATTTTTTGAGAAGAATTGATTTGTCTGCAAAGCTTATGTGGTATATATAGGTCGTCATTTGGTTGTTTTTAGACCTAGGATCAAAATAAAAAATAATCCTGAGCAAATAACTCTAAAAAAAACCCAACCCAACCGTTTAGGTTGTAGGTAGGTAAGAGAATAGTTGCAAGGTGTATTCAGTGTGTTTATTTCCTAAATATCAAAACAAAACTGACGTCATTTGCATTAATTATATCCTCTTCCGATAGGATATTGCATTGACTTGTTTACACTAATAATAATTTTCTATTTTCAACAGAATGTAAACCTCCTTACAGAAGCTTTTTTTTATATTTTCCGTTGAATCCAAACTCATGTAGAATGCTAAAAAGAATAATTGTAATAGTCAATAACATTATTAATCTCTGAAAAATCTCCTCCTATTTCTTATTACTAACTTGTCTTTATGTTTCGATTGATTTTGATTCTTTGCAGTTGAAGGAGCTGTTGAAGCCTAAGAACAGCCTGTTATGGATTTAGATATAAAACATTTTACCAAACAAATTTGATTAATTTTTTTCTTTTCATTTGCCTTTATATTATTATTATTTTTTTTAATAAAAGAAATTTTAAGACTTTTCCGAAAAAAAAAACAAACAAATAAATATTCAGTTTGTTAAACGAGTTATCAATTTTTCCTTTTGCACACAAAAAAATTCTTCATTCATAATTATTTTTACGTTTTCTAAAACGGTTTTTTTTATTTTATTTTTTGATAATTTTGTCAAAACTCCTTAGTAAATCTTTAATTTCTTTTTTTCTTATTTAGGAAAAAATTCTTATAATATCTGTCATGATAAAGACATAAACAAATATTTACTTCAATTTAATGTTGTAGTTAATTTTCTTCAAAAACCGAACCATCAGTTACAGTAAAAATGTCAGCCTTTATAAAATGGTTGTAAATTTCAAAATAATTTATTACTTTGTTTTTCTATGTAAATTACTTCATTAGTTTTTACTTTTTTTATAATATAAATGTATATAAGTTTTTAAGTACAATCATAAAATTTGAGTTTTAATTCTATGTGGTTATTTTTGCGATTTTCATCATAAATATTGTTTAAACAATTTCGCTTGGGAGAAATACATTTTTTCATTCAGTTTTCAGTACCTATACAAAAACAAGACACAATTTCTGTTTTCGCTTTATTTTTTAAACAGTCAATACTGACAACATCCCGAATAATATCATCACTCTCTTTCGAAATAAGATTTTCATGATACTATACTAATCAATTTGCGAATCTGTAATGGCCTTGACCCACTTTCTTAAATTAGCAAATACGACGTCAGTAACGCTAATTTATTACCATTGCCGCCCAATGTCTGAAATTTGTTATTCGCTAATTAATTCATGTTTTTGAAATTTTTGATGAAGAATCACTTAAATTGTTCGCGAATAAATTAAATATACATTTGTATATCCCGAACGTCATTTGCTAAGATTTTTTGAAATGTATGTCGAAACTTTTACTATACGCTTGGCTAAACTATTTATAATCATTAATCGCTGGGGGTTAAGTTAAACAAAAAAACAAATAAAACATCATAAATGTATCAATATCACAGAAATATTTATTTTATTTTTAAAGAAAACATATTACCATATTATTGTTGCTGTCCCTAAAATAAAAGGAAACGCATATAGCAAGTTGAACTAATATTCATTCAAAAAAGAAACACCACCTGTTGCGGATCCATCAAATTTCAAATTGAATTTGACAGTCTCATTAGTTTGGAATTTTAGATAAACAAAATATTCAAACACTTGATGGTATTCCGTTAGAAGATTTAAAGCAATGATATAGGAATCGAAATTCTGGCACATTTTCGCACATTTTCTTTGAAATTAATTCCTAGAGTCGTTTAAGAGAACAAGAACCTTTGGGCGATCAGTTGTCGTGCTCTTGTCGTATTTTTTTGAAAACTTTCAAAATATTTGCTTTCAGAGAGTCGTAAAGTAAAAAACTCAAAATAAAAAGAAGTTTTGAGCTTTCGAATCGAGTGATCTTGCAGACCAAGATCGTATAATCAACCCGACCTAAAACAGTAGGATCATATTGATCACGGATCATTGACCCATAGAAGAACACAAAGCAAGAATACGCTGCTTGTGGTTGTGAATAAAAACTAGGTTACAACATTGTTTTATGGCGACGAAATGTTTTTCACACAAATTCTCGTCGTATATTTTTGATATGTACAAATGTACATATATAGTTATTCATTTAAGACTTCGGTCGTGTACTTTAAAACTTTTTAACCTTAACAACGTTACAACTTCTAATATTAAATCGTATAATGCATTTGGTGAGACCGACTTAATTGTTTTAATGCAACTAATATATCATTATGGGAAAATAAGATTTTCGTCTAAATTTTAAACTTAAAAGAATAAGTATGTATTAGTTTAGCATGTTTTTGAGTAACTTAAATTACTAACATTTAATTAAATTAAAAATTGTTTGATTAAGGGCCAGTCTTTTCAGCTCTGGTTAAATTAAATATTCGGTTATTTCAGCTGGTAACCATACATACACATACAGAATCTATGGTTAACAACTGAAATAAGCAATGGTTACAAATAACTAGAGCTGAAAAGACTGGCCTTAAGACCCAGTCGTTTAAATTCAACTTCCATGTCGGTAATGAAAACATAAATGGCCCTGAGTTGTAGGAAGAAAAATTCTCTTATGAGGCATGATCATGAGCCAAATACTTTTTTTTTACATTTCATTATTTCAAATAAAACAACTCTTAATAAAACAGAGTTTTGTTTGTGCCAAAGAAATGAAAAATGTTTGTACATAAAATTTTGTATGTAACAAATTTACAATTCCCTACAATATTTTGTATTTTGTGTATGGATTTTTTAAAGATTTTTATATATTTGTTTGTAAAGTTCATTAATTAAAATAACAATATATAATTGTATTGCATAGTTTTATTTGATTTTTTTTTTGTTAAACAAATTAAACCCAAACAAAAATAAAACCGTCCCACTACCTCTGACACCATCATTCAGAAGGCTACATTTTATGTCACCATCACTGCCGGGATTCAATCACTTATGTATATGTAAGTAAATAACACAAACAAAATATTAAATTACACAACAATATTATTTTACATTATATTTTTTTTTAACTAAGCCTTTAAAAAAAGCACATAAAATGTTGCTTAATATTGTTGGCACTTTAGTTAATTTCATGCAGCATTCACATTATAAGGCACCTTCATAACCCCAGCACACATACTAAATATAAAATTCAAACCTACACAACAATATCATTCCAGTTCCTGACCTTGACCCATTTAGGCCATCGCGTAAATTCTCTGCTCCTAAGCCCTTAGAGGATTCAATAGATGAAGAAACAAAGGAAAAGCAGCGTCTTCGACAAGAACGTCTTATGACTGTTAACGAAGAAGCTTCCATTGATGATGTGGCCGTTCAAAAGAAGAAGGCGCAACGCAACGATGAAATGAAACGTTTGGAGACAAAGTAAGTGTGGTGCTTTATCAAGCGATAAGACTAATATTGCGTCTTTGAATTACAGAGCTCTAGAAGATGACAAGAAAAGGAAAGCCGAAGCTGAGAGAAAAGCTAAATTAGAAGCCGATACGCTCGCCGAAGAGCTTAGACAAGCAGATGAGGAGGCAAGAAAGGCTCGTGAAGCTCGTCTTGCTGAGCAAGCTCGCCTGGTTGAAGAAGCCGAACAGTCTCGTTTAGCTGAAGAAGCAAAACTTGCTGAAGAAGCGAAACTTATTGAACAAGCACGTCTTAAAGAAGCTAAGCTGGCTGATGAAGCCCGATTAGCTGAAGAATCTCGATTAGCTGAAGAAGCCCGATTAGCTGAAGAAGCAAAACAAGCAGAAGCTGCTAGACTTGCTGAAGAAGCTCGATTGGCTGAAGAAGCTCGTTTAGCTGAAGAAGCGCTTTTAGCCGAAAAAGCTAAGCTCGCCGAAGAAGCTAGATTAGCTGAAGAAGCTCGCAAAGCAGAAGAACAACGTTTGTTGGAAGAACAAAAGATACGGGAAGAAGAAATGAGCCGTTTGGCTGAACTCGAAAAAATGGCTGAACAAGAAAACGATAGTGAATTGGCCCGTCAAGCTGCTGAGGTATCAGAAATTGCTCGCCAAGAAGCTGAAATCGTTGCCCAAGAGTTGCAAGCAATGCAACAAAGTTCCACTGCCGATGTTCCCTCTGATGAAGTAACAGCTGAAACCACTGCCGATGCCGAATTAGTTGACGAAGAGTCAAAGCCAGTTATCGAAGAACCTCAATCTCCATTTGAGGAGAAAGAAGAACCAGAAATTGCTGGTGAATCTGTTGTCAGCATTGATGAAGTAAAGTCAGATATTGAAGAATAAATTCATACCTTCTCTCTGTTTACTCTTCAAGTGAGGCTTCGTTTTTCGTAAGCTTAAAAATCAATAAGCCATGGTTTTAGTTTTAACTTTTTATTTTCGATTTACGTAAAACAAAGACAAGAAATTAAAAAAAGCTATCTTTAAGAAATTAATTATTTATTTATCAATATTGGCATTTCTGAAGTAAGATCAAGGTCCTTATATATAAATAATGTTGCTAGATACTAACTTTAACATTTGCTTGAAGCTTAGCATATTAATATACATATATTAGGAACACTCTGTCCTTATTTTCATGTTTAGCATTTTGTCTGTCTTTTCTTAAATGCATTTGATGAATTTTTGTCCTATTGAATTTCTTTTTGTAAACTATCGCGCTTACCGAATTCAACGATCTTTTAAATTTTGATTTCTTTATTAAGTTTAAATTTGTAACTATAGTAATTATTTTAAAATATATACTTATTTATAAAAACAACTCAAAAACTAAAAAGTGATTGCAATTCCTGAGGTGTTGAAAAAAGAGGGTAAGTAACTGCTAGGCGGATAAGGATACAGTTTCACAACAGGCAAGAAAACGGATTGATGAGTTTCCGTGTTAGCAGACAGGTAGGCATATAAAATAAAATGCACGATTAGGTCACATGAAGTTGCTCCTGTAACTATAACAAACTATGGGTATGGTATCCCAAAATATTTCATGAAAGACGGGAAGTGTACAGTGTACAAAGGAAAAAAAAATTGAGGTAACAATTAATTTTAAGACAATATGACAATTAAATATGGCGATAGCGAAGTCGAAAAAGTAAGTCTGAAACTTCTGTCTCTCTATCGCGTTCAATATGCTTGGATTAGTACCTAAAGCTACAGCATGAACGGCTGAATCGATTGTTCTTATGCCATACTACATCAAAAATACTTATACTCAAACTCGTACCTATTCTAAATCATAGTGTGGGAAAGCAGGGTGTTGCAGGGGCAGGGCAGTAAGCCCCACATACATACAACATACCATTCTCACTGGTTTATACGCCAATAACTTAAACTACCCTTTTAAATACAAGATTAACTTTCGTCGTTCCCACAAAAGAAATGTAGGCTAGCAACTAACCTCTACTTGACGTCAAACCTACAGATGTTTGCAACTTTTGAAAACTTTTTAATGTTTGATTTTATTACTTGTGAGGGCCGTTGGTATTATGAATAGCGAATCAAACATTAGAAGCAAAGTGAATGTTTGTTAAATTCATAGATGTTGTATTATTAGAAAAAAACTAGTTTTGGCGTTAGAATCGAGCAACATCTCCTTTCGAGTCGCAAAATGGGTGATTTCAGACCCGTTCGATTTGAGTCGTACGTTCTATTTGCTATTCATAATAGAGGACTTAAATACGAAGAGTACCGATATAAAATGTAAAGAATAAATTGTATTTGATCAACACTTCTCAATTAGTCAAATATCACAATCACCGCCTTGTCCTTACATCTCAGTAGCAAGCAAACAGTCAGAAAAAAAAAAAAAAAAAAAAAAAAAAAACAATCGTCTATTTATAATCTTTTTGTTTCGTTTTAAATGAATATGCAATATATTCCTCAGATTGCATAATCTACACACAATAAAAATTAACAGGTTGTTTTTTGTTTGTTCAAAAATGATAAGCCATCCATGAGTAATATTTTCAGTAAAAATACAAATTTTAAATATAAACGAAGAATCTCCATTGAAATATATTTTTCACATTTATTAACAATCTTAACATTAACGTCTGCAGACCAAATTATTTTAATCAAATAAATTTTGCTTTCGAATTATCTAAAAGAAATCTTAAATTACTTCTGCTATTCTATGAAAGACGATAAATGTCCTAAAATTCCTGATTTTTTGAAGGTTTTATTTTTTTACTGCTTTGCGTTAACAATTTGAACAAATTCAGGTTTCAGGGAAGCACCGCCAACCAAAAAACCATCAATATCGGGCTGAGACGCGAGTTCCTTCGCATTGGCAGCGGTTACAGACCCACCATATTGAATACGCAGAGAATCGGAGACTGCTTGAGAAACATTGTCCACCAACCACTTGCGGAGAACACAGTGAACAGCTTGAGCCTTAAAAAAAATAACAATTTTAAAATAAATCACTATTACACAAAAATATGTAAATAAATGTATGTACCTGTTCTGGAGTGGCAGTCTTGCCAGTACCAATAGCCCACACTGGTTCATAGGCAACAACAACGTTTGTCCAATCCTTGACGTATTTGCTAAGAACACTCATCTGCCTAAAGACTACTTCTTCAGTCTTGTTGGATTCACGTTCCTGCAGAGTTTCACCGATACAAGCAATAACCTTCAATCCCTCGGCGAGGGCGTGAGCGACCTTCTCTCCGATGAGGTCGTCATTTTCGCCGAAAATTTGACGGCGCTCTGAATGGCCCAAGATAACCCAATCGGCACCAACATCTTTTAACATAGCTGGGGCTAATTCTCCAGTAAACGCACCTTTGGCAACTTTGTATGAGTTCTGGCCAGCAACTCCAATGGTTGGAGGTACGAGGCCACGCACGTAGGAGATGTATACGGCAGGGCAGCCAATTACCACCTCGGTGTTAGGGTCAAGTGGACCAGCAACCAGAGTCTTGACAATTCCAGCAATTTCAGCCTTGTTACCGTTCATCTTCCAGTTACCTCCGACACAGAATTTACGAACCATTTTGAAGTAGTTAATGAGTATTTGCCTGTAAATGGAAACCACTTTTTCACATGATTTAAGTTAAATAAATTCTAGTTTGATGATTGAATAAACTACAGCTGGTATTATATAAAATGACTTTTAGACAATTATTAATCACAAACAATTTAATATTTATCTAGAGCGAGGAGAAAAACACACCTTATCCCGATGAAATGCTGAAACAGAATAACCTTTCTTTGACCTTGTTCTTGTTCGGCAAGATTTTGACAGTTCGAATTCGCAAGAAAATGTAGTGTCAATTAAGAGTGGTTTTCAAACTGAATGAAAGATGGCGCAATAAAATGGTTTGTGTTTATAATATTATTTCCCCAGAAGTAAAGTCATCTTTTATTTGTAGTTTTAAATTAGCAGTTGCATTTGAAATTATTTGTGACAGAGCATTTTGTGAGTCAGTTCAAATATTTTATTTATTAATTTTTAATTTGTATGTTATGTGGGTAAAACATTTAGTTGGGAAACCAATTTTTGAAATGAAATAAAAACTCATGCAAACATTTCAATTTTTATCACTTTTTACTTGCGATTATAAAGTTAAGGCAAGTTAAGCATTCGTGCAGAAAAAAAATTGAGATAACAATCAAAAATGACATTACGATGATAGAGAAGACGAAAAAGTGGGTCCGGAAATTCTGTCTGTCTGTCTGTATGTCAGTCTGTATGTATCAGCACCTGCAGCCTATACGACTTAAGAGATTTACTTCAAATTTGGTATGTAGTGTTTGTAGACAATTCCTTGAGGAGAAATTGAAATTGCTACAAGAGCAAGTTCGTGCGACCCAATCGTGCACCGTATTTCATCTGCCAAAAGATGTCTACTTAATAACAAAAATTACTTAGATTCTTCTAAGAAAAACTATTTGTTTTGGTTTTTCGATGTTTTAATGCAACCTGACATTACGATGATAGAGAAGCTTGAAAAAGTAAAGAGTTACCATACTAAAAGTTCTGACGTCGGGGAGGTGAGCCGGAGGAGAAGGGTTACGAAGTTCCCCTTTTTAGTATTTACGCTTATAGAGGGTAAGTCTTAGAAAAAAATCTTTATGATAGTAATAAAAGCCATAAAATTCTATAACTTTTGTTACTTGAACTTTCATTTCATTTCCCAACCGTTTCCTAGTATCTCAAAAGAAAAACAATTAAAAAAAAGTTTTTACCTTATATTTTACCTCAAAGTGTTTATCTTAACTAAATATTCTTTGAAGTGGGTTACAGAGCATTAAATTCCCTTTAAGAAAATCAAATCACGAAATCGGGTTATCGAGTGCATTATGATAAAAATCATCCTTTATGAAAAATATAAAAAAAATATACCTATACATTTTTTCTTTTTTCATATATAGGATGATTTTTATCAAATATAACGTTCAAAAAGTTTCATCAAAATCGTTAGAGCGGTTTGTGAGTAAATTTGGAAAAACTAAAACCGTTATATGGGAGGTACCCGTTATAGCCGGGCTATAACAAAAATTCGAAATCCCTCTAAAGAATCATAAAAAAGTGCTAGACACGAAGTTTGAAGAAAATCCGTCAAACTATTTAGGCTGTAGCTCGGTGAACAGACAACCTCACATACGAACACCCGTAAATACGCACATACACACATACGCACAGACAGATCGATGGACGGCATGCCGAAACTTACTTCTTTGGGCTTCTCTATCATTTTAATGTCAGGTTTGATTAAGACCTCGAATTTTTTTTTTACAAGAAACCAATACTTTTGCCCTATTGAGCAAGCAAAAAATAATATTAGACCAGTAAAATTAGCTTTAAGACTTAAAAAAAAGTAATGTTGTCGAGATTATATTTTTTGGATTAAAGAGTACCATTTGGAGAGCTTAAATTCACAAAGTTCACACAAAAAAATGTCTGCCTTGTCCGCCATTTCGAAAAAGGCGTTAATGCAATTTTCTCGACTTTGGTTGTAAAATAATTTCCTTTTTTTAGTTTTATGGAAAAATTTTTTTCTAATAGCTTTTTTCAATTACGAAAAGATTTGCTCTTTCCTTCAAAAGATTTTATCTTTTTGCAATTTTGTTGTTTCATTTAAATGAAAAGAGGGGAAAAAGAGCAAATCCAACAAGAAAGAAGCGATCTTCCGAATTTGGGAGATTTGATCTAAACACTGACACATGAAAACATTTTAATGGCGGATTTTGCTTGCGCGTTTTTTTTTATTTTAAAACTATTGGATAGCTTTGTAAAAAAAATTTTACGAAACCTGCTTCAAAGATCTTATATTCATATGTGTTTACAGCAAAAGTCTTTTAAGATACTCAGAGTAGTTTAATGTTGAGGTTTTTTAGTTCTCTTTTAATTTGAGCATTGTATATACATTTCTATAGTATTTTCATGCTGAATAATCACCGCCTGGCCATCTTAAGAAACTTGTGAATAACACATTTTTAGATTCGTACATTTACTAGGTGTCTATTCTGTTATCCTAACAACATACATTATTTTTGTTTTGTTTACAACTCTTGTCAAGGAAATATGGATTTTAGAGCCAATAAAATACATTAAATATTGTTAATTTGTTTTTTTGACAACTTAGTAAATGTAAGAACCTCCAAATGAGCGGTTCACAACTTTCTTTAGATGGCGCTGGTCCATGGTTGTACTATAGAAATTTATATACAATGATTTGAGTTTAAAATAATCAATTTTGAAATAATTTTAGAGTAATTTTTTTAAACTGAAATGTGACTTTGCGGTAAGTAAATGCTGCATCCAATTTTATACAATTAAATAATTATTAAAAATGAATTTACGGACTTACCGCGACTAATTTTTATTTTCATAAATTATGAAAGTTTGCCCGACGCAGGGGCGTACCGTGAGGTCGAGCCGTGGGGGAGGGGGGGTGAGTTTTACTAATGCCGACTTTTATTATAGGAATTTGCCGACTTACTTTGCTACTTAAAAAGTAAAAAAATGACTGGATGTTTTGAATAATCAATAAATTTCCATAAAACTGTGTAAAAATATTGAGTATCAACTGTAATATTGAAAAAATATAACACGTGAATTCTTTTAAGAGCAATGTATTTATTTAAAATATTAATAAATATGTATCTAGTTAAAAGAATTTGTTTTTATGAATAGTTTTCAATAATATAAATGGAATAAATAAATAAATAATTAATGCAACAGTATTTTATATAAGAAGAAAATAATAATGAAGTATTGTCATGAATTTAGATTTATATAATACATTTATATAATACATATATATAATGCAAGGGAATATTTATTATTTTTAATGAATGTTTTTGATTTTAAAGTTAATTAATTAAACATTTTATAATTATATGTATTATAATGCTAAAGCCATCAATTCACTCGAAAAATTCGAAAAATTGAAAATGCCGACTATCTAGCTAGAATATTTATAAAAACCTGTAAAAATATCGACTTTCACACTTAAAATTCGAAAAAATTGAAAATGCCGACTTTTTTGCTAGAATATGTATAAAAGTCAGCAATTCACACGAAAAATACGAAAAATTGAAAATGCCGACTTTCTTGCTAGAATAAGTATAAAAACCTATGAAAATGCCAACTTTTGTATTAAAAATTCAAAAAATTGGAAATGCCGACTTTTTTGTTTTGTAAATTTAAAAACCTTTAATTAATGCTGAACTTAGTTTGAAACTCTTGAAAATGCCGACTGCAGTTTTATAAATTTTTAAAATTTTCAAAATTGCCGACTTGACCGACTCTGGAAATTCTTGGGGGGGGGGGGGGGGGGTGAGACACCCCCACACCCCCCTCTCGGTAAGCCTCTAGCCCGACGTTTCGAAAAGGTTCCACTTGTCTTGGTCACGAGCTGACTGATTGTTTTTATTTTATTTTCTCACACGGAGATTGTACCGGTTGGTATTTTGTGTTGATGTTGTTGGGGGCTTGCAGTTCAGATGATGCTTGTTGTTGTTGTGCATATGTTTCTGTGCACGCAAAGGTTATCACATCGGGTGAAGTGTTTTGTTTTTGTTTTTTCTCACTGTCATCAACTCGTTTATCAGTGGATGCCATGCACCTGACTGATTGAAACTTTGTTCTCTGTTGAAAAGTTTATTGCAGGACAAACGTATTATCTGTTTTGGTGGAACTGTGTTTCAGTTAAAGCGAATATATTTTGGAGCTTAAGATGTCTCAGTCATCTCAAAAAAACCATTTGTTCATTCATGACAAACAAAAATATGCTGCAACATTTATCGATAAAAATTTTGAGGACAAACGCATTGTCTATTTCAAACCAAGTATTTCTCAATTCTTGCAAACATTAATACTTCTCGCTACAAATAAATAAAACTACTTACTTTAACTTAAGATTTAAACCCATAAACACAAAATGAATAAACACTTGGTTCTTTTTTTCTCTTAGGACAAACGTTTTTCTGCTTGCAAAAACGACTTTTTTTAAGAGTGTTAGTTGGAACGCCGAAGAATATTTATGTTCATACACCTACTGAAAAAAAATCTAAATATTGTTTATTTACTATAGCATTAAGATAAAAAAAAGTTGTTAAATAAAAAGAAATTACTTTTTTTCAAATAAAAAAATAAAATATATTTCTTTTTTTTGCGTAGTAGCACACGAGTGGGTATCCGCTAGTAGGTACCTAATATTTTTTTATTCACAATAATTGGTATCTACCTAGAATTTTATTTTCAGTGAAGAAAACAAACAAAGGCATAAATATCTATTATTTTAATTGACACTTCTTAAAGCGCAATTAAAAATATATTTACCTTGTGTTTGTTTTGGATTGCCGTGCCCTTGTATATACCTACACAATAGTCAATATACATACGACACAAGACGCATTCTCATTTCCAAAAGATCAAGGATTCCACTTATAAGCACATACACAACACATAATTATATTGAAACCAACTAAAATTTCCCAGGTTAAGGCATAAATAACCAACTTGAACATACATAAACATCATACCTTCAAAGTCAATAATTAACTCAAAGGAGCAAACACCGTAAAAGGGATGCAAACAGCAGCAGTTAAAGCACCCAATTACTTTAACATTTCAAAGATCTCATCCCATTTATGCCCATTTTGAATCAGGTCTTGAATTAAGTCTTCATATCTCCAAATAACCAGCAGGTTGTTGGGTTATAAGTTTGGTTCTTAAGGACGATGCAAAATAGGAGCTTACATTATTCTCACACCCATGTAAAGCATTTCAGTTTGTAAGATTTAAGATACTGAAACCGAAAATTGAAGCGAAGCGAAAGTAAAATCTCTTCATATCAATTTGCTTACAGACTTCGTGAAAATCCTTTGGATACTTGAGATTCTCAAAGAAAGAACCTTCGTTTCCCTTCACACTGGATTGGATAGAGTTTTTCAGTCTATGCTGCCATCGAGTGAGAGTGAGAGAGTTTACATCTCGTATAGTTTTCTCCTTAGTATTATAATGATGTTGTAAGGTCTATTGGGATTGTTTACTTATCCATATCAGCTATACTGTACATATAGCACCAGATCAGAATAAGAACCAAAAAACTTAATATTCCCAATACTACAGTATTTTCTTTGTTCAACATCATCAACAACTCATTTCCTTTCTTATATTTTATCTTGAGGTTTTTTGTACTTCTATGTTAAGTAAATTTTGGGAAAGAGGCAAAGTCCCGAACGGAATAGAATGTGATAGGGGCATTCCACGAAAAATAGTAACTTTTAATGAAAATGTAATTTTTTAAGGAAACGAATAGCGATATGTATAAAGTAGGTATAGTATTCCTAACTTGAATTTTTTACTAAAAAATTACTTTAATTAGTTGTCACTGATTAATTTAAATATATAAATATATTATTATGAGCAGTATACACTTATTAGAAAGAAGCATCATAATAATTTGAAAAATCGGTTTTTTGCATCTTGGCATAAATATTTTAAGTGTTGATATTAACTTCTGTTTTTCTTTTATCATTCCACTTACTTTATTTTTAACAATCGAGTAAGGAAATAAATTTACCATTGCTAAAATCAAGGTGTTTCACCCCTTCGAGTGGGGCACGTGAAATTTTAACTGGCCTAAAAATATTTATTACTAAAATCAGATAACTTGAATTTATAGCTGAATGAGTACTTAAATTGTAGCGAAATTTTTTTGGAAGAAGGTTAATCTTAATATAGGCTCTAGGCGTCTCTTTAGATTAGCTAAAATAAATGAAGAATAACTGCATCAGGCAAATTATCTGGTTGTATACCTATAGTTATTAGATTTATAAACTTTTACTAATAAATGTCGTTTTTGCTTAGAAGCTTTATATTTGCTAACTATTTTAACGCCTGGGCCTTTATTGTTTATGACAAACAGCATATTACTTATGGAGCAAAATGTTTTTTCTGAGTGACGCCACGTCAAAGCGAAGACTTCAAACTGTCTAATTATGTAAAACATTCATCAAAATATTGTTTGTATATAGTACCATTCGTACTAGAATGTCAGTTTTATTACTTGATCATTCCGTCAATATTTCATTGAATGTTTTGAACAACAACAACAACTTAAAGATGCTATCACCAATTTTTAAACGAATTCATATTTACTCGTTTTTACGAATTTTACTATCCGTTTTTCCATTTTTGGCTGGAGATATAGCTATTTTAAGGAGTGCCAATTCCTATCATCAGTCTCCTTATTAGTGGTGCCGAGCTTTAATCCAATTTTATTATAAAAAACTTTTTCACATGTACATCATTGTATATACATTTCTATAGTATTTTCATGCTGAATAATCACCGCCTGGCCATCTTGAGAAACGTGTGATAAACACATTTTTAGGTTCGTGCATTTAATAGTTGTCTATTCTGTAACCCTGACAACAGTCGTAAACATATATTATTTTTGTTTTGTTTACGACTCTTGTCAAGGAAATATGGATTTTAGAGCCAATTAAATACATTATATATTATTAATTTGTTTCGTAGACGGTTATTGTTAGGGTAACAGAACAGACACTTAGTAAATGTAAGAACCTCCAAATGTGTAGTTAACACCTTTGTTTAGATGGCGCTGCTCCATGGTTGTACTATAGAAATTTATATACAATGTGTACATCATGAGATTCGAACCCATGCTTTATCAGATTTGCTCAGTCTTCGAAGTCGTATGCAGAACGCATTCCACCGCTTATGACCACTGACGACACAGGTCGAGATGTTATGTTTGTTTGTTTTTCAAACGCATTTGGAGCTTCAACATTTTTCTAAACGCCTTTAAGTATGCTGTTTTGTTCCGCCTCCATTTTCTCCTAACCTTAATTTGATAGACTACAATTCGTAGCATATATCAAAGGGGGAGAGGTTGGTAGATTGGTAACATACTAGACTATTTAAGTTATTATTGTTGTCATATTGTACAATACATATATTATTCATATACAAATTAGGTTCATTGCTAAGAATTTATCATTTATACTGAAAACTAAGTATGAAATTAGGGTACGTTACAATTACAATGGAATGCACGTATAATTTTAGGAATTTTATACTTTTTAAATAATATTTCTGTAGCAAAAGCGTTTATATATAAAAAAAAAATTAAAAAGAACTAGAAATTTGTATAAGGTGCGTTTTATTGGAAACTGTAACTTAACGCTAGTTAGCAATGTAAATACCAATAAAACGTTATATTCATTTTAAATTTAGATCCCAAAATTAGTATTATTATATTATAGTGCAAATATTATATATTATGTGGCAAATTTTAATTATCAAAATTTAAAAAATACTAAAAGAAGAGATTCCTTCTATGTATTATACATATATTATATAGAGATGGATTTAAAATCCTTTGGTCCAGCGTAGTGTGTATCAGAAATGAAATTAAGTGTGAGTCATATATGTACATAATCGTATAATATAAAGGAAATCAATACGTACTCGTCCAAATCCAAATATCCAGCTATATATTTTTTGGTTTTCAAAGAATTATCCACTTTAATCTTTTTATCAATTTGAAAAACCTGGTGTAGATATATACTCAACTATATCCCATAACCTCGCCCATAACATAGCATTATGTATATATAAATTCAAGGATTCTATCGATGCAGCAACTATATTTCCTTTCATAGAAAATTGAATTTTTAGCATATCTTTAGTTAACTGGCGTCAAGAATATCAAAGTACTTTTAGTGGATTAAACTTATAAACTTATGCCAAAACAAAACACCAAAACGAAGATGAGGATGAGTATGAGAGGACATCTTATAATAGATTTGTTTATTCTTTAAAAGCTTTACAATTCTGAAAACATTAAGAGATTCCTATAAGTTGAAGAATTGAGAAATATTAATTTTAAACAATTGTTCAACCAGACAATAACTTTTATCATATTGTATTCTCTCTTATATAAGCAAACTTCCAAATAGTCAATTGAATACACTGTAAACAGAAATATAGTAAATTGTATATATAGGTTAGGTACCTTATTTTATTATAGAGACGGATAGTGTTGTTAATACAATGGAGGATGACAAAAAAATTGAAAAATTGACATGAAATGGATAATTGGGGGTATATGATGGTGTATGATGATGATGTTTGCAAATCTGATGAATGCATCATTGATTGGTTAGCCCTTAATGGAAGGGCAAGGGTTGTGGTGGCGAAGTGTGATAGACAACTAACCAAAGTTGGAACTGTGAAATACGTCATCTGTGCAAAATTTCGGATACAAAATTTATAAATACGAACAAATCATAATATGAGCATGGTTACGAAGTTATTATAGGAGAACTAAACACATTTTCAAATTTTAATAAGAAAATGTGCTACGTTCTCAATAAATTGGCAATTTTTGCATGTACAAATACATATAACGTACATATGTATGTACATGTTTTTAAAATTGTTACCATTTTTAAGAGTCTTTTTGACAAAATTTAAAAATTTTTTTTGAAATTTGAATGTGCCAAATACTAGAAATTGATGTTTCGAAAACTCAGAGTCCTCATTCTCTCTTTCGAAGAGTTAAATTGTCTATCGGGGAATTAGGAATAGGAGAAGTTCACTCCCGGAAGAAGACGTCTCCCGGGGAGTGATTTTCCCCGGGAATATTTAGAATTGGGCTGAATATTTGAGCACCTAGGAACTTTAAAGCCATCTCAGTGGTAGCTCACAGTAGAGGAAGGCCATACCTACATATATGGCAAATGGGACAAAGTGGAGGAATAGATGAAAAAATTTGGTGTATGAAACTGGAAAACATCCTCCTATTCCCCATTATATTGGCGTACGACAGTGAACATTTCTAACATTTTAATGCAGTGAACATATATTTTCGCAAAGCCAACATTGAGAAACAATTGTCAGGATCAATTTCGATTATTTTGCCACGTCTGTTCTTAAACTCACGATCAGTGATAAACTAAATAATTCGGCTAAAGGCTCTGCTTCCAACGGCCTCACCGTAGTAGTGGTATTAAAAAACAGCATGTAGTCAGAAACTACCTTTTTCTGTTGTCTTTTACAATAAATATAACGGTTAAATTGCTTCAGGAAAGCAATGCCCCTGTACATTATTAACGAGAGAAAGTAAACATTACAATGGTTTTCCATCATTGCAAATGTTTCCGTTACAATTAGTCAGATATCATATCATTTTCAAAAAACTTTTCTGCAATCTATACAGAATTTAATATAAGTGCTTAGAGAATACAGAATTTAATATAAGTGCTTAGAGAGAGAGAGCACATGTCCAAATATCAGAATTGCACTTAATTTTCGGAGAAATGTCCGTTTTACAAATTAATATCGCTATAAGAAACAAAATTTTTGCATCGAGCGTCATTCGTGGATTGTTTAATATATTAATATTAAATAAATAAATTATATATAGGTCATAGATACTTTATTAGCATAAATGTTTAGTAACAATAAAATCTTCCACTTTTTATGAAATAATCACAAACTATTGATACGTTCTCAATTCAACACTATACAGAGCATACATAGCGAATTCCTTCTTAAAGATTTTTACTTGCTCAATATGGCAAGTATTGGTTTCGTGTAAAAACAAAAATTCGGGGTTTTAATCAAACCTGACATTACGATACTAGAGAAGCCCAAAAAAGTAGGTTTCGTCATGCCGATCGTCGGTCTGTCCCTGCGGATGTGCGGATGTGCGTATGTGCAGTTGGCTGTGCACCGACCTACAGCCTAAACCGTTTGAAAGATTTTCTTCAAACTTCGTATATAGTACTTTTTGGTGATTCCTTAGAGGACAAATTCGAATTTTTATTTTAGCCCGGCTATATAACGGGTACCTCCCATATAACAGTTTTAGTTTTTCAAAATTTTCTCAAAAACGGCTCCAACGATTTTGATAAAACTTTTTGTAAGTTATATATAGACTACTGTTAATATAACTGCATTTCAGGTTTTTGGCTAAAAATGCATATAACGGAGATTTGGTGTTAACGGTTTTTACAAATTTGCCCAAAAATTGATAACGGTTTAACCGATTTCCTTTAAATTTAGTATGGAAATTAATCTGATTATTTAACACAAAATGGCATTTAAACATTTTGGCTAAACAAAGGTGTTATAATAGCTACCATAAAACTTGGTCTCATGTTTAAGCTATTTCTGATATTTTCTAATTTTTGAACATAATTTATTAAATTGAATTTTTTTCAATCCCGTTGTTTGCTACAAGAGCAAGTTCGTGCGACCCAGTCGTGCATTTTATTTTATAGGGATATGCGAACTTTGACAGGTGATTGCGGCCATATTAATGTTGAAGCTGTATCTGTCAAATTGATGGCTGTCATTTATATAGGTATAGTCTATCATGGCAAATCAACAATAATAGAATTCAACAACATTATTAAAACTATTATTTTATGAAACAAGGTCTCCTGTTCGATTAAGTTAACCTCGGTTTCTATCGAAAAATCAATTTCAGCGACGATTCAATTAACCATTAATTACTATTCATTAATGTACCTACAATAATTAATATAACATGGTCCATGGTGTGACAGCTTCGTAATGACTTATACTTGCTCTTAACAATTTTGTATGTAAGTGTGGCTAGTTCTATACATATAACGGCTAAAATGAGATGTACTTTATAAACATATGATACCTACTCTTTAGCGATAGCTACACATTGAACACTATACAACGGGACTCTGCCAGTTTGTTCATGCTGATTCTTTGTCCAAATATGACCCAATAGAGAGATTACAAGCTCATGGAATGTAAAACAAATTCGATAGAGTGAACACCGAAATTAAGGTAGGTATATGTACCTGAATATTGCTTTTCTCGATTGTCTTCATTAAATTTTAAAATACAAACTTTTCACATGACATTTATTTGAATAAAAGTCATTGTTATTGGAATCGTTTGTCCATATGCAAAGTCGAGAGTTCTTATATTTTGCAACCTCAATAAAGCAATAAATTTTAGCCTGCAGTGATCTTCCTGTAACTCTTCACAAATTAAAAAATACCACGTTAACAATGCCAAAAACTCTCTTTTAATATCCGTTGAAAAATGATTCCAAAAAATGGTCGAAGTCCGTGTCTTTTATCATCGACCATTGTGATAAGTGTTTATTCAACAGACACCTATACATTATACCGGAATGAATGCAACCCACATGCAGTGGAATTTCACACAAACTTATCGCAGTAGATATAGCAGTCGAATTTACCCCATGAATTTTCCATCTGAATTGTGTGAAGAGTTGAACCTTCAGTATATACAAAATACTATACAAACTTCACGTTATGTAAATTTTACGAACTGAGGCGACAAAATCCTCTTTTAATATACTCTGTACTGCACAGGTGACAATCCGAATGAGAATACTTTGGTTTTTCGCCATACGTGAAAAAGCATTCACTCCCACAGTTATTTGAGGTAGAAAAGAAGGGATAATAATCATAATAAATGTGACCAGACTAACTGAAAATTGAATTATATATATAATACGAAAAACATAATTCAAATTTTATTTATAAACTAAGTTTGTTAATATTATCGACTTTAGCACGAATTTTCAATGAAAAGAAATAAATTGATGTTTGACATTTTTTAGTTCGACCAGAAATATAAGTTTTGACGTTCGCAGGATATTTAATGCAAACTGTCATCAAAAAGCGATAAATTCCTTTTTCAGTCTTTGTAGGTTGAAAGATATAAAATCGATACATAGTCTTATATATTACGATTCCCTATCTAAGCAGATGAGTAGTTCCACAGTGAAGCCGTTACTACCTGGTATAAAGCTATATGGTAAATTAAATAAACGCATTCTCTGCTAATTCTCTGACCAACACGGTATGCCTAACTAAACCTTAGGTTTTTTAATTGCATTTCTTTAAAACTTTAACAAAAAAAGAAATTTTATTTTATTACAAAGTTGGTCACACTGTTTGCTCAACATTCAGTTCGAATTTGAGCTTAAACGCACGTTTGTATTTGTATGTGCGATGTTGCTGGATGCTGTGTAGTGTATATATTACCGCCAGACAATTGAAATTTATTCATTTCGAAAACGACGATGTAGCTGGTGGATTGGATAGCGATAGCGAGGCAAACAAATGTTGTTCTTTAGGAAGTGCGGAAAGGTAGAGCAAGCTTTCATTAGTGGACGACTGTTGTATTGCACAAATGTGAATGTATTTTCTTTTTTTTTTTTGTTAAAGAATATTTGCTTGTCTAGTTGCCGCTTCTATGCCATAGCCTAAGCTCGTCGAAGATACGACGCGATGTCTCGTCATTGCTATTCTAGTAACAATCATCGCATTCATAGATGAATTGTATTTGTTTGCCAACGCTTCACTACATATTCAATTGACTTTCCCTATACACACATGACTAGACACTCGAATGGGGGCGAAGAAGGATACTATACCTATATGTACATATTTATGCTCAATTGTACCTGTCCAGCTTCCTGTTTAAAAGGATGTAACATACATACCTACAATGAGTTAGCGACAGCAGGGTCGGCTAGGGCTTTTAGAGTACCTACGCGCTAACTTATTTTTTTTTTTGTACTTTTTTTTGAAATAGTAAAATAAACTTTATTGCTCCATGATTGACATCCCTACACATTCTACACAATCCTATTTATACGGTATTCGTAATAAGTCATCTATTCATAATGAAATCAAAACAGTTTGGGGACATCGTCATCGATGGCAAGGACGACGACAACAACATTGCAAGTTGATTTGAGTTATCCCCTGTAGATTGTTTTTTTTTTTTTTTTGGTATATGCAGGACTAAAAGCCAGTCTTACTTATTTGGTTTCTCGTCGAATGAAAAATAAATTTTTCATCTTAAAAATAACACAAGAGGGTTGTTGGTATAATAATGATATAGAAATGATATAAAGGACGCTGCATCTATTTTCTTTTTTCAGTGAACCAATAACAACAATAAAGCTAAATTTGCTTCACTGATGTTTGGCCAATGATCTTATTTTGCAATATTGTGTATTTTCTGTGCAGGCATCCTTGCAAGACATAAAGGTATGGGTAAAATTCTCCTCCATTTTTGCTTTGAAATAAAAATTTATTTTTAAACTTCAATGAGTTGAAGATCATTTAAGAGAATCTTTCAAAAGAATAAAATATAATTTGGGTAGTTTGTCTGGCAAATTGCGTCTTCCTATTTCATTCCATATTCCATAGCAAAGTCGTCTGTTTTTTGTAAGTGTTTCAATAGTGGGTAGATTTTACTTTTACAATCCTCAATAATTTTTCAAACCATTTGGCCTAAAGCTAATTACTAAGAACCGCACCACTTCAAATTGTTCGTCACTTATCAACAATCTTGCTCAAAAGAAATTTAGTTTTTTATATAAGTATCATTAGTTTTCTTATTTCAACAATGACTTTTTTACTTTAACTGATTCTATTAAGTCTGCGGGTGTCTTCGGGCATCATGTAATAAGTTGTTTCAGCCTTTTTCATCGCTGGCCTGCTGTGTTAAGCTAAGTATACCAAGTTCTTTTGGATACCTTCTATTTGATTGCTCACTAAGGTCTGTCTTTACGTATTGAAGTGTCAGTGTCCAATACCATTGAAACGATGTATTTCTTTTAACCGAATACATCAACGGATTTTTTATCTGATAGAAAAAAGTCCATGCTACGGCACCATATATCAGACCAGGATAATGAGTGTTTTGTTTGACATGCGCTGCTGTTTTACCTAAGTAGAAGCTGAACGCTGAACTAAAAAAAACGTAAGGTTCCAAATAAACGTTTAAAAAAACTTTTGAAAATACATTAGATATTTCTTTTCGTCCGTGTGTATCTACAAGTGCTTTATTGTTTTATGACTATAATTGTGTACAACAAGATAGAAAAGACTTGAAAATATGGTATGTACTTCAGTTTTTTCGTCGTCGTGCACCATTGAACGAAAAGTAGGTTTAGGACTGTAGGACGGTAGCATTCTAATATGCACATAAGTATGGGGTTTTTCGTTTCAAATCAGCGGCGACGGTCATTGGTATGTAGCTATATATCCTTTAGGCCTGCTACAGTAAAAAAGGTATTTAATTTGCCACTGCGAAATGCTTTTTAATTTAACCGACATAATGATCCTTTTCCCAAAACAAAACCACACCGTAACAAACGGAAACTGAATAAACTCAACTTAATGTGGATACTTACAGAGGATATACCAACCCCCAATAAATGTTAATGTGACCGATATCATAATGATTGTGGTTATACTGTGGCTCACTTACGAAAAGTTATGTCGGTATTTGTTTATTTATACCCCACAAAGTAATAACATCCCTTTCTATTTATTTTGAGAACGAGCTACAATAATAGAAATAAGCATGGGAATAATAAAGTTGAATTGTATTTCTCTTTAAATTTAAACCAAGTATTCAAAATATTTTGTTCCTTCTAACGCATTTCGTAAAGTTAAAATAAATTTAAGGCAGTTATAAAAAAATGCACCCATTCAAAGAATGTCTTCGCCAAAAACACACACACATAACTCCTTCCTACCTCCTGTCATTATAAATGCGGTTTGACTCATCTTTCAATAGCATCAAATTGAATAATGAAACGATTTTGACTACGGAAACAAACATGGGTGGCCTGTCTGCATATAGATACCTAAAATACTTTTATTATTGTAAATTTATATTAATATGATAAATTCCTTAGACGAAACAAAAAACTTTATGCACACACAAATAATTTCTAACGCCCACATTTTAGCACCTATACAGTTAGGAAACCAAGACCAAAAATAGCAAACTTTCACTATGATAATGAAAGTCTTTTTACAATCGTCTGGTGAAAGGATGAATTATAATATATACGAAGGCAGGGGTGGCGAACCCTTTGGCACCCATTGAATGTGTACACCATAAATTTCAAACATTGCATTCAGATGAATCTTGTGGGTTGGCATGGTTAGTTTGGTATATAGTTATACACCGCAATACGAACCAGGTCAATACCGTTCCGTATCATGGAACGCTTTATAAAATAGTATTGTGCTCCAACACTCTTCCCCATGTGGATGACTAAAATTAATGACTTTGGTTAGCATAGTTCAAAACAATTACTTACATGTATTCGTAAAGTAAACATGTTTCAAAAAGTCGTAAGGCACAACGCAAAACCACATGCCTAATCCTCATAAGCCCTCAGCCACATTAACGAATCAATATGATTACTTTAGCCATATCCGCATCCTTTTGTGAATTATAAGCGGGGTTAATTCGTAGTTTCATGCTCAAAAGAATCTATGAAGAATACGATTTGACTATGCTGAAGGAATAGTTCCTTTTCCTTATATGACGAAAAATATACATAAAGAAAATTACACACGACATGGCGTTATGTGCGTTCATTGTGGTATTTTTCTGTTTGTGTGCGAACATTTTTGTGCATACATATATATGTCCGTGATTCTTGAATTCGAAACAGAACTTTCAGACATGAGAGAAATTTTACAGCTCCGGGGTGCAATAATATTGATTCTGGAATTGGAACTGATATCTATCATATCAAAGAGTTTCAGAGAAATTGAAAATTTTTGAAAGGGTATAGAATTTGTTTATCTGTTTGGTTCTCGATAGTGAGCCTTAACAAAGACAATAGTGTTTGATTGGACATGAGGAAGTTTTCAGTTGCTTTGCAGATGTTGTTAATGATATTTGTTTATTCTTTAAGAGAAAATGTAGTCTAACCTACGTTGTAAGCTGGGTAGGTTGGATCGTATGAAAAGTGTGGGGGTTGGGTACGAAATCCCGACTGCCAAAATCCCGACTGACTAACTACTTTTATTGGAAAAGGCAATTTAAAATTGAATTTTTCAGTAAAAATCAATTGCAAAAATGTTTCATAATTTCATGTAGGTATCGTTTTAACCTGTTATTTTTCAAAATCCTTTCTGTAGTCAGTCCCGCTCACGCAACATCGTTGCTCCGCTTAGAGTATGTCCAGTCGTCTGGCAGGCGCATGAGTCCAATGTTTCCATATTCCACAGGCCTGTTTTGCTTCTTATATTTTTCCTTTTTAATTCCTATTTCAAAAAATTAGTGTAAAAGCAAAAATTAAAGTACGAACACGTGCTAAAAGTGCTGAAAATCGGGATTTTTTATTGGTACGATTCGGATTTTGTCAGTCGGGATTTTTTCAGTTGGGATTTTGGCAGTCGGGATTTCGGCAGTTGGGATTTTTCAATCTGTCCCGTCGGGTTTTCGGAAGTCGGAATTTTGTCCCTATCCCAAGGTGGGTAGGGACAGTTTAAAAAAATTGACAAAACAGAAAAACAACGGTAAAACTTACAGTGCCATTATGTAGGTACCTGCCTTTTTGAAAAGCCAGAAATCTCATCTTTTATTTTTATTTAAAAAAAAGTTGTTTAATGCCCAGTTTCACAGTGAGAGTTAAGACTGTAGTTTTACCGAATCCGAACGATAGTTTAAACTTTTATTTCAACTTGTTAGGTCTTACAGTAAAAAAAATAAACTCCCAGGTATCTAAACGCATTTGGGGAAGCTCTGAATGATCAAAATTTGTTTTTAAATGTCATTTTTTTTTGTAAAAACAAAAGAAATTTTGAATAAATGTAAATTAATGTGGAATTGTGATGGAATTTTGTATTATTAGTCAAATAAATTAAATCTTAATTCAAAAATGTAAAAAGAATGGAAGTGAAAAGTTATAATAATATTATGAAATTGTCATGTGCCAGATTATACATACATGAAAATGTCTGTGTGTTTATAACGTTTAACGAAACGACGTCGTTTAAACGGCGTTCGGTTTTGAAAATTTTATTGTTGGAAATTATTTTTTTACTTGCGATTGTAGGTAGGTACTATTAGGCAAGTTATGCATTCGTGCTAAAAAAAAGTTTTGAGATAACAATCAAACATGACGTAACGATTATAGCGAAGTCGAAAAAAGTGGGTCTGTCAGTCTGTCATTCGTTCGGTATATATGTAGGATTTTTAGGGTGACAATCAGGGGGCCCTTCAGATGACATGAACCATATTTCTTAAGAAATAGTTTTAACGGTACCTGCCACTGAGTGGATTTAAAAAAAGAAATATTTCTAAGAAGACCTACATAGATAGCCAAACAATAATGGCGTACTTAATTTCTTAATGACGTTTCTTAAAAAAATAAAATTAATTAAACAATTTTTTGAATATTTTGAAAACCGATTCATGAATCTTTTTTGAAATTTATTTTTCGGATAAAAATTATAAGTTAGCTTAAATTGGCACTCTCCAAAATTTTCAAAAAAATATTTTAAAAAAGTTGAAAAAAAAAGTTAAATATATTGTAATATTTAATAATTACTGGCGTACCACGAATTTCTCGGAAAACTCTCGTTTGTTATAAAGTGATTTTCAAAGTTATTTTATTTTATTACTTTTTTAAAATTATTTCTTATTTAATTATTTGAAAAAATTTAAGAAATAATTTTATATAAAATAATTTTGTGGCAGTTTCTTTTAAGCTCTTGGTAACTTGACACAAGAGCAAGTTTGTGCGACCCAGTCCTGCCTTTTTTTTTTATTTTATTTCTTTATACTTAACTATCAAAACATTTAAGATATGTAGTTTAGAGCTCTTAAGACCCGAAAATATACCCGAGTACCCGTGTACCCGAGTACCCGAAATACTTTTGTTAACTATTAACTATTTCCCGGGTACACGGGTACTTGAATTAATTCCCGGATACCCGGGTACCCGAGTACCCAATTACTCGAGTAATACCTGGGTATTTTTGGACCCGGATACCCGGGTAAAAACAAGAGCTCTAATAGGTACAAAAAAAGTGTTTAAATAGTAATGATAAACAATTTAATTTCCTATAAAGATTTATACAAGAATAATTGTTTGTCAGACTAACGGTTTTCGAAACAATTAGAGTAAGTCTGTATTTAAAATGGAGGCTTGAACACAAATTTGACTTTCCCAAGAAACGACAAACAGGCCAACAAGTTGCAAAGGGAGAGTGTAGGACAATTTTTTTTTTTCTATTTTTAAAAGTCTATTCCGACTTTACGAAATCGTTCTTTTTTTGATCTAGAAATTATCACGAATGAACTCAAAACAATGCGTTTAAGTTGACTTGCACTTTTTATAACAAATTTGTCATAGAATAATATGAAAATATGAATGTCAACAAGATTGCTGCGAAGTCCTTAAAATTTAAATTTATAAAGTCAAAATCACTTTAAGTTATAACCGAACTTTTTAACCTTGACACTTGACATATTTTATATCCCCTTCGTTAAAACATATTGCTATAGCCTATACTCGTATAGAAATAGTCATTCTCCTACTATCTCCTGGCATCACTAGATCCTTATATCAACCCGGTAATGTGAGAATCACTTTACCAAAATATGTTCAAGGACTAAACTTAAATAAATCTTAATGTCATTCAGATTTGACTTTAGGGATTACATCTTGACCTGGACTTTATAATCATCACACAGTATATACGCTTCATCAATTTACAACTTTTGAATATATTGTGTTTGTAGCGTTCCAGAAACTAAATGAAGAACAGACATCCTTCCCGATACGGGGAAAACAAAGTTGTGCATGTTGATGTGCTAAGGAATTATACTAGAAGGAATAAAATAACTTATCCCAAAGTTTGCCCTTTTGTTCAGGTTTGAAGAAGGTCGTTTTGGGTGAATTGTCAAAAAGAAAAAAAAGAAAACCTTTTGTGTGTATTTAAATTTCTGTTATTGCAGATACTATACTTGGTTGTTAAATTTTTGGAAACAAGAAAAAGTTTTATTATATTTTCTATTCGCATTTCCAACAAACAACTAAATACACGACTAACATCGATTACTGTCTTTAGTTATATATATATATAGAGATGAAACTTTAAGGTCTTTGCCTTTTCTGGGATTTGTGAAACCTCTTGGCGTATATAGTTATTCGCTTCTTCTTAATCCCGGTAGATTGTTGATAGCCATCCTCTCGTCCTGCAATAAAATATATATGGCAAAGCGATATGGTTAGAACAATAGAATCCCGAAGGACACAAACATAACTTACAGACCTGGTTGTTAAGTTTTTTTCTCCTGAAAACCAATTAATTTTCCGTCGAATGAAAGGGAACAGAGATCAAACCCATGATACCATCAAGAGGGAATACAGCAAGGGTGTTTTTTTATGGGAGAAATGTCTGAGACACTATCATCTGGCCAAGCTGAGAAAGGTTCCGGAAAGTTTTCTTCTAAATTTCTAGAAAGGCTTGTATTTTTTTTCTGTCGGAAAATTCCTTGCGAAAATGAATAAGACAAAGGGAAACAGATTACATAGAAAGTCGCAATGCAATTATTGTTGTCTCCATAGGACAGCATGTCTGAAAACTGATACTTCATGGGAATGTTTTTGTCACTAAGGATCGCTGAAAGTTTCATCCCTTTAAATGACAAGTATATACGGATTGGTTTTGTGTTATATTTTCTATGTAGCAGAATACTAAATATTGGTCCTTCATAATTATGAGTTTCTTTTACGACATATTACTGGGATTCTTCAGCATTTTATAGTAAACCTAGTTGATTTTACTAAATTATGATGAAAGGCGAAATATACCAAAAAAAATAACCTAAACGTGGGATCATCTATTAAATATTGTTTACATATAAGCTGTACAGAGCAATGTCTATCCTTGGGTATCCCGCATCAAATTATAAAGTTCAGCTTCATTTTCTACGACTCGATCGTTTCATGTACATCGATGGACAAAGTATTGCTCCATCAGGATCTACGAGACTACAACACAGTATTTGTTAGCCAAGAGAGGAAGGTCATACATATTATGATAGCATGCATGACCAACGCGAAAAAGATCTCAAGAACTTTAGTATGCGAAACAGGAGGCCCAAATTTGAACTGGATTGCCTGATATTTGTTGGTTGAGGGACAGCTTTACCCTGAATTATTGCAGTCCAATAAAAGAAGGAGAAGAATCATACGTCTCATATGAAGAAGAAGATTCATATATTCATAAATCATAAGTATCGAACTTTTTTGTAACATTTTATATGAATCAATTCCACATATGCATATACAGGGTGAGTCATGAGCAATGCGACAAAATGCTAGGGCGTGAAGGTTGCGTTGAGACAAGAAAAAAATCGTATGGGAGGGGGGGGTCTATTCCCCTCCGTTTATCCGGGAGGGGCAATTTTCGAAAAAACTGACTTAAAATGGGAAAAAAATTATTTAAAATCAACGACTTCATTCACAATGCTGTGCGATACGTTTTTGAAAAGCCAATAACTTTTTCTTTCATTCTGTCTTTAAATAAATCTATTCTAAGAAATAGTTTTTGAAATATTAATTTTCAAAGTCAGAATTTTGAAAAAAAAAAATTGAAAAAAAAATTTCAAATTAATTTTTTTCAAAATTTTACGTAATTAAGTGCTAATTTTAATTTCAAAATTCAATGCTGTTGTTAATTTTAAGTCTAAATAAGAAAACCGGATGCAAAAATTTTATGTCGTTCTCAAGAAATTAAAAAAAAACCAAAACCACCTTTTTCTAAGAAAAACATTTATTTTTATTGTAACGAAGCAATTTAAGAAGCATTAATCTTAGTTTTTTTAGTTTTTTTTATTTCTTTTATTTTTACTATGTTTTTTATTGGAAGTACTTATAAAAAATTCTCGATATGATCTCCATTGTTTAGAAGGCATAGATTATATCTCCTTGTAATGGCTTCACATAAGTTTATGCTTGACAAATTTTCCTGCAATTTGACTCCAGCGACTTCAATTCAGCTGTTTCAATGATACTATTTCCACTTCGTAAACATAATTCTTCATAAATCCCCATGCATAGAAATCTAGGGGAGTTAAATCTGGTGACCTAGGCGGCCATTCCGTGGGGCCCCTTCTTCCGATCCAACGGTCACTAAAATGATCATCCAGCCAGTTTCTCACCTGTAAGCTGTAGTGTGCTGGAGCACCATCTTGTTGGTAGATTAAAGTATCTGCTATAACCAATGGAACGCTGTCTAATAAATCGGGTAAAAGGTCTCGTAGGAATTGCAGGTATGATTCTCCATTAATAATGGAATTCAAAAACCGGGGCCCGATCACAGTGTGTCCAACAATACCAAGCCAAACATTACAAATTTTGAAATTAAAATTAGCACTTAATTACGTAAAATTTTGAAAAAAATGAATTTGAAATTTTTTTTTCAATTTTTTTTTTCAAAATTCTGACTTTGAAAATTAATATTTCAAAAACTATTTCTTAGAATAGATTTATTTAAACACAGAATGAAAGAAAAAGTTATTGGCTTTTCAAAAACGTATCGCACAGCATTGTGAATGAAGCCGTTGATTTTAAATAATTTTTTTCCCATTTTAAGTCAGTTTTTTCGAAAATTGCCCCTCCCGGCTAAACGGAGGGGAATAGACCCCCCCCTCCCATACGATTTTTTTCTTGTCTCAACGCAACCTACACGCCCTAGCATTTTGTCGCATTGCTCATGACTCACCCTGTATAGGTATGTATTTATTTTCTTTTCTTTTTCATGCAGTATAATAAAAGACATATAAATGTAGGTATACCATCCTAATAACATAATAAAATTACATAGATTTTTATTTTCAGTTAATACAATTAGCAGTTGTTATTTGAAAAGATAATTTCTTAATGGTTCCGCATGACGTGATTTTTCTGCTGAAGGTGTCCCTCTAACAGTCACCCCATTATGGAATGTAACAACATTAATATGACAAAAGTATCTTCATTCACAATATCCATGGTTAAGATTTATTCATATTCAAGTGGGTGCGTCTCGTAATAACAACTCATAATGGTCTCATTTTACGACCCTCACATGAGTTATTTTGGTTAATAAAAATCCGGGCCACTGCGACTGTGAATACATCATTCACAACACAATGAATGAGAGTGTCGCAATGTTTGGTTAAGATTTTTACGCTTGACTTGGAAGTTGTTTGTTTTAACAGCGGCAATGTATTTTGATATTGAACCTTTCCTGTTAAAAGGAAAGACATTAACACCCTGAAACATTTATACATTATGGTTGTTTTGGGGTTTCTTGGAAGAAATGTTTTTTAAAATAATCGTATGTTTTGCAATAATGTCGCATAAAATTACAAACCATCATTTGTCAAAAATATTTTTTACTATGTATTTATGTACATTTATAAATAAGATTTAAATTTTAACTTAAAGTTTTAAAAATACAAATGACTTTTTCAGATCAGAAAGTAAACGAGCGTCAAAACTTACAGATTCTCCAGAAGAAAAATACTATTCACCAATATCAAAAGAAAAGTGAAAATAAAAATTTGTGATTTTTGATACGGGTGCGTATGGTATGTATCCATGACTCTCATGTTTAAACATGATACAATCGAATTCATAGACGGTGCTTGATATTTTTCATAGAGCAAGTTCTACCAAAAACTAACTTTTAATAACATTTAATAATACTTAAATATTTCAACTCACAACACCCATAATAAGCTATCTCTAATACTCCCCAAAATTTAATTGAAAAACATTAGTGATTTCGAATTTCATGCCGAAAAATAAAAATAAAACCAAAAACATCATGGAGAATTATAGTCCAAGACTAAACCATTGTATATAAATTTCTATAGTACAATCATGGAGAGCGCCATCTAAAGAAACTTGTGAACCGCACATTTGGAGGTTCTTACATTTACTAAGGGCCAGTTGTAAAATAGTGGTTCAAGGTGGTTCAAATTTTGAAACCACTGATTTCCATAGATTATCTGCCAAAATTGGTGAGTTAAAAACTTGAACCACAATTGTAAAACTGGTCCTAAGTTTCTATTCTGTTAGCCTAACAATAGTCGTCAACAAAACAAATTAACAATATTTAAGAAAAAATTTGTTGGTGTAAATTGACCCATATTATACCCGAAATTGCTCTGTTAATACCAATGTAATAGTAACTTGGTTTAAGAATATGCAATTAGAAGAAATACGCGTTTTAATAAAATTTATATATTGTTTGATCCTTGAGATATTCAATATACAAATTACCACAATTTTTTTTAACCATGCTAGTTTTTGACTTTCGGAATTTCTTCAGACCATTATTACAAAATGACTTTCGAAATCGAACAGAAAACAATGTTACTTTACGCATTGATTTTGTCTGGTGTTTGCATGGATTTACCTCTATGTGCATTGACTTTCATCATATACAAACCTATACCTAGACGCTGAACCTTAAACCAAAGCTAAACCTCAATTATTTAGCCGAGTTTGGAAGATAAAAAGGCGGTCTAAATATTTGTACAACTAGCTCTTAAAAATACGAGAATTAATAATTTTGCTAACAACTTTGCTTGAACTTTTTTTCAGCTTTTAAATTTTGATGTTTACTTGCGATTATACATATAGGGAAGTTATGCGCATTCGCAAAAAAAAAGTTTTGAGGTAACAATTAAACATGACATTACGATGATAGAGAAGATGAAAAAAGTAGGTCCGATAATTCTGTCTGTCTGTCTCGATGTTTTTTTTCAGAATCAGCTTATTAATGGTACCTGGCATACTACCGTTATTTATTATTCCGACTATCGTTTGAACGGCGGCACCAATTTTGACCAAATTTAATTTTCTGGATCAACTGCTAAATTTGAATAATACTGAAAAAAAAAATTAAATAAAGTAATTTTTTAATAATTTTTTTTTTTTTGAAAAACCGATATCTTATTAAAAATGTATCGAAAAAATACTATCAATTTTGATAAAATTTCATGTAATTGAATTTTTACCGACGTATAATTTTTTACTTGCGGTTATAGGTACTATAAGGCAAGTTATGCATTCGTAAAAAAAAAGTTTCGAGACAACAATCAAACATGACATTACGATGATAAACAAGACGAAAAAAGTAGGTCCGACAATTCTGTCTGTCTGTCTGTCTTTTTGGATATATCGGCACCTGCAGCCTAAACGGTTGAGCCGATTTTCTGCAAACCTGGCATTAGTGAAATATCCCCTGACATTTTTTTTATTTTTGACCTAGGCATACAAATAACGGTACCTACCACATAAGCGTAACCGATAATTCTAATTTTCTCAAAAAAATACGATCAATTTTGATAAAATTTTATTGGAATGATTTGTTGCTCAAGGTGATGTCTTTCATAGGATTTTTTTTTTCGGAATCAGCTTATGAACTGTACCTGCTATAGAACCGTTTTTTATTACACTAACTAACTTTTGAAAGGCTGCACCGATTTTGAAGAAAATTTAAATTATCAAACAACTGCTAAGCCAAAATAATATTCCAAAAAAATTGAAAAAAAAAATTTGAAAGTTGTTCTTTATTTTCTGAAAAACCGATAATTCTAATTTTAACAAAAATTATTAAATTTATTTTGATTAAATTTCTTTTTGTTTAGGTCGTATTTTGCTACAAGAAAAAGTTCATGCGACCCAGTCGAGCATTACAAGAGCAAGTTCGTGTGACATAGTCAGCACTTTATTTTTATTGCATACACAATATTTCAAAATATAAAAAAACTGATTTTTTTATAAAAAAACTGGTCAAGAGAAAGTTTGTGCGACCCAGTCGTGCGCTTTATTTTTTGTAGGATCAAGCGTTTTTAAGTTATAACCGAAAAACAAAAAACATTTTCCTCAATCCCTTGATCAAGCCCTAGGATCGGAAATTTTAAGCGTGTTTACCTTCTAACTAGTTCAAACAAAGTTCTAAAGTTAGTTCTTCCACCTATAAGCCGCTCTATTCAGCATTTGTTGATTCTTGATTGTTAAAATTGATTGTAATTTTTTTTTAATGTAACTTAATTCTTGCAGAGAGTAGCGTTTTTGGGAGAATGTTTATGTTGTAATTTTTCTTTTAACAAGAAGATCAGGTCCTTCTCAAACGATTTTTTTTATATCTATAAAAAATCCTAGCCAAAGTCAACGTCAAAGATTTGTCTTCGTTCTCGATGAGCTTGTTCTTAAGACAGAGATTTCGTGTAGAATATAATATATTGTTTTGATCTAAGTGTATCTGGTTGCGACTCTTTTGACGTTACCGGCTGCGATAAGGACCTATGATGTTGTTTGACTTAGATTCTCTCTGATGATTGTTTTTGAGGCAACCTGTATAAAAATCGTATGATGCCAGTCGTAATCTTCAAAAGAAATTATAGCAGTAGAAAATTTTACCATTTAATTTTTTAATTATTTTTTCTTTAAAAAACCTCTTTTTTAAATAATAAAATATTTATAATTTTTGTATAAAAAGTATTTATTTTCGATTAAATTAAGCCAAATACGTATATACACACTACTTTGGATTTATTATTTATTTTTCTTTCGATTTAATGTGCAAACAAATTAAACATAACTAATAACATTTCTCGTTTTAATAAATTTTTTTTTTTTTACATAATATACTTAAATTTAATTGTTAGAAATTAAATTCTAAATGCAATATAAGTATAGTGACACTTTTATAAAAAAAAAGGAATTTACGAATAATTAATACGTTTAAGTTACATACATATGCTTAATAAGTTATATGTATAATATATTTCTTAAATGCACACCATAGTACCTAAATTTATTGCAAAAAGTTTTCTTATTTCTAGTTACTTAAAACAATTACGACACAAAATGTTGTTATCACTTATAACTATAGTAGAAAAACATTTAATTTTTTTTTATTTTATAAAAGTGAGGAAAAGTTAAATATGTTACCAGAAAAAATGGTATAAAGTTGATCAATTTACATAATTTTTCATCATAATTTTCTGAATTTGTATCCGTCATAGAAATATTACACAAAGATAAGCAACTGCGAGAGGCTACTATCAAGATAAAAGTCAAGACACATAGCTGCACTCCTGGGAAAAAGCCAAAAAAAAGGTCATTAATATAGCTATGAACTTGTTACACGAACGAGTTTAATATGGAAATAGGAAATTTGTTATTGGTATCAATAACACTTCGATATTTTCGAAACACAATATCATAATCATAAGAATTAATGTCCTCTTATGATATAGGTAAGGTAACTATGATTCCTAAAATTCTGTTCCCTTAAAGGAGAGGTGCATTTTGTCAAAGAAAATAATAATCTCATTTCATTAGTTTGCTGTGCTGAATACAAATTAAGTATAAAGGATTCTGTGTTATTTACAAGTGTATTTTTTCCCTTAAAATTTCGTTTAAGTTATTTTTGTTTAATAAATCAAACTTCAAAACTAGTCAATAAATGCAAAGAATATAGGGTTGCAATTTTATGGAACAAGTAAAATCTTAATAGGAGAACCATATTCTAAAGTTAAACTTGATCTTATTTCTCATTTATATAGAATAAAGTCCGTTTTGATTCGCAGTAAGGCATCTTTTTTATCTTATTAATTATTATTATATTTAAATTTAGTATCTAAATACTTTAAAGTTTTGACTTAATTAATTTTATAATTATTTATAGAAACATGACTTTAAAAGGAATTAACTTGAATCATTTTATTCTTAATTGATTTGAACACCTTTGGAAAATATTGAGAAATAATAGCTTAAGTATATTTATTGATACGTTCATACATTATTCATACACATATTTCATGCTCGATAGAAAAATAACATTACAAAATTACAAGTTGTCCTTTTTTTTAATTCATCGTGAATATGGCTGATTCTAATTTATTATTATTTTTTTAAATTTAATTAACAAAATAATAATTTATTCAAATTAAAATCTGAACACAAATCAAATTAAATTGCTAAAGATAAATAAATATGGCAGAAAATACTGTCAACATGAACTACTATCAAGATATTTTTGGAAATAAATTGATCCGTAAACTTGTTACTGTTTCTTTTTCATCTTGAATAAAACGAAATTATAAGCTTAAATGTTTGTTTTGATGTTATAGTCTTCAATAGAAATCACACTAATACAAAAAAAAAATAAATAATTTATTATCAACAAATGTTCTTCGAAGTTCAGAAAATTCTGTTTTCAAATCAAGTATAAATAATTCATAAAAATTATCACCTGACAACAATTAACCGAAAAATCCGAATGTTACCAGATTCGGCGTTTTAGACTAAAAAACGCACCATTAAAAAAAAAATTCAAAATCTGAATTTTGTGAACAATTTCACGAGATCTCCGAAGCAATTTTAATTCTTAAAGGTTTCTTAACTGTTTCAGAGATGTTATAAAAATGTCATTGATTTCTGAAATATTGGAATCGACACACAACTTAAAACTTTTTTATTTTTGTATTGGGTTATTTAGATAAAGCTTTTTTAATTTGTTTATTTAGGTTTTTAAAAAAACCATTATGGGAAGTTCCAAGACCGAGCACGTGCAAATTGTAAAACTATATTATCAAAATAAGAGCGGCTGCGATATCTTTAACGATGTGGACCATGTTGGACTAAACGGGTAACCGTTAGCAAGTCAAATAGATGCATTTGGGGCAGTCAAATTTAAACGGGATCCACCAAATAGTTATGATATCAAAAATGCCTTCATAAAATCACAAATTTAAGTCATAAAGAAATCAAGTGAATTAATTTGCAATCATTTGAAATCAGTAAATTTATTTAAAATCAATGCAATCAGAAAATTTTTCAATAAATCGACACTACGTGCAACAAAGCTAATACCACACTGGGTATTTTGCTGACCTGGAAACGTATTTCGTGCGATTTGAAGAAGTACCCTCAAAAATTTTTTTTTTTTATTTTATGCTAGAAATAAATAAGGAATAATAAATAATTTGAAATCATCGGCAATTTTAGAATGTTCACCTCAAGTGGTGTTGGTATACTTTTGGTGCATCACGAGCACATGCACATTTGTATACTCAAATGGAACCCGATAAATTCACGAGTTGTGAATATAAACCCAGGGTTGGTATAATTTTTTTTTTTACTAAAACTCACCATGGAATTATTCAAGGTATATGAAATTATTCAACCAAATATATAGACAAAAAATAAAAGTTAAGTGTCTGTTTTTTTTTTTGTTTAAGGGATTGTTAAAATATCACCACAATTAAGGCAGGATAACTCCATTAGGCCGTGTGTGAATTGGGTTAAAATGTTTGGTTAAATTTTCTACCACGACTAAATTTTGACGTTTGGTGGTTCGAGGTGGGATAAAATTTAGCCATTTGCTTTGTGAATTGGGTTGAAAGGGATTTTTAAAATAACACTAATTTGGCTAAAATTCCCTTAAGATTTAGAAATTTCCCTGAAAAAAATAAATATTTTTCAATTTACTTAATTCTTTATTCAAAATCTAACTTGAAAGGTTCAAAGTTAAAAAAAATTCTCAGTTTTGCATAGTTAATTTTATATTTTTAAACACCAGTCCTAAATCTTTGCGAAAAATTCCCATTATGTATAGTTTGGTTATTCAGTATATGAACATTAGTTTTCACAGCTGTTAAAAATTTCGAAGCAAGCAAAAAACTATTATTTCGTATTCTGTTTTTTGCAAAATGAACAACAATTTGAGGAACTGATTTATATTTATTCTTTGTATTTTTTTTTAATTATCTGCGCATTATTACAAGTAATGTTTGATATGAACAAATTATCCAATTATTTCCTAATTTTTAATAGTTTTGTTTTTTTTTTCATTGTGAGACCCTACACAAACAAGAACATTAATATAATTTTATTTTCAATTCGATAAGTTCGAACTTACATTTATTATGTGGTTTCCCAGTACTCTTGCCTTTTTTGCGTTTAAGTTCATCTTTTCGCGCGAAAATTTTACCTTTGTGATTACAACCAAACGAATAAAAACAAAACAAATACAATCTTCTCTATCTATCTTGAAATGTCAAATTTTAACCCATTTAGCCTGTTGCACAGCTCGTAAAATTTCAACCCATTTTATTCACCACACTAGTGTCAAAATGTAACCGATTAAGCAAACTTTTAACCCAATTCACTCACTTTTTCTGCGGCGGTTACCAGCTAAGCTAGTATAAAAACATTTTTCTTGTAGGCACTTATGGTGTATGTTCGGGCCCTAGAAGCTATAAACATGGAGCAAAATAAGACTTATGTGAGCTAGTGACAAAATTTCATCTTAAAACTTTCCCTAAAGCATGCATGCGAGTATTAGAATTACTTGACTGGAGAGCTTCGGCGGAAAAAAACGCTTGGTAATGAAAACAAATTAAAGTTAATTAAAATATCGGATTAAACTTGACGAACTCATTTTGTCTATAACTTATATAGTATAACTTATAATGTATAATCACAATACTTCCCTTCCGATTTTTGTTTCAAATATTTTTTATTTTGATTTGGTTTGCATTGCAGATTTTACTTTACAACACAACAAATTACAACCCGCATATTATTTGATAAAATAAATCAATACATTTACTTATATAAATAATTATTTCTCAGTTAATTAGAATATTATTATATAATTTGTTTTTATTTTAAAACATAACTAGCTACCCATGCGAAAATTCACACATCAAAGGACGGAAATAATTTTTCTCCTTCCAATTTCGTTTGAAAATGTACACTTTACAAAAGGTCCTTAATATAAATGCAATTACTGCAACTGGTCCTTTTCACATTATAATTATATTCCATGCTTGCACAAGTGAAGTTCACTGAATCAGTTAAACACATTTTTCCCACCAAAATGTTTATTAATTAAATTGTATTTTTCGTTTCTCGTCCGGAAATCCTTCTTTCTCATTCCACGGAAGCAGCAGATTATCCTTGATGAAATAAGTACTGTCAATCTGTGTGTTTATCATTTATCTACAGTTCTGTACTCATCTCTCCAACTATTGCGCTCTGTGAAAATAGAAGAGAGAAGAAAAAAAAAAAAAACAGAAAAAGAAGAGAAGCAAAAAATGAAAACGTTATAATTAAATTTGAATAAAAGTATATTTTATTAGGAACAAGGATGTGATAATTTGTAGAATAAATGTATATTTATGAGTTTTACAAGCTAACAATTTGATAAAATAGTATTGAGAGTGAGGGTGAGTTAGTGTGTGTAGGTTATCCTGGTTAAGGCTATACGATATGCTGTATGTACAATCTGTATGTTGCCCTTGCCTTATCCAGGATACGACCACGCTTCATAAAATAAACTACTAAATTGAATTAAAACTAATTAATTATAAGCGGCAACTAAAACGAAAATGGGTTTATATAAGTCATGAGCAAATAGCTGAGCTTCACAATTTGGGAATGGGAAATGGTAATGAAAATTGGAATTTATATATAAAGAGGTTCTATATCCTTTCAGTTTGCTTGGCGTCATTGGGTCTCTGATCCAGAAGGAAGTAGTTATAATATGAACTGAAAATTTCAATGTCTGTGAGTCTGTGTGAAGAAATAGCTAGTTATTTTCTTATGCATTTGAATTCTCAGTACCTAACTTTCTGTTAACACTTTAAGGCTCAGCTTTTCAGTGCTCAAGGTTTAATTAACCTCGAGTTAAGGCTGATAAAAACACGTTTTTCAGACGAGATCCCGAACTAACTCAGGGTTATCTCACCAATGTAGCTGAGATAACTCTGAGTTAACTCAAGATTTTAAACTGACTGAAAAACGTGTTATCTCGGGGTTAATAAAACCCTGAAATAATCTCGCACTGAAAAACTGGTGCCTGAGAGTGTGTGTATAGCTAAATTGAAATTATCCTTGAAGAAAAACTAATCAAGTAATTTTATTGTAAAGGACTTTTGAACCTCAATATTGTGAACATTTTTGTTTTATTTCTTTTCAAGTTTTTGTTTTATCCGAATTTTTATGCATGTTAAAAAAGTATCACAAAAAGCATTTTTTATTACGAAAATCCTTTCCACTCGTTTGAGGACACTCTTCCTCATTTTGTTTTATTGGAATGTAATGTAAAAACCCTTTCGTTTATTTGGGATTATTTTTTTCATCCTTATTTTATGCTTGACAAAATGTAGTTTTATTCAGAATATACTACATATATACGTTGAATGCTACTTTATTTTGTTTTTGGGTGAAAGAGTAAATAGATGTAATGTATACATTACAAATGCGAAATAAAATTTTATTGTGTCATATTCTTAGAGCATTTCTTCAAAGTAGCTGCCGAGCGAGGCCTTAAAGCTTATATTATTTGATATCTTGCTATGGCGCCCTAACAAGATATCTGGAAACACAGTCATTTAAAATTTGGGGATGTGACAAAGTAAAATATGTTTACAATAATTTACATTTTAAAATAGAATACTAAATCGGCCATTTTTATTAAATTTTATGATAGGCATAAAAGCGGCCCTATATGTATATCGAAATTAATATATACTTTTCTGCAAATAGCGGCAAACACACGTAGTGCATGTTCCGATGAAAATATCGCCGGAACAAGACTTTGCAGACGTTGTTACTGTGAATGGTGAATGAGAATTATGATAAACCAGTTTGCAATGTCAGAAATTGATGAATTTGAATGTCAGAAATTGATGAATTTGGACACAGTCCGCGTGACAATAGCTTCGAACAAGTACTCATTATCACATGGGACTACTTTAAAATCTTGCACGTGTTATATAGTCGAAAGGCACACGAGTCAACTGATATAAATTTAGTTTGCAGCTTGTTTCAAACTGGTGGCCACATTCGATCGTGCTTTCTGCTTATGATGAATGATGAATGATGAATGATGAATGATGAATGATGAATGATGAATGATGAATGATGAATGATGAATGATGAATGATGAATGATGAATGATGAATGATGAATGATGAATGATGAATGATGAATGATGAATGATGAATGATGAATGATGAATGATGAATGATGAATGATGAATGATGAATGATGAATGATGAATGATGAATGATGAATGATGAATGATGAATGATGAATGATGAATGATGAATGATGAATGATGAATGATGAATGATGAATGATGAATGATGAATGATGAATGATGAATGATGAATGATGAATGATGAATGATGAATGATGAATGATGAATGATGAATGATGAATGATGAATGATGAATGATGAATGATGAATGATGAATGATGAATGATGAATGATGAATGATGAATGATGAATGATGAATGATGAATGATGAATGATGAATGATGAATGATGAATGATGAATGATGAATGATGAATGATGAATGATGAATGATGAATGATGAATGATGAATGATGAATGATGAATGATGAATGATGAATGATGAATGATGAATGATGAATGATGAATGATGAATGATGAATGATGAATGATGAATGATGAATGATGAATGATGAATGATGAATGATGAATGATGAATGATGAATGATGAATGATGAATGATGAATGATGAATGATGAATGATGAATGATGAATGATGAATGATGAATGATGAATGATGAATGATGAATGATGAATGATGAATGATGAATGATGAATGATGAATGATGAATGATGAATGATGAATGATGAATGATGAATGATGAATGATGAATGATGAATGATGAATGATGAATGATGAATGATGAATGATGAATGATGAATGATGAATGATGAATGATGAATGATGAATGATGAATGATGAATGATGAATGATGAATGATGAATGATGAATGATGAATGATGAATGATGAATGATGAATGATGAATGATGAATGATGAATGATGAATGATGAATGATGAATGATGAATGATGAATGATGAATGATGAATGATGAATGATGAATGATGAATGATGAATGATGAATGATGAATGATGAATGATGAATGATGAATGATGAATGATGAATGATGAATGATGAATGATGAATGATGAATGATGAATGATGAATGATGAATGATGAATGATGAATGATGAATGATGAATGATGAATGATGAATGATGAATGATGAATGATGAATGATGAATGATGAATGATGAATGATGAATGATGAATGATGAATGATGAATGATGAATGATGAATGATGAATGATGAATGATGAATGATGAATGATGAATGATGAATGATGAATGATGAATGATGAATGATGAATGATGAATGATGAATGATGAATGATGAATGATGAATGATGAATGATGAATGATGAATGATGAATGATGAATGATGAATGATGAATGATGAATGATGAATGATGAATGATGAATGATGAATGATGAATGATGAATGATGAATGATGAATGATGAATGATGAATGATGAATGATGAATGATGAATGATGAATGATGAATGATGAATGATGAATGATGAATGATGAATGATGAATGATGAATGATGAATGATGAATGATGAATGATGAATGATGAATGATGAATGATGAATGATGAATGATGAATGATGAATGATGAATGATGAATGATGAATGATGAATGATGAATGATGAATGATGAATGATGAATGATGAATGATGAATGATGAATGATGAATGATGAATGATGAATGATGAATGATGAATGATGAATGATGAATGATGAATGATGAATGATGAATGATGAATGATGAATGATGAATGATGAATGATGAATGATGAATGATGAATGATGAATGATGAATGATGAATGATGAATGATGAATGATGAATGATGAATGATGAATGATGAATGATGAATGATGAATGATGAATGATGAATGATGAATGATGAATGATGAATGATGAATGATGAATGATGAATGATGAATGATGAATGATGAATGATGAATGATGAATGATGAATGATGAATGATGAATGATGAATGATGAATGATGAATGATGAATGATGAATGATGAATGATGAATGATGAATGATGAATGATGAATGATGAATGATGAATGATGAATGATGAATGATGAATGATGAATGATGAATGATGAATGATGAATGATGAATGATGAATGATGAATGATGAATGATGAATGATGAATGATGAATGATGAATGATGAATGATGAATGATGAATGATGAATGATGAATGATGAATGATGAATGATGAATGATGAATGATGAATGATGAATGATGAATGATGAATGATGAATGATGAATGATGAATGATGAATGATGAATGATGAATGATGAATGATGAATGATGAATGATGAATGATGAATGATGAATGATGAATGATGAATGATGAATGATGAATGATGAATGATGAATGATGAATGATGAATGATGAATGATGAATGATGAATGATGAATGATGAATGATGAATGATGAATGATGAATGATGAATGATGAATGATGAATGATGAATGATGAATGATGAATGATGAATGATGAATGATGAATGATGAATGATGAATGATGAATGATGAATGATGAATGATGAATGATGAATGATGAATGATGAATGATGAATGATGAATGATGAATGATGAATGATGAATGATGAATGATGAATGATGAATGATGAATGATGAATGATGAATGATGAATGATGAATGATGAATGATGAATGATGAATGATGAATGATGAATGATGAATGATGAATGATGAATGATGAATGATGAATGATGAATGATGAATGATGAATGATGAATGAGGAATGACGAATGACGAATCATGAATAATGAATGAGAAGCCAGTATAGAAACACATTCCTAGACTACTAAATTGTAGTTAACGAGGGCTTTTACTGTCAAAAACTATGCAAGATGAGTGGAATTGTCGGGAATATAAGATGTCATTGCTAACATTCACTATGCACTGTTTTATGCTTGACTTAAAGTTTGTTCAAGGATTCGCTAAAAGTTCTAGGACTGACTTAAGAAAACCTGTTTGCTGATAGACCTGATGAGGCTTTACGCGGGAGGTTCTCGTTAGTCTTACTTTTGTATCTGGATTGCATAAAGTGCTCAAATAGAATATTCATTATCTAAGAGTGCAAAAACTTCTTCTTGTCGACAACAAAAAAATAAAGATAAGTGTTAGAATAAACCATTTATGCGCTATTCTATAAATATTAAAAAAAAAAAAAAAATTATAGAATTTTCAAATGAAAAAGTTGGTAATAAATACAAATCACTTTTTATGTCAATGTCAATACTACAAAGTATGAGTGATGGCAACACCACAAACTAATATATCTAACCATTTCAAATTGACACTCAAGCGGATATAAGAGTGTTTTGAAAATTAACTGGCGCGAAGAACAACGTTAGACATAGTTAATGGCTGGTATGAATAAAATGGTCATTAATATAAGTTGGATGGTTCAGATTCAGGCAAGAGTTGTCTTAAAAACATACCAATTTAAATAAACTGACGCTTGCAATAGATAATAACTGAGATTTGAACATCGTTTGACTGTGACTCATGAGTATATGTCCCAAGTAGACCATGCTTCGATGAGCATCAGAAAATTGAATTATAGAACTGACAAGCATTTTTAAAAGAAATTATTTAATGGAACAATATTATGCAATAGCAAATAAAATGAAAGCACCGATAACTTGTGCTTAAAATCTTGCAATGAAAATGTGGATTAAGACACTTTGCACTGCTCAGCACTTAACTTTTGTGCAACAACAGTAATGCATTTCAGTTATTCATTCATTTGAATCCACTGAGATTTAGAAAACTTTAAAAACAAATAATTGCTCTTATTTCCAAACAAACGGGAACTCATTTCTTGAAATTAAAAAAAAAATATTTAAAAACACTTAGCAACCCAACTTTGATACAAAAAATAATTATATTAAACATGCTGGTAAAATAAATTTTTTCCTTTTTTATTTTTTTTGCTGTACCTACTTGACATGGTTTCTAATAAAATTACTTTGAGAATGTATTCGTTACAATTTTGCGGTCACCAAACTCTCCAAACCGTTAATTAGTAAAGTTTTACAGAAAACAACCTGAAACATTGACAATATAAGTCAAATATGGGGCAAATATACCTAGTTGGACGACATGGAATACTAACTTTTGCTTGGTTTTCTTTTGGTTTTTCTATTTCAAGGGATTTCTAAAGAGTTCTTCTTTCTGAGGACATCCTTTTGTGAGTAAAAGCGGTGGATATAAGTACCTACCCGTTGTTTTTAAAGAACTTTTAAGAGGAAATAGTAAACTTTTTTTTTTTTGGTTTTGTTGTAAAAAATCTAATTGAAACTTTTGAAATTAAAACAAATTTTATGAACTTGCCACATAATCCTTTTATCATATTGAAAAAAAATTTCCACAAGTAACATAAATTAAATTGACTTGTGTAATTTTACCATTACTACTAATGTTAGGATACAAGGACGTTTTGTCAGAATTCCTCAAACATATATTGCAGGTTATTTTCCTAACAACTTATACTACTTCTTGCACAAGCACCATGAGTAAACTTTTTCAATTAATACAAGTTTCCTGATGATGGCATTCAAAGGATCAAGATATTTTTTGTACTTTTTTTTGCACCACATGCAAAATAACAGAAATCTGAAACAAAATTTCCATCGCACCAATTTCGACACAAACATATATATATACACCGTCGACGCAGAGTAGCAATCCTTTTTCTAATTATCCTAAATTGAAGGATTTTATTAGTGCGCATACATACAAACCGACCGACAATCGACCCCCAGGATGAAAAATTAAATAGAGTGAAGCAAAAAAGCGTGTTAATGCCCGCCCAATTGCTGCAATTAAAATAAATTTTTTAATTCGCACGTGAATCCTTTGGGGGTTTATTGAGGTATTTGCCTTGAAACTGTTTTCTGGGTTGCTGTGCTATTTTGAACACCTTACTCGTGCAGAATTATGAACATGGTACCAATTGAATTTGGAGTCATTATGGTTGTCTGCAGGTGCCAGAGGGTGGGTTCATTCTCACAGTATTTAATTTTCCATCCTACTTAAATTCAACTTGCCCTTCCCCTAGATTGCCGGCTCCACTGAAGGATGTGTTGAACATACAAAATATATTCCGCGTCCTGCTTTTGTGCGGAGCATTATAATTTCATGTTGAAATCATTAAATGGGGCTGAAAACACAATGTCCTTGTTATTATTTTTTTTTAATGTTGCGAGTAGATACTTGGTTTGGTTAGGGCATCATGCGGGCTTTACAGGATTCTACTTTTGATACGTACGGCACCATCGAATGTGATTATGGTAACAAATGGACGTGCTTGCTTGTCGCGTAAAAACAGCCACGCCACCATCACTCTCCTAGTGAAAAGTCAGTTCGTTGTTTACATTACCATATTATTGGGAAATATAGTCCTTTAAGGATGAAAAAAAAACAAGACAAACAAAAATAATATATGGATGTAAATGATGCTGTGGTAAAGACCCAACAATCTATTCTTTGCGTCGGTCGTCCTTTTCCGATAAATTGAAATAATTTCATTCGTGAATCTTTTTCTAGAAATAGGCAGGGCTAAATTTACGATGGGACTATCAAGGCCTCACAAATTGAGGGCACCAAAAACTTGTATTTAATGAATAATGATGTATACTTATGTGGATTATTTTTTTAAATGCATTTAAACGGCCTGTAAAGAATCACAAAAAATATTTTTCGTTTCCAATATTTTTTCAAAGTTAAAAAAAAAAAAATGTTTGTTTCCCCTTTAAAGATGAGATAAAGAAAAAATATTCAAAAATTTAAGGCGTTTAAGCAATGAGGTACGTATGAGAATCATGCTGATCTTCTGCAACTCTCCATCCCTCCTGCTTGTGCTCACTATCAAAAGAATGGCATACTTCAGCGGTTCCCAAACGTTTTCAGTTCGCGGTGCACTTACTGGTTTAATATTTTGTTTCGGCGCCCGTAGTCGTTGGTACTCGAACGAAGGTACAGGTAGAGAGGCATACAAATTAAAACATTTTCAATATGAAGCTAAGTATTTATATATTTATTGACACACAAGAAAAATGTGTAATTAAAGAATAGTACGATGTAACAATGGCAACTCAATCAATGTGACGTGTTAGATTGGTGATCTCCACACATTTTTTTTACAAAGCGCGGGATAAGGTTTGAAACCGCCGCTCTCATTTCTTTCTCCACATTTATCTTTGACCGATTCTTGATTTTTATTACAGATACAGCTGAAAATCCAGCCTCACATAAATAAGATGTTGCAAAGGGAATGAAAATTCTTAATGCCTAAATTTGGTTATTCATTTTGGACCGAAATCCAAAACTCCATCAATTCGGAATACGTGAATCTTCCTTTTAGGGTGCTTTCGCAATATAGTTATATAAGTAAGGCTCACTTGTTCTTGCGAAGAATATTCTGGTGGAGCTTGTGCATGAAAAGGATCTTTAATCCACACATATTTTTCGACATAGTATTTTGAAAACCATTCTATAAGCTTCGAAAGATGTTCTGTGAAGAGAGACATTAAGTTTCGTGAGACAACAATCTGCTAAGAAGCCGCGTTTTTATGCAATCGTGGATAAAAATCTTGACCGCCGTCTTCTTTGATTTTTTTTCAGTTTTGCAACTAAAAATGTAGACCTCTTGTATATATGAAGCATATAGCCTAAAACATTTTGCACTTACTTCATTGCTTAACATGTCCTTCATGCAGATGGGCCCCACTATCTTTATTTCTTCAGGTTCTTCATACATCTAAGGTCGGCCCTGCATGTAGAAAACCTATGTACATATCTATATAAGACAGCTTTCTTGGTCTCCTTTCGACATGACTGTTACGCCTAGGGATCTTTGCTTTATCACGCGTGATAGAGCAAACGGAAATGTAGGTTTGACTAGGGAAGGATTTACCATACCGGTTAAAACACATCCATCCGTAGGAAATAATTCTCTCCTAAACACTTAAAATTTATTTGTATCTTTTTCAATTGGTTTTGTTAGATTCAACGGAGTTTTCTATTGTTTTTCTAGGTTTTTTTATTCTTGTTCTTGTGGTTTTGGTATCTCAAAAAAGAAAAAAAGTATTTGTTTGGCTTGATTATTTTGTATAGAATTTGTATAAAGAGAAGGATGTTGAAAGGAAGCTGCTTCCATCTTATTAGAAAGAAAAAAGCCATAAGAAACCGAATGGAGATTTATGCTTATGGTAATGTCACTGATGTGAGGTGAAATTACTTTATACATTTATATTCAGGCGAAAGTCAGGCAAGCATTGGAAAACAATAGAATTGGAATCTTAAGTGAAATAAATGCCTCGAAATAGATATAGAAAAGTTGGTTTCCTTAGAAATGTTTCGAAAAGAAATAAATTTAAGAATATTTATGTGGTTATTATTTCAATTCCTATTTTATTCTAATGTAATTATTTTCTTTAGATACAAGAGTTTCGAGAAACGTTAACCTCAAATTAAATTCTTCTTTTAAATTCTAAAGAATTCTAAATTCATTTGATATTTAATATGAAAATAACTTTTTCGATGAATAAATAAGGTGTTTTGAATAAAAAAACACAAAAAAACATTATTGTTTGACATTAATGTTTAATAAATAAGGTTTTTTTCAATTTTTAACGGTAACATGAAATATCATGAAAAATGTTCTTTAGTCAATAGTTTTAAAAACAATTAATTTCAAATACTTTAAATTAATTTTACGTTAAAAAAATAAAAAGATTTCTGGCTTTACAAAAATGCAAAGCATGTTTTTTTCACTTTTACTGTTGTTTTTTATATTTTTTTTTCTTTTCCTGTTTGAAGTATTCTTCTTATTCTTTTCTCAACTCAGCCTTTACGCTCTAGATTTTTTTCATGCCTGTTGCGAATCACCCGGAATAATATTAATGAAACAAATCTAGTATCTTTTCAATAATTCTGGGCTAAGATGTAAAGAAATTGGATGTTTATCATCGGTATTAATTCGAGCGGAAGTGTTCGACATAGTAATTTACCGCAATGCAACTCAATCGCAACGTGATTTTGTATTACTCAAACACTCGCGGAGTGCATCCTCAGTATCTCATGTGTCATGTATCTCTTTCTCAATTCGTTTTCTTTTTGCAGCTACTTATATCTATATAGATCAATCATATAGTTTCAAATAAACTATAATTTCATTTAAACTTGCCAGTTCACTTGTAGTATTTTAAAACTTTTGTTGGTTCGATCGATCGTTAGATCTTTATTTCATTCAAACCTAGTTCGTGATTGCTCGGATATAAATGTATACTTATCTCTTTCTTCGATTGTTTGCCCTTTAGAACTGAACTATTGAACTACTGAACTATTGAACTTTTGAACTAACAAATTATTAATTTGTTAAACTACTAAACTATTGAACCATAGTGAACTTTATGAACTATAGAACGTTTGAACTATTGAATTTATGAACTATTGAACTATTAAACTATAAAACTATTGAATTAATGGATTATTTAACTATTTGACTATTAAACTATTGTAATATTGAACTATTGAACTATAGAACTGTTGAACTATTAGACTATTTAATTCTATGATGATGAACTATAGGTCGCTAAGCTTAGTAAGGAGAGTGGTTTCTTGAATAAGTTCGTTCGTGGCTACCGACCGATAGTGTAGAGTTTGAATAATTTCATTATGAACAACTTTACGTTCTAGATTCGCGGTAGGACGAATCATATGTGTTTCTCCTTGTACACTTTATATACAGATCAACCTTTTATTTAAAATAACATTAATAATATATGGAAGAGTATGAGTGTGAAGCTGAGCGATGATCATAAATATGTAAGACAAATGAGTGCTTAAAAACTAATAATGCTCAAATGTATGAAACAATATGTTAAGTAATTTGAAAAAAAAAAAAATATTATCACTGTACATTTTTAATCTAATTTGTAAAATTATGAAAATTAACAAAAAAAAAATATAAAGGAATCCAACTTACCGTCGGCTACTTTGAATAATTGGTGTTAGTATTATCTCTAAGCTGGAGGATTTATTTTGTGTGTTAATATTATGATCAACACTAGTGAGGGCGGTGTTTGTGTTGCTATTATTATGGTTGTGCTGCTGGGAGGACATCTGATTTTGGGTGAATTCCATCAATCCCTCATTACTACTGGGGCTCTACCAAAAATACATATACACACAAATACAACGCATGGGAAGTAATGAGAATCTTTTTTTTCCGAATTTTGTTTTGATTTAAAGTTTTTTTTTTTTTTTAACTTACAACATGCGGTGAGGTATAATAAAACAAATAAAAATGTAAACAATAATCGAGCAAAAATGTTGTTTTTTTTATTTATGCAGGCAACATGTAATTTATCAGAATATTTGCATACATTCATATATATATTTATTTTTTAATAAAACAAAGACACAATACTATTTAAAACAAAAACTTCACCACCATTGTGTGATGTACGTTTTTAATCACATATTATCATGCAAATATATACATACCTTATGGTATGGTAATTTTTAAACAAATTTATAAAATTGGATGCAAAATTTGGTAATACATTTTATGTTTAACTTATTAGCTTAAATTTATTAGCTTTTGAGGATTTAAGTAATAAGTAATTACAATCCCATACTCGAAAATTTAAACTCCGTAAAATCGATGTTCTGAAAATCAAAAGTTGAAATTCGAGTATACAAAAATTTACAAAATTGAATCAAGCTTTTATACATATATAGTTAAATGAACTCAACATTATTATGACCTCTAATGGGAAAACTCTTCCACTTTGTTGCATTACTTAAGGACGTGATGTGGACAAGCTTTCTGAATTTGGCATTTTTCATGTCTGAAGCCACAATTGACATCATATGCTGCTTTTTTTACGTCTGTTTGCAACAGAGAAACGGTTGGAGGAGGAAAACAAAATTAATCGCGAAAAAAATAAACATACGTAAGTAAATCCCAAACGTAAAGAAAGGAATCCCGAAAACCATCTTACAGATAGCTTAAGTGTTATAACAGTAATAACGGTTTTTGCCAAATTCTGCTTTCAAACAAATTATTTTTCTTGAAAATAGCTGCACTGAATTCTATTTAAATTTTATAAAGGGAGATACAGCATTAACATTGAACATAAATTAACTTCGCGTTAACGACCCAACGGATCTTAGCTAGAACATCCCTAAAATTAGGCCCCGTAAATTAAAGATCTTGAGACTTGAGATGTTAAATGAAGCATTAATTTATTAGTGTGAGAATCGATCATGCTGAAGGTTCTGTTTTAAGTATTTTTTTTATTTTCGACGACGATATGAAAACAATCTAAACTGTGTTTACAGATATATTAAAACGTTTAATCCCACTTCTGAAATAACCATAATATGATCCGCCTGTTATTGCCAAATGTTTTAAATAATTCAACTCAATATCATGAACTATTTATATATTTTCTGATGGCTTTGACCGCGAAAATTCATAATTGTTTGCCGATTCGTAAACCGTAAATAAAATACCAAATTAATTAATCTATCAATAATACAATCAAATTTTTTTGGTTACCTATCAAATTTGTATTCAAAATTAATAACCAGAAATATTTAGATATTATTGTTTCTAAAATGTCTGCAAGCCACAACAAAACAATTTCAAATTATTTTACCTCTATGAGGTGTCTATGAATAGATTGTGTGTTTTGATGTAATTAACATTTTCCCTTTGCAATTCTGACCACATTTTGTAATCTATTTTCTATACATAGTGAACAATCAATGCACCAACTTCGGCCAAACAATAAATTATATCTAAAACACAACAGGTCACAAATTAATTATTGCAATTCGAAATAACTCAAAATGCAATCGAAATCTAGCGAAACAATTATTCGATATATCTACCAATCCCTTACATATAAAATCAAAATGTAATTGAAATGTCATCCCTTGTCTATAAGCTGCACAAAGTCCAGAGATGGATTGTGTCAGTGTGTTGTAAGTAGGGATGTATTTCAAATTCAAACGTAATAAATTATTTTTCAATAGAAAATCAAAATCATAGGTGAGGATGTGTCAATAACATAATCAATATTAACACAAGACATTAAAGTTTGTTCTTTCAAATATTTGATTAAATAACCAGAATTGTTTAACAACCCATATAGAAGTATAAAAACGACGTTCGGGTTGGGTACGAAATACCGAATTATTGATTAGGACCTACTTTATTTTTGGTTTAGAAAATTGATTTTCAAATAATAAAGGTTGGTAGAAACTGTACGTATTTTTATTTTCTATTGGAAGGAAATACGTATTTTTTCTCGCCCCACCATATTATGATATATTTTTACTATATTTATTATAATACATTATGCTCCGCCTAAGGTTTGTCCAGTCGTCTGGCAGGCGCCTGTGTCAACAGTCTTCTTATTCTACAGTTCCTAGGTGGCACGCTTCGTGGGTTCAAGGGATTTTAACTCCCTTTCTGTGGTCAGTCCGGTTCAAGCAACTTAGTTGCTCCTCTTACCGTATGTCCAGTCGTCTGGCAGGCGTCTGAATATAAATTTGTTTAGTCAAAAACTGATGAAAATCTAGATAAATTTTAAAAACGTGACTATAAAAATAAGAATCATCAAAAACGAACCGTTCTTTTACTATAAATGAAGTTAAAATATCAAAAAAGAGAAAATCCCGATTAAATCCCGAATTCTTCGCATTCGGGATTTTGTAATACGGTATTTTTGAATATTCGCATTCGGGTTTTTGTAATCTGTGTTTTTGTAGCTTTCCTACGACGTTCACATTCACAAAAAATAAATAAATATGTGAATTTACCTACAATTAAGCTACTTTATAGCCTTAAGCTTACACATACACATCCTCACTACAGTAGGTATGTAATCATACGAAACCCCTTTAAAATGTTCCTCTTCTCATTATGAAAACATCAACGTTTTGGTACTTCATGAACAAAATACATGCATGTTATATCATTTATTTCTCCACAATTGGAAATTGTTAAAATCGAAAGCTTGACGAAATTTTCTGACGTCAACTTGCAACCAGCTAATGCAAATATTAAAGAGTAAAGCAGTCAATTAGAAAAGTTAGGTAAGGTTGAATTCAAAATAATTTATATCGAAAACTAAAAAAAATCATCATATTAAATTCGGTTTACATTGGGGATAAGATGATAATTGATTATCAGTATCCCATTCTTGATAAACACTTTGAGTGTTTCGTCTGCATAAAATGATCACATCCACTAATTTAACTTTATTCATTTTTGTTCAATTTGTCAGTGACATTATTGTGAAAAACATTGTTGCCGTAGTCACATTTTCAAGCAAATTCATTGAAATTGTTTTATTATATTAAGTTTTCAGTAAACTAAATAATGTGTTAAAATAAATTTTGTTCTTGTTGATTTAATGAATACAAAATACAAAAAATATTTAAAATAATATTATATTTTGTACGCGAATTTTGTATGGTAACTTTATCTCTATACCTAACCTAGTCATATTGCCCACATAACTGGAAACGTCAACTTAATGTAAAGGTGACCATCAAAACATTTGTGTGGTTGATTTTTATCTATCTACGTGATGATCACGTTACTCAGACACAGACCAAAATTGTTGATTTTGACAGTCACTTTAGTCGATTTCAATCCTGAGTAGAGTTTTCTACAGTAGACCCTTTTGGCTATTTACAAAGTTAGTTCAAATATCAATGACCAAATACAACATATCTGTACGCAACACTTTCAATTCCAGATATAATGTCTAAATTTATGTCCTAAAATTAAGTGAAGGTTACAACATCTCTTCACCATCCTTACATTTTATTATGATTAACCAGAAAGACTAAACTGAAAATTGCTTATTGGTATTTATGCTACACATTAACGTCCTCATAACAAGGCAAATAAACTTTCTTTAAATGAGTTTATTTGTCCCACTGCCACTACACATCACATAACACACATACAAGAAACTATATGCTTATAAAAATATACACATACCAACCCACACATAATACAATTCAGGATATTATATAGGAGGTCTACTGTATAGTCATAGGGAGGATATTTATATTTAGTATATCTGCCTGGAAAATGCTTACAAAAACAAGAATATTTAGGCATTTTGGCTGCCAACTGCCAACACCGTCATAATTCCAAGGATTTAAGTTACATTCTTATAGTTCTAAGGGGGCTGTGCCAACCATTTTTTCTGGTTTTATTACGCTCTTGTTTTTTGATTAAGCTTATTTGCGAGGGGTCATAAAAACAAAAATCTAACACACTTTACATATAAAATATGTACAAAGATACACCCATATTAAAAGAACAAAATGAAATAAACAAGGATATTCACAGAAATGCTTCCGTATTTTTGTCTTTCTTTTTCAATATTTTCAAAAGAAAAAAAACAACAACAAAAGTTTTTTAATGACCAATGTACGATAATGGCCGGTCATTTCACTTTAATCGGAATGTTTGCAGGAATATATCGGGATCTATGATATCGACTAACTATAGGACTTATTACTACTAAGTGGCAATTTGAAATTACGAGATGATTGTTTGTAAGGAGACTTTGTCAGCAAAATGTCCACCGCAAGTATGACTGAGTGTGTATAACCGTTGACTGAAAAACTATTCTAAATGAACAAAGTTGAGTAGGACGGCAATTTACATTATTTGGTCAAATGAATTACACACAATACGTTAGTAAATATATGTATATATAACGAAGTCAATTGATTCAATTTGTTCGATAATTTGTCTAAGTGAATGAATTGGAAAGGATTTTATTGGCACACATCCTGATTGAAAAGATTTTAAGAATAAAATAAGAAGAAGTTTTCATGATTCTTAAATGAATTTAATCTTTGTTTTGGTAATTTTTAAGACTTTGTGTCGTCATGTTTCCAATCATTGAAAGAAGTATGAATAGAGAAGTTGAATTTAATTAAATTTTAGTGCTTGTATTTTCGTTATTTTTGGAAAAGCAGTTTATATTTCTGAAGAAACTATTCAGAGAGTCTCAGTCAGTTGGTTTTACCGTATTACCAAACGGCATTTGGGTCTTTCCTTTTACTTTTTTGTTGGAGCGAAAAATTCGTTAATAGAAAGGTATAGCTAATGCAATTGTCTTAGGCGTGCATAAGAGTTGATAAAAACATAGGGTAAATCCGGGTATAATGGCGCATCTAACTTCAATCCCCAATAACAATATTTTATTAAATTAATGAAAAACGAAACATAAATATATTAAATTGAAACAACGATTCAACTTCTTTGACAGAAAAAATTGTCAAAAAAATAGATTGAAAAAATAAAATGAAAATGCCCTAAATAAGGGCAATATGGCACGAAGCTTTTTTCTGGTTTGAACTATGCATCTCGCCTTAAAGGACGCAATCCATTCATCTATTTATGTTGTTGTACTGTAATCTTTACCAAAACCGGCACAAATATTTTTCCGAAATATTCGGGCCTTATAGACTCATCGGGTAGATGGATTTGCAAGTTTGTCTTCCTTCGATGTCGTCGATGAGTTTATGCAGCTCTTCAATGTTCACAACAAACGTGCGCTGTATACCTACTTACCGAGATACACATAGTCAAAATCAGATCAAAATTAAAGTAAGCACCCAAAACCAGCAACTTTTTTTGTTTCCTTTTTTTTTTCCACCAAAGTAGTCGTATCGACATCAGATTATGATATGGTGCTTAATTGCTCAAGACCTAAGTTCTTGCAACGATTTTATTTTTGTTAGAGTATTAGAAGTGTGGTATTTCAGAGGTGCGCCAAAATGCCCACTGATGCGACATAATTCCCGAACTTACCCTATTATATATATTGTTTTTTTATTTAATAATGTGAATCTAGAGTGTTGGCGAAAAGACTTCTTTTAGTAAGGTATTCCTGTTGGCTTCTATAAAAGCTTCTATGAATTCATCAAAGTATTCAACAACCTGTATTCAAGTGTTTTCTTCTCATCAGAATGCAACTGCTGTCATATCTTAAGTGAAACAATTTAAAGTATCAGTTTAAAAAAAGATTTTGTTCCTAAAAGAATAATGTTCTTAATGACTACTTATTTTGTAACGGTACGTCTCTTATTTCGAAACTTTTTCAATTTGAGATAATCTCTTTCTTTATTGACTAGGTTTGTTTTTTTCTATCTAAAATATTTGAAATCCCTTAGTTAACTACAGATGAGCAAGCTTATGCGACCTGCATTTTAATATATTATTAATATTAAAAAAGAATGTCGGTGAGTACATTTAAACATTTAACACAGGAGAGCAATTAAATGTGTATGACAAAAAAACAAGAACTCAACACCACACATTTAACTCATTGTTCCCTCTTGAGTTTTTAATTAAAATTTTAACAAGATTTCCATGTACTGCCGCATACGGGATGTGTTAATTTGCCAAACACCAGAACCCCTTGTTGTCGCAGAGAATGTTAACAACGGCACAGGAAATGCTGAAAAAAGCAGTATCGAGAAAAACAAAAAGACACTTTCAAACAGCAAAGTGAAAAAAAAAAAAAAATAAATGAAATTAATTCTTCTTCAAGCCCATTACCCTAAAGGGTCACAATTTAATTATTTAGCAGATTATTTGCATGCCTATTAACCCAAAACCATTAGTAGGCTTCTATATAGGTATAGACTTGTTGTTATAATATTTGGTTTTGGTCCTTATAGTCTATGTTGCTGTTTCAATTTGATTTCCGCCCGCACTATAACCAGTGTTTGAAATGGCAATTGTGCTAAAGAGACAATTGGAATTTTCCAAACCTAAAACAAGCAGCCGCTATCAGGGGGCGTTTTGGGAGGATGGTTTTGGGTTCTAGTCATTTTTGGTCCTATAAACCATCTAGAGTAATAGAAAAGGGGGAAAAGGAATCTCAACGTCCGCCGTCAACTTTGTTGTCGTCGCAGACAATAAAGCAATAAATATGAGTTCCGTTCTATTTTAGCGTGCCGTAAACATTAATTTCAAAAATAATATTCGGCCTCGTATCCTTAGATTTCGGCAGCGTTCATTGTTTTCAATGCTTGCACAGATATAATATTAAAACGACTTAAAGGAGGAAGGAAGATGAATGAATATTCGAGCTCGCACTTCTTGATCCTGCTGTTTTAATCTCGTGTACCGACATTTAAGGGGCTGCGAGATATCTTTTTCTAATGTTATTTCTTTGATTTTGCTCGTATTTTTCTATATGGGCTAGTAATATGACAATAATATTGATATATATAGTCCAACCCCTCCCACTTAAGCTTTCCCCGCCTCCTATGAAGCCATCAATAAAACTGCTGTTGTAGAGGTCATATTGTATATTTTTGGCATTTGAAGAGAAGGGGAATATTGAATTAGGAACGATCCGAGATTGCCTATGATTTGTTATTGATATTTCGGACGTTAAGGAGCCAATAGAATATTGGATATGGTTATAGTATATGTTATATGATTGGGAAAACAAAAATTCATCCGTAAAATAATAAAATAGATACAAAAGCATAGGATGGGAAAATGGCAGTAAAACATCGCAAATTGCTTTTGTTGTCAATTTGGTTTTGATGTGTATGCAAACAATATTTTGCCGTCTTTTAACGATGATATGCAAGTGTGATATGCGGGAATATGATTTGATTTTAATTTTTGCCATTTATGATTCCTTAGCTAAATCAATATTTAAGATGAATTTTTGTTAACGACTTCAATTGTTTTACGACTTTAATCTTCATAAAGCTGACTCCATATGACTATAGAGACGTGATGGGCTCATCTAAAACAGATCAAATGAAGATTTTTTCTTAATTGCTATATGTGCAATTTTTTATGGTGAGAAGCTATTAATTGGCACTGAATTCTGTCGCTGTCTCATGATAGCATTTAAATTTTCTAAATATGCCAGCTAATGGGCAAATAAGATGTCATAATGGCTTCTAGAGGTTCCGATGTGTTCGCTGTATAGATACAGTATTGGCTTTTGAGGAAGAAGATATTTCATCGCCAAAATTTATTTCGATCCAAAATCATAGAAGAATTATTCCGTTTGAAATATGTATGATTATTATACACTTACACAATATGCACAATACAAGCTTTAGGGAAGTATTGAGAGGATTCAAAAGAAGATGACGGTGCACATTGATTTAACATTACAATGAGGGCGAAACATCGTGTAAGTTAAGGCGGTTTTCAAACGTGTTGCTCGGCTATAAAAAAAGATCTCATGGGCGTTCATTGATAAACGTGAATTACGGTGGAATATTTCAAGAGGAGAAATGCAAATAGCTATTTCAATGGAACACTTTAAATATGAAGAAGCGGTACAATAATATTTATAGGATATAATATTTCGGTGGTGTTTTAGGGGAAAAAAGTTTCATTAATAAATCTGTCTCCAATCAGTTTTAGGGCTAATTTTTTGATTATATATTCAAAAAGGAGATTCAAATGAGTTATAGGAGCACCTGCCCAGATATGAGAGTTGTATATTTAAGCTTTGGAATAATGAATGTCTTATAAACTGTAACCAAGATATAAGAGGAAGAAAAATTGCTTGCATCACTTTTAGCTCGCTACTTCTGGTTTCGCTACTTCAAATGTGTGCGATCATTCTACAAGAGGTGGTTCGAAATATACATGATTCGGGTTCTTCGATGTAAGTGCCATTCATGGAAAGTAGCTACGGTGGTTTATTCCACTTAAAAATCTATTTTGTGGGTATCAGATTTGAAACCGTTCAAAACAACTTGAATTGAAGGATCCGAAAGGTAATTTCTAATCCGTCAAAATAGAGACTTATTGTCGAAACAATATCAAAAGTTTTTAAAATATCAAGTACAATTAATTTGGTTTCATCAAAGTGGTGTAAATATTTGTTCCACCTTTCGTTTTTTATGCCACAAAAATCCAGATTGTCGGTCATTAAGGAAAGCTTTTGTCTTTTGTTTTGACAATCGTCAATCGGGACATCGGGAATAATTGGTCTTTAATTTGAGGGGAGCCTTCTCCCCTCGATCGATTTTCCATTAACGAAAGTGCTCAGAAGAACATAGCAGATAAAAAAGCTTACCAAGTGGTTATGCAAGAAAAAAGAACACCTCTTCAGGTTCAGAGTACTAGGGGATATACCATCTAAATCAGTGATCCAGATATGTATAGCATTCTTGCTTCTGACTGCGATCGAAAATTTGCCACTTTCATAAAACCGTTTACGCTCTAGAGTACAGGAATACTTAACAAAGGTTATTCAGATATACAATAAAAAAACTTTCTAAGTATTTTGTTCTTGGTCTATCTTATTTTATGTCTGGTGGTTTTATTTCTTTAATTAAATTGCCTCATCGGCATCTTAGTTCTTTCTGTTGATGAATCGATTTCACTTAAAATGAAATCTTAGATATTTCAAATAGAATAATTTCTCCGCACCTAATACATATACATATATCCGTATCCAATGAAAGTCTTCTCTTTGTCTTTCTTGAAAGATATAATACAAAGAACCTACTATTTGCATTGCTTATCAATTCATTTTAAGATAAAACCGAATTATTCTAAAACTGACTGTAGGCAGACAGACCTTTTTTGAAAAACACACAAAATTCCTGATATAGAGTTATTTTCATCAGAAGAATTTTTAATTAATTTATCTAATTGAAATGAAAGTCTCAGTTTGTGGAGCTAAAGGAGTTGTCGGATTATTATGGTCTGTTAAGAGATTTGTCTCAAATTGATTTTTAAAGTCATTACGAAGAGAGTGATGCATATAAGGGCGACCAATGAATAAACAAAAAGATATGCTTTAACATTTGCTAATGGCGGCAACTGTCAGTTTTGTTTAAATTTGTGTGAAGTAAATAGACTAAGAATACACGTATTTGCTGAAATATTGCACTGACTACTCCTAAACATATTGGAATACAACTGTGCGACTTTTCGCCTCCCTTCTTGTAATATAGCTGCGATTCTAGATGATACTACTAACAGTAGCATTTTACTATAATCAATGACATACGGAACGGAATGTTTAAACAGTTTTATAATTTTACCAGTTCCTTTTCTTTTTCCCTAAACCTTTGCGGAGCCGTAGAAGAAGAAGTATTCAATTTGGTCCAGTCGTTTTCAAGTTTAAAGCATCCAAACAAAACACGATTTATTTTTTTATATTATGTACATCATAGACCTCATCATTATTCGAGATCATTATTATTATCTCGAATTTGGTTTGTTTACCAATGCAATCAACCCATATCTATACATTGAATCGAATCGCGATATTGGCATAATTATAGTATTGTAACTCGTGTATGTGACCAAGAAGCTCAACATTCACTCCTTAATCGACGAAATTAATCTTTAAGCTAATCATCCAATGTCAATTCCTTCGATTTTCCCTCCGAAGTCGCTGGTTTGAAATGATCCCATGATGGTATCTCTATTAAGACGGTTTAAGTCAATGAACTTAATTTTAACGCATATAATAACGAAAAAAATACTGGATTTTTCCTTGTTCAACAACTCTTCTCTGAATCAGTTAACGCTAAAATTCAATCTATTTAACTTGTGGTTATGGGTAGACAAATATATGTCAAGTTATAAATTCGTATAAAAAAGGAAACAACTGGGTCATCACACGATATTGACCTTGTGGCAAGTTACCAATGTGCTTAAAACTGTGAAAAAAATATCTAAGTTTTGAATGGTTTGGTTGCTAAATGCTTTAAATATTTGTTTAAAATAAAAAATCCAACTCCAAAAGAAGATTTAAATTTCACATGGGATTTCCCTTTTTCCAACCATTTTTAGTCTGTTTTTTTATTTCTTTTGACTTTTCAACTAAATACTTAAGAAATTGATATAGAAAAATAAATTAAGGCTCATTCGTTGGCCGTCCATTTGCCCGCTAATGTTTCTGTTTATCAAATTCTCAAGAACTCAAAGAACTTTTTAAAATAATTATTAAAAAAAAACTATGATAGTCACAAATATAATAAATTAATATTAAATTTCATGAAAAGTTTTTTCCAAGAAGTTTTGCAATAACTTGAAAGTCAAACTTAAAATATTAAAAAAAATAAATATAAAAACGTCCAAAATGGTCAATAGATGCATCAGTGATCTGAGTTTTTTTCAAACAAAAATATTCTTTTCAGAAGTTTTACCCTTACTCTGGAATGAGTATTGGGCTGAAACCTTTCAATCGACGGTAGGATATCAGTTATACGCATCAGGAACACATTTTCTCTCCTTGGAATATAGAAGAGGAGGCTACAGGGATTTACTTTTATTTTTTTTTTATTTTTAGATGTGCTGTGTATATGTAATTACTTTTTTGACCTTTTCCAATTGTTACATCCCTTTTAATATCCTGTCTTTGGATAAATCCCGATATTTTTGTTCAATGTGTGAGTGCGACAATAATTGGGGAATTTTCTGTTGTTCTTTGACAAATTAAGAGGCAGCCAGTCAGAAGTAATTTATGTCTAGACAAGTTTATACAAGTTAAGTGTAGTATTATGTTTTAATGGTGATAAAAAATGTGTTGACAACAATTATGTCAACTTATTATTTATTGAGGCACAGGGTTAGCTGAGCAACATTTATTTGGTCTTACACTTATTTGAAACCGCTGATGGATAATCCAAGTTTGAATCGACTTCAACATCAATGGATTATCTTTGAAGCTTGAAGTATGGTTTGTTAAGATAATTCCATTTGTGAACAAAAAAAAAAGCCAAAACCATTATGGTCATTAGTCATAAGGTCATAATAACCATTAGGTCATAATGATATTTAGGCAAAGCGACAAATGGCCATATTGACATATTGATATATGGCCATGTGGACATATTTGTAAATATGGCCATATGACGCATGGTCTAATTCTATGGTACCATGATACAAACTTCGTCTCAACGGCTTAATTGGTTTGGTCTTTTAAAGCGAATATAGATACCGAAAGGTTCATCGCGTAAAGTCTTCAACATCAGACCACAGTCAACGATAAACTAAGGTAGACCTTATGTTTTCTGCTAGTGATCATGTAGAAAAGATCTCCAACGATTTAGTAAGCATAATTGGAGACATTGGGCCTTACTAATAATCAAATTTAGTAACAGCTAAAATAAAAATCTCCACACTTTAAGAAAATTTCGGTGCAAATTTTGTCTTAAGTGTGGAGATTTTATTTAAGCTGTTACTAAATTTTAATATTAGTAAGTCCCATTATGGTTAGAGATGAATCTATCTTATTATTTAACTTCAAAGAACACTTCAAAATTTAGGGCCATTTTTTTTCAAACAAATAATTGAATAGATGCAAAGTACACGTCGACAAGTGAAAACTATATTCTCTCGAAAATCGCGGATTTTACATGACTATTCCTTTACGGAATAATTCGTCAGTAATTTTTGCGCAACCTAACTTTTTCCCGGCCCTCATATATGCAATTCGACACTCTAACAAAAAAGTCTAAATCAATTATACGGCGATGTTCCGTAATATTGGCCATGATTACTCTGCAAATTGGTGTTTTGACAAGGAAGAACTTATAGGTTCTCGTGCTGGAAATCGGACGATTTCGCCAATGCATAGCCTTAAGATAGCATTACACCCAAAGTTCTCGCAAAAATGTTTCAAAACGCTTTAAAGAGATCCCAAATTGTCATAATCAGTACCCTCTTATCTGATGGTCATCAAAATTAAAAAAAAAATCTAAGGTCCAAATGCATATCATTTGAAAACAAAATTGAAATTTTGTCGGTTTTTCATATAACTTTAATGTACATATTTAACATTAATTTGGTAAACATGCTTAAACGAAGAACAGCTAAAAAAGTTATTTTAAAAGCATCACAGATTATTTTTCGGTCATGCAACATTTAACTTCTGTTACATGCTCCTATATGGGTTATATTCTTATCCTTTTTAAAATTTAAAAACATGCGGCAGTTTTTTTTTTTGACAAACACATAAGATGATGAAACACAAAATATCATGCAACTTTTAAAATTAAAAACAATGAAACAACATAAATGACAAAAATATCAGGCAACACTTACATGCAACACAAAAGACACAATGCACTTCAAACATCAGTGCACAAAATTACGACTTAAATGTTGAATCTCTACTCACATTTTGTGTCTTATTATCCATTGCGGTTGCGTTTTGTCGATACGCCATCTGTTGGGACTTCTCAATATAAACAAGTGGTCCCACCGAAGGACCTGCATCCTTCGGACTCATTAGCTTATTATCAAATTGGTAATAAACGACATCGGCTGTGTTCTGTCGATTACTCCGGCGATTCGCTGGACTAAATTGATCATACATAACGGGTGCGGTAAAATCAGATGTTTGAACGCCAGAAATATGATAAGCCGCAGCTTGTTGATTCGTCAACGGCGGCGTCGATTGATGGTGTTTATGGCTTCCGTTCCAGGCATCAATTAAACGCCCACTGCCTAAACCCAACCCGTACTCATTTCTACCACTATTATGTACGTAAGACAAGAAAAGATCAGATTTACCACGATGTAAGCCGTTATGCGGATAACCCGCTCCCGGATTGCTAGCCGCTAGCAATTTCTTCGATGGCCGCCGAGTTGGAACACCAATATCAGACTTTGCCGTACCACGTGACACTCTTACACCACCACCAGGATAATACCCCGAAACCGAGGACATGGAACGATTATAAGGATCTAAACAATAACTACCGGCTCCTTCACCTGCGCTAGGATTGTTCAAGCTGAACTTGTAATGATTGTTTTCAAAAGTTGTGTAATTTAGTAAGCGATTATTGTTGGCAATTTGTTGAGCGGTCAGTGATGTTGCAGGGGTAGTTGTTGGTTTGTTGCTAATAGATTGCGGGGCCGTCACCATTTTTGAATTAAAATTCGAATTGTTGTTATTGTTAGTTGAAAATGAACTGTTATTGTTAGTAGAGGAAGAATTATGTATAGGAGCCGGGGATGTGTATTTATAGATTTGTTGCTGGTTGTGTTGTGATGTTTGGGGTTGTTGTTGCTGCCGATTAGACGAATACATTGGGGATTTCCTATTGTTACTCACGGATTGATGATGCATAATGTTGGGAAATGCAGTGGAACCTTCCCGCGGCCGACCATGACTACCCGACGAGGCACCAGATGATTTATTTGTTCCATAGCGAGTACTGTCACTAGATCTTTAAAATAAGAATATAAATTATTGAACAAAAAAAAAACATTTTTTACAAAACAAACCTTTCGGATGAGTAAGCATAGTCCTGATCAGCTCCAAGGCCCGAGTCTGTATGTTCATGTGATACTCTCAATGCTGAATTATCCAACGGACTCAAACTCGATCCGGTCGGTGAAATAAAATCACCCATACTCATGCTAGACATCATTCTGAAAAAAAATCAAAACTAAGTCAAAGGTCTTTTAAATAACCGGGCTTTTAAAATGCCCACCTAACTAATCCGGAATTGCGATCACATTCTCTAGACGAGATCGTACTAGCCGAACGGATCGATCCACTTTTCGTTCCGGAACTATCGTTCGGATTCGAACTTTGGAAATACAAACTGACAATACATTTCAAATTCATCAAAAGCTTATCAGTATTGAATATGCCAAGCACATGAACACTCATCTTACCCTCTTATCCTATCCACTCGATTTCGATTGCTCTGTCCGCCACCACCACTACCACCACCACCAGCACCACTACCACCGGTGGTATTACCACTGCTGTTGCTTTTGTGGATTTTTAAATTGCCCGAACCCGTACGTTTCGAATGGTTTGTCTCAACCACTGTGTATGGTATCTCGCGCAGCTGATCCTCAGTCATACCGTCAGTGTCGACCAGGTCAAATTGTAGATGCTTTGCCAGCTCACTTGACCAGATGCGGTTTCGTGAATCCGATGGCGACCTGAGAATTGGATATAGAACCGAACATAAAAAAGGCCATCATCATTAGGTCGCCATCATCGATTATTGAGACGGACTCTTCATCATTTCTATACTTACTTGTTCTTTTTGTGACGACGCGACTTATGATGCGAATGCGTATCCGAATGACTATCATTACTGTGCAGACTTCTAGCCACCATTATGCTCTTTGATACGGACGCTTGCTGGACGGAACTCTGACCCAGGCCATCGGCCTGTCGCCGTTGCACCTCTCGCCATTGACTAGTCGAATCAATTAGCTCGCCGGCTGATCCGCTCGCTGACAACCGATGACCCGAGTAGCTTCGTCCTCGGCTGCTGTCATTTTCGGAGCCAGAATTGCGTCGATGCCGCGAACGCCGGTGTTTGCGGTGCGAGTGATGAGATCGTCCTGATTTGCCAGATCCACGCGATAATTCACTCTCATTATCCGAAGTGCGGCGATGTCGGTGCTTGTGCCTTATAATTTGTTCATCAAATTATTAGCATTTTGCGTATAATGATGTGGATAAAAATAAAAAAAAACAAGGAAAAAAAAAGGAAATGCATGAATGTTGCTTTAAAAGGGTGATTTAATGTTAAACGTATTTAAAAAAAACAGATATAGACTATTGAATACGATTCATGAGAAGAAACGTAAGATTGTTGCTTTAACTTTCTCATAGTTCTTTGTCAAAGGTAACATAGATATGTATATGCAAGTTTTTAACATAACTGTACCTACCATATGCTAAGATTATTTCTTTGATATCTTTAAAATATCTTATTTTAAAGTATAAAACTAAACTACGTAGACGTGGTCGTCTTAACCTCATATTTTTTTGGTTTTAAAATATTCCAGTCACAATAAAAATCAAAACACCCTATATCCAGAATGACCGTTCACGGTTCTCCATTAAAGAGTAAAGACCATAAATTCACGACACGAATATGATTTTATATATTTACTTACCTTCGTGTGGAATGAGAATCATTCGATGAATGACTCTCCACGGAGCTAGATCGATATCTATGGCTGCTGCTGTGGGTAGGAACGTGCGTATTGTGACGCGTCGTCGACGCTGAACGCACCGATCGCGGACTTGATGAATTGCCAAATAAATTACGTTGCTGTGACCTGGGCCAAGGTGCACTGCGTGTACTTCGTGGCGAGTCAGGTGTTATTGTTGGATTATTGTGATTATTATTGTTATTACTATATGGACGGATGCCGAGACTCGTTGGTATGCTGTAAGTTGATCGATATGGACTTTCGTATCTGAAATAAGATAAATAAAAAAAATAAATTATTAGTCGTTAACCATTTTTTTTTATTTAATATAAAAGAACGTTTTTATGAGTCATTAATCTTATGTTTGACAATAAGTGAACATGTCCTAAAAACCAGAAGAGATTCATTAATCAAACTTATTTACCAAAGATTTAACAAAAACTTTGGATAACGGCAAAGTTCTTCAATGTTTTGTAAAAGAACAATTTCTCAGTCTTATTATACTTTCAATTTTGCGAAGTCTTCACTACCCGACATAGCTGTCTATGAAGTGCAAGTATGCAAGTGATAGAAGTGCAGAAGAGATACTTTCTGAGTTCTGGAGAATATATCGGCATTAAATGGCTCACGATTCTCACACCAATAAAAACCTATCTGATGGGGTGACCAAATTTCTAACGGAGGATAAGTAAACTTTATGTTTATAAATATGAACATCATTAGACTCACTTTCCAAATTTAGACTATGAAATTTTGATCGTTCAATGGGATCTTAACACGTTTTCCATTGAATTTGTTCAAAAGAAAACTTTCTTAAGGTATACGAACATTGGCAGATCTATAACCAATGATTGCAACATTTGCAAATGACTTCTGATTATTTCACGTGATTTCAAGCAGTTTATTTATTGATTGAAATATTTTGTCATTATATCTCATTTTAAATAAATTTACTTATTTTAAATGATTGCAAATTATTTCGAGTGATTTTGCAATATTGCAATCATAAATGAAATTAAAAATTGCATCTAATATAAACAATGTACCTATGCATCATGCATTTTTGATTGATTGCAAAACACTTAAAGTCATTTTAATTGTTTTTAATGATTGCAAAAAATCATTCTTAATAGATTCTTAAATAAAAAATATTACTTAGTTTTCATAATTTATTCAAGTTATTGCACCAGATTTCAAAGAGATTTCAAATGATTGCAAATAAAACGGGTCAGGTTTGTGACAAACCCCTCGGTCAAACTCAAACTCTTTGATAACTTTTAACATAAATCATTGTTCTGAGCAATGATATATATTATTTGTTTGTAATATAAATAGTTCATTTGGTAAGTCCGGATAAAGCTTATGTTAATCCAATCCTTCTTCAAAGTTTCAAAACATTCAATTTAAAACTTTTCCGTTAAGCCTAATTGCAAGATTGTATAAATTTAAAAAAAGAAATAACAACACCCGCGAGAAATCTCTATAAAGAAATTAAAAGAAATTCCTTCAACGCAATTTTTTATTCAACATCACAACTAAGTCCTATTTGTTTCGACTTTCTTTTGTTTGCACACCCATAAACCAGCAAACGGAAACTCTCTTAATGAGCAACCAAACCCTTTAGCTTTAACCAACCCCTTGATTGATGTGAAATGTAATCCAAGAACCTGCAACAACATACCACCATCATAGTAAATATATATACATATATACAAACAAAGCCCATAAAAAAGAGTCGTTAAATAAATTGCTGGACTATTACTTACGTCTGTACGGGTTGCAGTATGGAAATGCTTTTAATTTCCTGAGCTTTTCCAACGAAACTTTCACCATTTTTACCGCCAATCCCGCTGCTACTACCGATTCCACTCAGAAAATCATCCATCACACGTCTCGGTTGCCGCTTCGATGGCATTCGAGTAAAAGGAGGTGGTGCCCGCCCAATTGACAGTGCATCCTTGGCTGCTTGCTTTTCTGTTCGTCCACTGCAACAAAGAAAGAATATAGAATACAATTTATATAAAATGAAAATATTTATATTTTATATAATGTAATAATATGAGAACACATGTTTCTTAGCATTGAGACAATCATATCGGTGGTGTGGCCAGCAAAGTATGAAAAAAGGAAAACAATGGAACGACCCCAAGAGAACATAAACTGGACAACCATATAACGACAATATGAACCAAATCCACCCAAAGTCATTAGTTTTGAATAAAAAAATCGTATGGATTCTATGGATTGATGGCCTGCTTAAGTAACACCTTTCTTGAATTAAAGTCGATAAACTAAAACCAGGGTCGTATTTAGGGGCAACGAGAACTTCAGTCTAATATTTACGTATCATCAAACCTTTTTTGATCGTACAGTACAGACAAAACCTTAAATCGGCAGGAAAAAAGGGTACCTGAAACAACCTTGTCTTTGAATTTCCCAAAAGCCATCAGCGGTTTCCTTCTTTGGAATTTCAGATCTAAAAAATAATTGGCACGATATAATGTTGCGGAAACTTTCATCCTACCCAACAATGAGCTATGGATTATTGCAGGTCAAAAATAAAAGGAAATGTATGCAGACTTTAAAAAAATTAATAGAACTTGAAAGGTGTTTTTGTATGTTTACATACTGCAGTTAAGCTGCGTCGCTTGCGCTCCATAATTCAATTCTCATTGAGAAGTATGGGTGAACTAATACACAGCAAGAACCTAAGGACACAAAACATTATTTTCGGCATGAGTTATAGTTATTTTACAGCTGCCAACGCCAATCTTGAGACTCCTTTTGATTAGTGTCTCTAGGTAGATGTAACTAAAGTTGGATCGGCCTACAATATATGGCTGCCGTTACATTATATAAAAAAAAAAAAAAATTGGGCGCAGAAAGAGGGGTTCGAGTCGACCATGACCGATGACGTTATGGACGTAACTATTGGGTTAAATCGGCATACACTAAGGAATCAAGAAGAACTTGCAGTAATTTTTCAGATGGTATTTCAGGAAGCTACAGGCATTGTATATACCAACTAGACAGAATGACTTTGACGTACCTTCTCTGTAGATATTAGTAGAAGATGAAAGCGTGGCTAGCTTTTGATGGCCGAATTCAAGACGGACGTTCGGGTTCAACATCCGTTTGTCAATGAAACGCTACCACGGCCAAGAATATTGCAATTCTCTGTGAAAGTGTGCAGAAGAACTAGAGGCCTTTCGCACAGTTTAGGTTTGCGTCGGAACTTGAGCCGCACCCGTACCTACAATAATTCAATGTGCGTTGTTCTTTTTTAGGTCAGAGCAGAGAAAAAAAAGTTGTGTTTCTTTTTTTGCTTCAGAGTGTTAAGAGCACAAAATTTGTGTTTCTTTTTTAGTTCTGTGCATGATCAGAGCTCTGACTAATTTAACAAGTGAAATTGTGGTATTAAAATGTTTGTAGGTTTTCGGGTGTACGTTTTGTCACAACCCGTTAAAATAATACATTTTCTATAAATACGATTTTTTCTTGAAATGCAATTTTTCGTTATTAAGCGTTATATTATTTTTGTCAAAAAAGACGTGATCCCTTATTATAGAACTGCGACCCAACTGTGGATCAGTACACATAGGCTGAAAAACCATGATTTCTTTCTTTAAAATTTGTTGACTATAATTTGACTCAGACTTAACATTAACACTGACTCGGCCTTAGGGATGGGATATAATTAAAATGCGTCAGCGAACCTGATACTACGTGGTTTTACTTGCAACAATAAAAGTTATCGTCAATGACTGAAGTAAGTCCATCCCTGGGCCCTTGCTATGGTCATATTTATATATTATATAGTGTTGCAACTAAGCTCGATATACAGAACTCTGCAAAGTGCACCAAAACCATTTCGCATTTCTGATGGACGGTTGTACCTGTAGAACAATATTATTCCACAAAAAAAAAAAAATAAACTTTGACAACGACAATGAAGAGAACAAGGACATAACTTAAGGTGTGAAGGCATGAATAATTCATTTTTAATAATGCTCCCGAAGACAACGACGCGACGTGGATTGGACAAACGAAACCAGAGAGAAGCATGCCACACTACAGACAAGAATTATATAGGTTTGTTGTAGTCATCTTGGGAATCGCATAGTGTTGTATCGTCTTAACCTGCTATAGCTATGCCGACACAACACCATCGATGTGGTGGCACGGCACGGTGTGTTCTGTTGGTCTTCTTCGTTTGGGGGAGGCTATAAGGGTTGGGTTGGGCTCAAAACTAAAAGGTGAATCAAAAAACTTCACGGAATAGAAAATTTGATTTGTGGCTGATGGGCTGCGGTGAATGCGAAACAGTTGCATTCTTAATGAATGAATAAGCTGTTGTGCTGCGGCATCTGCAGGCTATGGCTTTGTGTGTGGCTCTAAGCAAATTCTCCATTCTTTGAGTTTGCAGAGCTCCCAGTCCACACATTCCGAGGGCTTCCAAATGAATTTGCATTGTGTGCCGCACACGGTGTGTTGAAAAATCATTGGAATTGTAAGGCTATAGCGACACCTCAGGTAGTGGCGATGACGACGACGAATACGGCGAGGACAACGGTCTAACGCCGGCCGCCGCCACCGCCTCCAGCATATTCAATGCAAATGTGGTGCAAAGTCCTCCTCTTGCTTTGTGAGAATGAAATTTTGTGGTTATGTTAAAAAAAAACAAAATTGTACCTACTTGTTTTGGTTGAATGTTTTGAATTCCAAGCAATGCATTTGTATATGGAAATTGGAATTGTTTGCTAGATTTTCAGGAATATTTCCATGACCACATCATATACAAGTCATCGTGGGATTTACTTTTTTCGAGAGAAAAATTAGTTTTCAACATACATATGTATAATACTATAAGGTACGTTTAGTTTCATCCCAATGAGAAAATTGTTATGTGGTAGAAAGTATCCTACAATTGGTAGAAAGTAAAGGAGGGTTCAAAACAGACCGCACGTCAGGAAAACCCAAATCAATGTATCGATTAATATTCATGGAATATGAGGTTCATGGACTAAACAACCTGATTGATTCTTGGGTAAGCTTGATTTTAGAACACGAAAGTCTGGCATCGCACCAGGTATCCGCTTACCAAAAAACTACGAAAAAGAACCAGATCACCACCACTTCGTCAAACACCACCACTTCATCCATTTCAAAGATTCTTATGACAACATTTTTAGAGATGAAATCTAAATCAACATAGTAAAATGTATAACATCCGAAGCTGCGTTAAGGTCGGAAATTGGTTGTGATTTCGGTGCAAGCGTATGTAAACGAATTTCACTAGCGCGAAAATCGCAAAGTTTGCTAAAATTATTAGAAAATACTCATTTTCTATGTTGTGGTTCCAGTGAACAATATTTACTCGCACGAACTTAGCGATTTTTAGAGAGTAAAATGTTTGTTATTTTAATCGCTTACATTCGCTAAGTAAATGCCAGCACCAGATTGTGGAATGACGAGGCTTTTAACGAAGAATTGGAACGTGAACCTGAATATGAATTCATGATCGATATGAATTACCAATCAGTTCAAACGAACCACCAACAGAAGTAAGTGAACGATTATATTATTAAAGGAAATTGATGATGGAAACGGTGGATTATTTTTCCTGCCCCTGCCCCTGGTGGAACTGGGAAGACATTCCTTATGTCATTGATTTTGGCTACTGTTTGTGCAAGAAACGAAATTGCTGTAGCTTCAATTGCGGGATAGTGGCCACATTGTAAGAAGGGTGCCGTTAAGCTCACTCAGCTTTCAAATTGCTCCGCCAAACAAACTTGTGGGGCAATATGTGAAGAAACTTCAGTTGACATTAGCGTTGTGCAAAAGTGCCCGTTTGGGGCCAAGATTTGCATTTTGGCCCCGTGTCCCGGGCCACCGCAGAATGGCCCCAAAATCTTGATATTAAAAACCTAATTTTGTATGCGTTGGAAATTTTATTGTTGGAAATCGATAACTTTAAAGGTAATCGGTTGCCTACTTTGACTATGTTATTTATGCTAAGTTTGCTGAAAGCGTTCATTTAAAAAATCAACACATAACATCTTAGACCGTGTTTAGACTGGAAAATTTGAGTCTCGTGATTACACAGGTCCTCAAGTGAGGACGCCTCACTTAAAGCGGGTGGAATTTTTTTGAAGTGAGACAGTTGTACGACGCAAATTTTTTGCATTTTATAAAAGAAGATAACATCCATAAATGATTATTAATGGTTTTGTTTGTTTCCTTATCCAAGAATTCATCTTCTATTACTCTGCATTTAGCTTAATTATGAAAATACTGCGATGTTAACACATCGGCAGCCAAGCAGATAATGAACAAAATGGGAACAAACTTGAATTTGGAATTGGAACAGTATTCACGCTTCCGAATTCCGATGTTTATAATTTGAAGCTGCCTCACGAGAGTTTTTGATAAATGACAATTATGGCAACCGGAAAAAGGCGGAAACAGGGGAAACCAATATAAGTAACAATATAAGTGTTTCTTGTTTAAAATTTCAATAATTATAGTATTGGCTTTTGCCGTCAGCCAAAAACAATATAAAAACACACCTTGGAGACCTGGTATCTCCTGCGTCGGGCATTTCCGGTAGCCATAATTTTCATTCATTGATGATTGACAAAGCAATAAATAATAAATAATGTCCGAAAATCGCTCGCTACAGTGACATGTTTAAAGACTTTCCGTTTTTTTGTTTCTCCTGTGTTAATTTTGAAAAACCGTCGAGGGAAATATACCCTCTTCCAACATGAATTTTTTTCATGTCACGTCCCCACCCAGTTGTGTATAACATCTTACGCAAATCACCCTACAAGTCAATACAATTTTCTATAATAACGTTCTAAAATAATCACTTCGATATCAAACGTAATAAGTATATCCCATCACGTCAAACCCTTGGAAACGCATCCTTCGTAAAAAACAAATAAAAAAAAAAGCATTGAAGCAAAAATTTGATTTCATTTTTATTGCATGTCGAGTGTCAGCGCAATAGTTCTATTCGAAAACTGGTTGGAGGTTGCCAATAAAGAATGCATTGCGTTACTCGTGTACTTTGTCGCATTTCATGTCCCATATGACTTTTATCAAATACTGTGACTTACCTGTAGCGAAAACGTGATCCAAGTGTGAACAGTTCCGATGGTTGCGATGATGACTGAATTGGTGCAACCATCACCAGTCGGAAGAATGCATGATGCTCGACGCAGCACCGCCAAAGATGTTTGCATGCTGACTTCCTTGGTGTCTCGAAACCGTACGTGCTTAATTCGTTCTGCAAATAAAAAAAAAATACAAATAAAAAAAGAAGAAAATTGATGACCATGAGATGAGTCCTTTTTTGTCTGATATGCTGTTAAAATTCTTTGAGAAATTGCGGAATACCTTTTTATATCGCACAATGAGTTGGTGTAAGAAGAGTAAAACTAAGTTGATAAAACGAACGTTCTTGAAAAATTTAATTTCTGGAACAATGCACTCCTTCCCTATTATATCCTATGTAATCTTATATTGAGTTAAATTTCACATGAAACATGTAAATAAGTGTGTATGGAGAATGAAGTAAGGTTTAGTTATTTAAAAAATATACAGTATCAAAATTTGTTAAGGTATACCTACTAAAGTATTGGTGCCAGCAGAATTGTTATTGCTTGAAAAAAACTCATGTTAATTCTTCATACCAAAATTTGATTTGTTTCTCTAACCTGCTAATTGTTCCAAGAACTACAGGTCAATCAGTTAGAATAGAGACAATTGTTAACGGAGAAAATATTTTGCATTCACAGCAATTAGATTTAAGAAACCACTTCAGATCTGTCCAGCTAACAGAAGCGGTCTGTAAACTTGGACGTTAAAAATGTATTTGACTTCATATGGCATAGCAGTAACAATATCCTAACAATCTATGACACACTCAAACATAATATTAAATCAACTCCCAGAAACACGATAATGAAGCCTGCATCCTATAAAATTGGCAAAATTTCACAATTAATCAATTTAAGAGAAACCTTAAAAAATAAAACAAACCAAACCTTCTTATAAAATGATTAACGCTAGTATTCCTATCTCCTATGTATCTTGAAGAATTGGAAGAGAATTCAGTTTTTTGTTATCGTATTGGTAAAAAATCCTATAGTAGAAACAAAGTCACCTAAAAGGAAGACTTGGAAACCAGAAAATATGAAGGCGGCGATTGAAATGGTGCGGTCTAATAGGTGTGGCTTTTTAAAAGCATCCAAACTGTGCAATGTACCAAAAACTACACTGATAAGGCTGTGCAAAACTAGCAACACTAGTTTTGGTTAGCTTTAAGTTAGGTCGTAGACCAGTTTTTGCACCTTCATTTGAGAAAATGCTTGTGGAATATGTCCTTACAATGGAGAGCAAGTTTTTTGGACTAGAAATGATATTAAAATCATAGCGTTTCAACTCGCAGAAAAAAATGGACTTGAGAATCCATTTTCAAAAACAAATAAAGCTGCGGGCAAAGACTGGCTGCGTTTATTTCTAAAATGGAACCCTAATTTGTCATATCGTTCACCTACGGCAACATCTCTAGCTAGAGCAAAAGGATTATTGGAAACAGAAATGGATAAAAGTCAATATTCAGCACATAACATCTATAATGTTGATGAGACTGGCATAAGCGTGGTGCCTTCTAAACTACCAAAAGTCTTGGCATTAACAAGAAAGCGACAAATCGGTGCCCTTACTGCAACAGAAAGAGGCTCCACCATCACAACAATCATCTGTATGAGTGCTGCGGGTACATTTGTACCACCGTTGTTCATACTTCCCCTCAAAAAATGCAATCCACAACTTTTAAAAGGAGCACCACCTGGATCTATTTACGAGCGTCATCCATCCGGGTGGGTTCAAACCGATAGTTTTACAACGTGGTTCGCACATTTTATTGCCCATATAAGACCATCAGTTGAATCCCCAGTTCTATTGATTTTAGATGGGCATTACAACCATACGCGAAATATTAACTTGATTGATATGGTAAGAGAAAATCACGTCAGTTTATTGTTGATTCCTCCACATTCTAGCCACAAAATGCAGCCTCTGGACAAGACATTTATGGGTCCACTAAAGAAGTATTTGTCTGAAGAGATTCGAATTTGGATTAGATTGAATTCTAGGCCATTCGATATGCCAAACTGGAGAAATCGCTGTGAACGGATTTAAGGCCACTGGAATATACCCGCTTAACAGAAATATTTTTCGCGATAGTGACTTCCTATTATCTTACCAGATGGGTCGACAAGTATTGAGAATGCAACCCATTCTGTTACCGGCAATGGAAAAGAATATGCTGAATGCATGTATTGTTCTACACTGTATTCAGAAGATCGACCCGGAGAAATATGGATTCAATGCGTTGAATGCAACCTGTGGAGCCATGAGCTTTGCGCTGGCTGCGAAAAGGCAATATTTATTTGTGAATTCTGTGTCCGATAAAGGAATTTAATATTTATTTTTTGTCCACTTTTTTATTTTCGCGTTTTTGAGTTGTTTCATTATTTCTTTTTTGTTATTTTTTTTATAAAGTTAATTTATGAATTTGTTATTTATTACTAATAAAATAAGCTAGTCTTTCGTTTGAAATAAATATATATGTAAAAACATAAATTCTCTGTGTTTTAGTTATAAGCAAAAATATAGATGGTGATCCATATTCGCCGCCCTTACTCTAAATATAAAAGCCTTCAGTAAAACAATATTTTGGCTTCTAGAGCTCACAAAAGAATTGAAGTCAAAATAATGCAATGCCTTTTAACTGATGGCATTTTTTGAAGTATTTTAAATTACTTTTACATTCTTTGTATGGATTTCATATAAAGCACTGTCACCTTTTTATTGACAGCTTAAAGATGTTCAATTTTTGTTTGACTCATTGAAGTCGCTTCTTTCTGATTTAAGTTCATATTTCGATTATATTGCTTTATTAGAATTACAAAACTTCATGCAGTAAAAAAATACTCCAAAACCACTGCAGGCAGTTAAAGACTGCAAGCAGTCAATAAACCAGCTGCTTTGTACATTTTTCTTTGAACAATTAATAGCACAATAAAATAATTTCAGCCAAAGAAAAAAAAAATATACTGGTTTGAAAAAATATTTCTCTTTTAATAGTAACACCATATATTTAGTAACACCTAAAGTAATCTCAACCATTTCCCTACTTCCTACTCATGATTCGCTTGAAAAACTTTGTAATTTGTCGCTAAAAGGAAAGAAAATGTATCTCATTCTCGTGTATCTGAATAGTATTCTCCTGACGATAAAATATTAAATTAAACGAAACATCAACCAACGAAACACAAAGAAATCATAAGAACGAGCAAAAGCATCTAAAGAACAAAAAAAAGGATATCCAAGAAAGAAAGTTATATAGGTATATATGTATATAAACATTATGGGGCATTTACATTTTTATCGCAGATCCTCAGCATAAAGTATCGTCCTTTGTAGTAAACTTTCGCTATTCGAGGCCAATAGTAATGAGCCACTGTTGTCTTGTTCCTAAGGACGACTATGCCACTCGGTGTCAGTCCAAGAAAGTACTCAACACTGTCTTCACCCTGTGAATATAAAGAACACAAAAAAGAAAAAGTTAGATACTGTTAAAAAAAAGGAATGAAAAAGGAAATATATTCTGTGAAAAACTTAAGGACGAAGGAAAACCATCCTGCCTGTCATTATTACCAACAAAAAAAAAATTAGGAGAAAAGCAAGCGAAACGATGATGTGGTGCTAATTTTTCCGACACTAAGTTATCAAGAATTTTTTGAAACTTTGATAAGAGAGTATCTTTTGATGTTTGATGTCGATCGATATAACGTTTCGCTGGTAATGAATTTTAAATTTGAAATCTCTCTTTTGAGTGGGTGTTGGGGTTGAGCTCGCAGATGATGCGGATGACTCTGCTAGTTTTGGTTGTTTGTTGCCTTCTTAAGTGGAAAGTTTGAATTAAAATTCAGTTAAAGAAGTGAATACAAAAAATGGTGGAGATGCGATTGTATATTTTGAATTTTTGTCCCAGAACGACATAGCTACATGATTGAAACATCAAATGTACTTTGTGAAGAATTTTTTAAGATGATTTATAGTACACCTTACTTTGAAATCAGAGATAAAAAGTAATGAAGATTTAAGTAAATTTTATTTCATAAAAAATGAATGATGCTTCAAAGTCAAAATTACCATTTTAGTGAATAAAAACGTAAGTATGCTAGTCTAGCATTTGCCAGAATTCTGAATAATGCAGGTATTCTTTTTTATTCCTTTATTATATAATAAAGTGCAGAAGTTCTTAACACAAGTTATTGCAACAGTCAATAGTATAGATATCACTCTATTGGAAGATCCTATGATTGTTGCATTATATGTCAACGTAAAAATAAAAACGGGTGTCAATATTTAAAAAATATTTTCACTGAAAAAATGTAAACTATAGCGACTTGAACGGTTATTGTGAGTGTCAGAGTCAGGTCAGGTTGCTGATGCAAGATGATCTTAAAAAAACTGCAACAATAACTAATATTTCTGTCCATGTCCTATTGTTAATGTCATCGAGAGGATGAACCATAAAACACAAAGTGTTCAGCCAGTATATAATTTGTTTCGGGTGAGTTGAGACTGTTGGAGGCACAGGGAACTAAGTCGCCCCATATTTTCAGCTCTATCTCCTGTAATATAAAAATTGTAGATGGGAACTAACTTCACACAATCTTCAGATGAAATAAGTTCTCACCTTTAGTGGGAATTTACTTCACCAAAAAAAAAAGTGAAATTAGTGATGAAGTTAGTTCCCGTGAAGTTAGTTCGCAGCACCTAAAAAAAAAAACAGTATCGAAAACACAACGTTTTCGCTATCAATTAGTTTTGGAATTAACGATAGACCTGTAGCTTCCAAGTGAGAAACCATAATAAAAAAGAATCCTCTTTATTGGTAGAAAAAATCCAAAAGAAATGGATTTTTATAAAACAGATTAGTAGTTATACGAGCTGTTCATTTCATTACATGAATCGCTGGCGAACCCTCCGGTCCTGAAGTTCAACTGATTTAATCATCCATCGGTTTACTAATTTTGTGGACAACATCATTATTTTTAAGAGCTAAGTAGCAAAATTTTTCAGTTTCTTAATGTTTTTTTTTTTATTGATCTTCAATTTTTTTTCATAAAACCCTATTATTTACAATATTTCCTAACAAAAACATTCCATCATCCCTATACATATATATTTTTTACTGCAGATTTAAGTCCTTTGGAGCTATGAGAATTCCAAATCAATCTCTGAGATTGAGAAGACTGTGTAAAAGTGAATTTAAAGTTCTAAATCATAAATTTTTAACGATTTCCGACGATGAGTCTAAACTTTATCGCTTTGCACACTGTTTTCATCACAGATATTATTGTACTGCTTTTTCATAAAATTATTACAATTTCCATCATCAACATCGTAAAAATGATGACGAATCCATTGAGACCTCCCATTTCACTAAAATTTAACAATCATCTCTGTAATTGCCATCCCATGTACGGAATTCGGTATCCAGTTGTAAAAATGACATATTTTCTCTCTGACATTTAAAACAATGTAATTAAGGATGGCCTCCTATCGGCTCGACATCCTCACAATGGCAGACACAAAAGAAATAATAAAACAAAACGACTGTAAACAGAAAACGGATATTTATTACACTTACCAGAACCGGATGTAAATCAACCCCATACATGTCGTGCCATTTTACTTTGTCGAGGTAGTTGATTTCAGCCGTTGCCGGTGACATGCCCTTTAATTGTTGATGTAATTCGCTAACACGTGTTTCCAGTTCGCCGGTTTGATTTGGCAGCAGCCGGAACTCGGAGACATATCCCTTGGAATGGCGGCGTGGATCATAATCGCCCAATTCAGCTGTAGGTGACGTTTGGTAATAATAAAAGAGACAAAAAAGTACAATTTTATAGTGTAAAATTGTTTAATTGATGTTCGTTATTTTATGGCATGATGGGACACTTGCCGTTATTTTTCTCTGATATACAACAGACATACATATTATTACATAAATATATATAAATACGTTCATTTTCAAAATAGGGTAAATGGTTCTCCGGATTCGGATGAGTAATTTGCTTAATGAAGTTTAAAACGACTGTCGATTTATATAAAATTTATGATAATTATAGAATGCGTTTAATACCTTTCGATAATTAATTTGGTATTATAATTTTTTTTATGAGAATTTGTGAAGAGTGCTTTGATGTGCGCCATCATTGTTAATGTCGATTGAATGATTTAAGTATGGAAGATTTTTTTTTAATTTACTTTGATGGTATAATTTATGTCCTTTGATGGTATAATTGTCCTATTATAAGGATTTACGATATAATATATGTTAATGACGGGGTAAAATTATAAATGCAATAAGAATCTCAACTTATCTTCCATTTATTACCAAAAAAGATTACAATTTTTTAAAACGCAAAAAATTAAAAAAGTTATTTTTTTTTTTGCTAAAAAATGTTTAACATTTTAAAGTTATATTTTATATCAAGATTCTAATCGCTTAACATAAAAACGATGCAGCAGATAGATGCAGCACCTGGTAAACGACGCACGATCGTGCTATTGTTTTTATTTTACGCCATTTGTGCCCAGTTTTCCACCGGACGACAAAACGAAAACGATGTTACTTGACAGATGGGGATGACAGTTTGCAAATAATTCACAATAGCAGTATCTATATCTATACAATATTCATCTATTAGATGACAATAATGAATCATCAAATCAATGTAATCTAAGAATGTATGAGGCTGTGCAAAAATATATATCACCTTTTCAGCACTGGTTTGTCAGTGGTAAATCAACAGCTACAAATCTTACTTTATTCACAAATTTCTGTGCCAATAATATGGAAAGAGGAAATCAAGTAGATGTAATTTATATAGACTTTGGGAAGGCGTTTGATAGAGTTAATAACCAAAGACTCCTTATTAAGCTTGAGTGTCTAGGTTTGCATGGTCCTCTATTAAACTGGTTAAGAAACTATCTTTCAAATCATTTTTAATATGTCAAAATTGGGTCTGAGAAATTGACACAAGTCTGTAATGACTCTGGTGTTTCTCAAGGTAGCCATATTGGACCACTTTTGTTCTTACTTTTTATTAATGACTTGCCACTTTCATTTTCTTTTTCCTCTTGTTTCAGTTTGCAAATGATGTCAACATATATAATATAATCAAATCATTCGATTACTGTATTCATCTTCAAAATGATTTAGATAAAATATTTGAATGGTGCAACTTTAATGAGCTCTCATTGAATATTTATAAAAGCCGTACTGGTATCCTTTTCTCGGTCTTCTTTTCCGATCATCTATGGTTATAATATTGTAAACAACGAACTTCAAAGAGTTTCTATCCATAAAGATTTGGGAGTTACATTCGACTCCAAGCTAAATTTTATAATGCATATTGATTACGTTATTTCAATAGGCAATATACAATGCTTGGATTTCTGATGAGAAACTCAAAAGACCTTAAATTTCTATTCACATAAAAGTCTCTTTTCGTTAGTTTAGTTAGTCCTGTTTTCGAATATTGTTGCGTGGATTGGTCACCGTACTACAAAAATGCTTCGAATCGAATTGAGAGAATCCAAAAAAGATTCACAAGATTTTCGCTTCGACATCTAAATTGGACTTTGCCTTTACCACGTTATAAATAGCGATGTATTTTAATTGACTTGAATAGTCTTGAATCCAGGAGGACTTACTTCCTGATTAACCTTGCGCGTGATGTCTTAACGGGTCATAACGATTGTCCGCCGTTATGTCTGCTGTTCAGGCATTACACACCAGCTCTCTGTTCAAGGCCAATGATTAACTATTTTTTCGTAATCAATAATCATATTTACAACTGTTCCAAATATATATTCAAAACCAAAATAATGAATGTCTTTATGATTATGAATTCTAATAATTATCTTATAATAATCTTATAAAAAGTTAAAAACATTTCTTCTTTTTTTTTTTTTTTTGTAAATGCAAAAATTCAAAAAATTAAATTATACTTATTTGTATAATTTAATTTAATTAATTCTGAAATTTTTATTTTCATTATTAAGTTTGAATAAGTATGAGAATTTTATAGTCTAAAAAAAGTTTTGTAGTCAGATGATTTAAAAGAGAAAATGAAGTTAACGACTGTGTCACAAGAACTTGCTCTTGTAGCAGGTTGCCACACAAATAAAATAAAATTTAATAAAAATAAATATTTCTTTTAATATAGGAAAGTGAGGAATAATTAAAAAAAAAATATGAATTTTTATAATTTCAATTAAATGTGCTAACACTACTTTTTTCAAAGATTCAAATCAAAATCAAAGAATGCAAACATTTTTTTTACCACATATTTATGGTAAAAAAAATGTTTATGTATGTGTATGTTTACCAAAAGATTTATATAAGTTTTTATAGAAACCGATGTTTACTTTATACATTTTTTTTGTTACAAATTTGAGGTAGGTAAGCCAATTTTAAGTAGGTACTAAATAGTTTGCATTGAATGTAAATTTTGGCACAAATCGTGTTTTCCAAATATTGAATTTACAAAAAACAAATAATAATTAAAATCCAAACTTAGAACTTCTGCTGAATTTGGGTATTTATATCTGTCAAAGTCAAAATGTATATATTATACATGATGTACCTTTTTTAGATTTTAAACTATTTTCTACGGGATTGGTAAACATTTTATAAAAACAACTTTTCGGACTTACCGCGTATATTTAATAATTGATAATAATTGATTATTAAACATACGCGGTAAGTCCGAAAAGTTGTTTTTATAAAATGATGAAGCAAATCGGTCCAGCCGTTCAGGACTGACAAACAGACATGAAAGCATAACAAATTACTCGAAGTGGGTCTAACACAATATCTATAAAACAATATAATATAGCTATCTAAAGCGAAAATCTATAAAACAAAAGTCCATAATTGAACAAATCTATAAAAAAATATATTAATTTTTGAGACCATTGTCTCGGTAATAATAATTGTCTCAAAAATTAATATATTTACTATAGACTATTAACTTTTCTTCAACCACGATTAAATTGTGTCCTAATACGCATGTAAACAGGTACCTATAATAAATATTATTTTTGTTTTATATTGATTTATTTTTGTGGATTTACCAAAAAAAAAAAAAAAAAATGCTTGTGAAACTAAATATGAAATGCCTTTTATTTGAGCTTAAACTCCTTCAATTGTTTTGATATATAGTAATGTTATTCGTTTCATTGTAAAGTCTTTCATTGTAATTTCAAATTTACTTTGCAGGTAACATTTTTGTTCGATGTAGTATGCGGGACATTTTATTGTTTGCGAAAAAAGTGAAAAAAATTAACCAGAAATCTATATTATAACTTTGTATTGCAGCTTTGCAATACCTATTGTACAATATTTCAGAATTCGATTTATGCAGGTATTGAGTTTAATATAACCAAAGCACTATAATAGGCTTAAGTTCTTTCCCTATATATATTTAAATAATTTATCGTATTTATTCGATGCTTTCATAGAAAAACATGTATTCGTTGTTATTTTGCATATAACATATCCCTATTCCTATTTCTATTGCCTATTGCATTTGTTCTTTAAATTTTTAAACAACTTCACTTAACACGTCCTATAAGTCTAAACAAATAAATGTTTCTGCACTGACTAGTAACCAAGTACCTACCTATTCTACAAATACAACTGCACTCGAGTTCAATTCAAACTGCCCTACATAAGAGTTAATTGAATAATGCTTGCTTACACTGCCTTTCTGTAACGAAATAAAAAATGCTAAAAAGAAAAACAAGAACTACAAAAAAATTACAAAAGTTATTTCATTTCTACTTCGTCATCATAAGCAATTCAATGAAATGGGTCATCGAGAGGATGAAGAGCTCCTTAAGCACCTTCTGCAACAAAAAAAAGGTCCTTTAAATAGAAACAAAACACTTTTAAGGACTTAATGTTTTTTGTATTTTTTTTTTTTTGTATTTGTATTTTTATTCATTCATATAAAATTAAACTATATAAAAATGTATTAATAATAATAATAATTACCAACTTTTATACGACACGGTCTGTGTTAATAAGGACAGTTTAAAAATTCTATATAGAACTTTTAATATAGATACCAATGCTATTTTTACACAATTGATGTACTAATTATCCGACATCCTTGAACCATTTCAACTTAAATGTATTCGAAAGCCACGCTTCCAGCCACAGAAACATAACATAATACTTACATTGAACAACAAATGCTCCAAGCTCAGCAGCCAACTCGAATGATACTGGCAACCTGCCCTGAAGAACATCCTGTTTCACTTGCAGGAATATCTGGTACCTGAAAATATATACATATTTGTATAAAAACAAACAGTTTGAACACAATACAAACAATTCGGTTCTGTTCTCTATTCTATAACCCCCCCCCCCACCCCTTCTTTTGACCTCTCTTCCCTTTCTATTTTCCTTTTTGATTTAATGTAGAGGACTCGTGCGTGTCCATGATTGCAATTTCAATTAGGGTACCCTATTTGTATTCACTTGGAGAGTGGTGCGCCAATATTTGTCTGGCATCATCGTCACAAAGGTATATTACAACCGGATACCTAAATATCCAGAGAGTAGGTTTTGTTTATATCCTGCCAATAATATCATATTTTCCATTTGATTGTTTAACTTTGTTGCTGGAAGTATGAATACGTATGTTACCACGGAAATAGTAGGGATATGTCGAATGTGTAGTCGAGGATTTTAAATGGTATAGCTTTTTGACGAACAATTACTGAAGTTATTTGGGAATATGACGGATAATATTTTTGATGGATTAATTGCAATAAGCCCCGACTGGAAATTGTTTTTTGTTAGTTCGGGCGAGGATTTAGGGTTAGGAGAGGATAAGTACACATTCGTCTAGCCAACATAATTTCAATTTTAAATCAAATCAAACGCTTTATAGAGACAAGTATTATTTTTAATAGAAACAAATGTTTTTCGAAATAGAGAGATGGGATTCTATTTAAAATTAACTTATGTCCCTACCTATATATGTATATTTTCCCTTCGTTTTTTTCGTAACTACCTACTAAAACTATCGAGTTTGTGAAAACGAAATGGGGATGGATTCTTCAAAACAGAAATTTTGTTAATCACTGGCTTAGTTTAAACTTGACATAGTTCAAGTTCTTTAGTCTCGTTTTAACGACTCAGTTCTAACTCATTCATTCACCAAGTTTCTACAACTTAAAACTCGGATCTTGATTTTTGTTTAGGATAGCACTCCAAAAAAATTATAGACTCTCGAAATTCGGCGTCTATAACGCGTTAACACTCGGATTTTCTACGATTTCGTTTCTTCGTCAAATTGAATTTAAGAAAACAAAAAATATTATAATTTTTGAAAGTTATAGATAATAACTTTTTTATAAGATTACAATATTTGATCCAAAAAAGGTTATTATTTGTTCTCTCTTTTTTCGGGATGATAATGATTCCTTTGGTAAAATACAACTTATTAACTTAACGACAATCGAAAATCAGACTCTTGAGTACTGTTCCGATTCCAAATTCCCATTTTTTCCACATTTTGTTCATTATCTGCTTGACTGGCGATGTGTTTACATCGCGCAGTATTTTCATAACTAAATAAAACATAAAACAAAGAGTGATAGAAAATGAATTCTTGCAAAAGGAAACAAACAGCGATTTTAATAATAATGGCGCAAAATTTTAAAAAAATAAGCATCATAACAAAATATATTAAGCATCATACTACGTTAAAATATGTTCTTGTATGATGATAATAAATCGATTAAAAATTTGCGCCAATAGCTTTGGTAATTATATTCTTTTATAAAATGCAAACATTTGCGTCGTACAACTGTTTCGCTTTAGTATAAATTCCACCCGCCTCAAATAATTTGTGGGTAATCACGAGAGTACTCACCACTCCAGACTTAAATTTCCCAGTCTAAACAGGCTCATATGGATTCGTTGCTTTCACTTGCCGGTAGAGTGAGCAATATTGTACAAAAATAAAGACGTTAGTTGTGATTTCACTGATGGTTACAAAAATATTACAATATTATAATATATTTTGTATCATAACCTTCAATAATAGTATAAGTACCAGCTTATAATGTTTTTTATTGGAAACTTCAGCTATATCTATAAGATTTCAGATTTTTGTTGACGAATGAAACGCAAAAAGATTTTTTTTTGTTTTGTAGTTGTGTGTATCGTTTTCATTTTTAAACTTGTGAAAAGGAGACAAACCGAGTTAGCACTAACTTGACAAGTTGACAGTATCACACATTGTTGTATGTGTGAAAGAAGATACAAAAAAATTTCACATGATTTTGAGATTTCGATATACATAGACGTAATCTAGATTTAATTTTTTTGATCCACGCAACGTAAAATTAAAATAAAATGCACGAACTAGCTCTTGTAGCAATGAATGGGATTACGAAAATTTGTATTTATTAAATTATGTGGAGGCAAAAAAAATCCAAATCGAAAGAAATCGAGAATCGACCTATCATAAAACCGTTATTTAGCTAAGAACTTTTAACGCCATCTTGTGTTAATTATCTTATATAATAAGATATTATATAAATTTCTATAGTACAACCATGGAGCAGCGCCATCTAAAGAAAGATGTGAACTACACTTTTGGAGGTTCTTACATTTACTAAGTATCTATTCTGTTACCCTAACAAAAGTCGTCTACGAAACAAATTAATAATATATAAAGTATTTTATTGGCTCTAAAATCCATATATTTCCTTGACAAGAGTCGTTAACAAAACAAAAATCATATTATGTTTACGACTATTGTCAGGGTTACAGAATAGACAACTAATAAATGCACGAACCTAAAAATGTGTTTTTCACAAGTTTCTTAAGATGGCAGGGTAGTGATTATTCAGCATGAAAATACTATAGAAACGTATATACAATGGTGCCATGTTAAATTTAAATTAAATCGGGTAAGCCGTTATTAATTTATGCCCAAATTTGTAAAAACCGTTAACACAAAATCTCCGTTATGTGCATTTTTAGCAAAAAACCTGAAATGCAGTTATTTTAGCAGCACTTCAAATATAAAGTTCATAAAGTTTTACCAATATCCTTAGAGCCGTTTTCGAGAAAATTTGGAAAAACTAAAACCGTTATATGGGTAGTACCCGTTATAGCCGGGCTAAAATCGAATTCCTCCTCTAAAGAATCACCAAAGAGTGCTACACACGAAATTTGAAGAAAATCAGTTCAACGGTTTAGGCTATAGCTCCGTGAACAGACAACCGCACATACGCACACCCGCTTTTGAAGTTATCAAAATTCTTTTGCAGCGTGACTTCGACAAGATTCAGCAATATTGCGATGACTGGAAGTTGAAAATCAACTTTCAGAAATGCGAAACTATTCTGTTTAGAACCCCTTTGTCTAGAGCTTCTGCGGATACGAGAAAGAACTGGCGAAAACTTGTGATCGTTGCACCCCTTGGACAGCCACTGGCAAGTAAAAGTGTCGTGAAGTACCTTGGCATCTGGCTGGATCAATATCTGTATTTCGACAGACATATAGATGCTGCTCTGACCAGGGCTAGGGGAGCCTTTGCCCTGACAAGACGCCTGTTTTACAGCAGCCATCTTGATAGCAGGGTGAAGGTGATTTGTTACATGGCTTTAATCAGGCCGATGATTGCCTATGGATGTCCTGTGTGGTTTAACGTTGCACCATCTCAAATGGAAAAGATTCGGGTATTTGAGAGGCAGTGTCTTAGACACTGCCTTGGATTGCACAGAACACCAGAGTCGGAGTACATAAAATATTATTCCAACGAGGTTCTATACAACAGGGCTAACATAAACAGAATAGATAATTTTTTAATCAAGCTGATTCGGGGACATATTGCAAGAGCGATGACTTCAACTAATGGCTTGATTTTCGGGGCTTACTACCCTAAAGATGAATACTACAAAAGTGTGTGTCTAAGCGGATTTATCCCACCCGACGCTTTCCTCTTTTTAGACAGTCGAGGGCTGATACAGGATAGTTCGGCGGTACCGCTGATCTACCACGTCGGCCGAAAAACTGTGGATAGGCGACTCCTTTATGGTCGTGACGTCGTCGCAGAAAGCGGAGCAGAGCGCCTTCGGTTTAGTAGGGCTGTGTCCGAAAGGGACCAGATAGATAGATTGGACCAAAATCGCTAGTTCTGGTGGTTGAATCATATGTAAAATAACTAATAAAATTTAACAAATAAATAATAATAAAAGTTCACTTATTGAGTTTATTGCCTTGGTTTGACTTGCGCAGGTTTAGGCGTGTCCTTGGCTTTAAAAGTAGGCTAGGTTAGTACAAAACAATCATGGTGGCACTAAAAAGAAAAAAAAAACCGTTGCTGTGGCTGTTCTAGTCTTAAGTTATTTTAAGTAGTTTTAAGTGTAGTTTTAAGTTTTATAAAAAATAAAAAAATGATACATAATAATAATAATATTTAACTATGTGTCTGTAAGGCACATTGCCTTTTAAATGCAACAGATGTTGCACGACACTAGTAAGAAGTAATAGAAAGATAGGAAAGAATTGTTTTGGTACAATGGATAGAGAGCTAGTTGATTTTTATTTTTCATTTCATAACCTCATGGGCGACGTCCAGCATAAGCTGGGAGGTATGCTGAAAAGAAAAAAATGCTTTGTAACAGAGTGAGGATTGAACCTGCACCCTCTGGGTTAACAAGCAAGCACTTATTTTTTTCATTTTTAATTCATTTTTATTTTTTCATTTCCTTATATCTATCTTAATGCTAGACAAAAAATCTTAAACAACTAGCTTACCATATTAACTTAACTAACTTACTGGCCCCATGCGGGCGCTCTAAATTAAACTATGACTATACTTAAAAAATGTCTTTCGACAAAAAATAACTTATTATTAGAATTCATGATTACTTAAAACTAACGAGAAAATTATTTAAAAAAAACTCATAGAAAATGAATGAATTTTTAATTTTTTGTAAAACTTAAAGCTACCCTTTACCTAATAAAACTAATTAAAACTAAATTAAACTAACTTAAACTACATATTATATCTAATTAAAACTACTTAAAATAACTTAAAACCTAGAACAGCCACCAGCAATTTTTTTTTTTTTTGCATACGCATATGCACACTCGCGTACGCCCATACACGTATATATGTTCATATACATACATACATATACATTCGCAACCGCAAGTACCCACATACAAATACATTTATTTATGTACTTTTTTTTTTGGTGCCACCGTCCCTGTTCTACCTAATTATCTTTACCTTAGAACTATGTAAGTCGGCCAAAGCAACAATATGGTCAACTTTCCATATCACGGTGGTCACCCAACCACCAGAATTTTTTGACTTGCTTAACTAAGTCCTTTCTGTCCCGAAGGGGCACAGCTCTACTGAACCGCAGACGCTCTGCTCCGTTCCCTGAGCCGACGTCCCGATCGTAAAGAAGTCGCCGATCCACAGTCATACGGCTGAAGTGGTAGATTAACGGAACCGCCAATCTATCCTGTATCAGCCCACGACTGTCTAAAAAGAGGAATGTCTCGGGTGGGATGAAACCGTTAAGACGTACACTTTCACTATACTCATCATTGGGGTCGTAAGCCCCAAAAATAAGTCCATTGGTCGAGGTCATCGCTCTTGCAATGTGACCCCGAATCAGCTTGATTAAAAAGTTATCTATCTTGTTTATATTGGCCCTATTGTATAGAACCTCGTTGGCATAGTAATGTGTGTACTCCGCCTCTGGTGGTCTGTGCAATCCAAGGCAGCGTCTAAGACACTGCCTCTCAAACACCCGAATCTTTTCCATTTGAGATGGGGCAACGTTGAACCACACAGGGCACCCATAGGCAATCATTGGCCGGATAAGGGCCATGTAGCAAATCACCTTTACTCTGCTGTCAAGGCGGCTGCTATAAAACAACCGTCTTGTCAACCCAAAGGCTCCCCTAGCTCTGGCCAGCGCAGCATCTACATGTCGATTGAAATATAGATACTGATCTAGCCAGATGCCAAGGTACTTTACCACATCTTTACTCGCCAGTGGATGTCCACTTGGTCCAACGATCACTAGATTTCTCCAGTTCTTTCTTGTATCTCTAGAAGCCCTAGACAACGGGGTTCTAAACAGGATAGTTTCTGATTTCTGAAAGTTAATTTTTAACTTCCAATCATCACAATATCGCTGAATCTTGTCGAAGTCACGCTGCAGAAGAATTCTGATGACTTCAACTTTTGGACCCGTTCTGTACGCTACAAGATCATCGGCATACGCAATTGAATGAGTTAGACTACCTATCAGATCGCTGGTGTAAATACTAAAAAGAATCGGTGAGTTCACAGCTCCTTGCTGTAGACCATTTTTAATATCAAAAGTTGTGGTAGAAGTTGCATTGCCACTTTTGACAACAAACTTTCTACCATTGAGCATGTCATAAAGCATATACAACAGTGGTTTACTTATGCCAAATCTAGATAGCTTCAGATAAAGACCCTCTAACCAAACGGTGTCGAAAGCTTTCTCTAAATCAACCAGAACGGCACCCGTGCATTGATTTTTCGTTTTGTTCCATTGAACATCAGAAACTAACTTAGACGCTGCATGAATAGTGTCATGCCCCGCCTTAAAGCCAAACTGATTATCTGGAATAATATTTTTGTCCTAGCCCACTTGAACAGAGCTCTATTGAGAATCTTTTCGAATACTTTACTGATACTTGGAAGAAGACTTATCGACCGAAGATTTGCCGGATTGGAGCTGTCCTTTCCCTTTTTGGGGAGAGGATGGACCACAGCTGTCTTCCAACTCACTGGATAATATGCATTATTCAATGCGTTGTTGAACAGTGTGGTATAAATGTCTATGGCTTCCTCAGGGAGATGTCGTAACACAATGTTGGGTATACCATCGGCCCCCGCAGATTTCTTTTTCTTTAATGTTTGAAAAATTAACTGAAGTTCTACCTTCGAAATTAACAATGAACTGGGTCCATTTCGCTCGGCGATGGTGGCGTTTTCCAAGTTTTCGTCATTGAACCCGGTGAAACCAGTATTCTCAGATCGCCATTGCGTTATGTTATTTCCAAGGTAGAAGTTGTGCAGTAAGGCTCTGTTCTCCAGGTCATGATTCGGACGAACGCTAGCATTCACCTTATACACTTGCTGGAAAGCAGCCCCTACAGCTTCTACCTTTTCCTGAGGATCTTCTATCATATAAAAATTCTCATCGAAAACGGCATCTTCCGAATCAATTCCCGCAATCGTTAGTACGTCTTCGTTATCTGTTGTCCTCTGGAGTTTAAGACATGGAAGATCGTTTTGATCATTTCTTCTAAGTATCTTATTTATTTGGGGAAACATACTAGGGTCGCTAGAATTAACAGCCCGAATTCTGTTATCCCAATATAAATTATTAGATAATCTATAGTTTTGTCTAATCAGAACGTTAATGTTTTTGATCGACGACTTCAATGTCCTAATCTCCAGATCACGTGTGTCCGTGAAACGTCTGTACAGAAGTTTCAATCTAGTCAGCAGTCCACTTTTTTGTCGGTGTAGTGCGTCGATTGTCGCGTTCTTGTATAAACCAGTAGGGTCTTGTTCCTTATATTTTGGGATTGTTTTGTCCATTGTTCGTTTTATAGTCGTATCCATTTGAGTCAGGTACCCGTCGATCTCGACGTAAGTCAGGTTCCTGTCATTTGGTGGAGAAATGTCATCGGAACACAAGCAAGCACTTAATCCATTGTACCATTGCTGCCCACATATAATAAGTTTTTTCCTAATTTTCTTATTTTTAAGTAATAAATGAATTTTGATAATATTTAAGCTAGGTACGCCGAAAGGCAATAATTTTAAGTTGGTTATGGTATAATTTAGAGCGCTCGCATAGGGCCAGTAAGTTAGTTAAGTTAATATGTAAGCTAGTTGTTAAGGTTTTTGTCTAGCAAGTAAGTAGTTATAAGAAAATTGAAATATAAAAACTGAATATACAAAAAAAAAAAATATGCACACGCGCACATACGCACATCCGCCCATACAGACCGATGGACTTGCTATTGATCAAGTAAAAAGTGGGACAAATATATATCTAGATCAATAAAAAAACACTTATTGCGACCAATGGAAAACATCATTTAGTTGTTCGTGCACCATTTTGTGTTCGATGGTATTTTTGACGTAAAGGCTTTCTACTTTAAATTTGACCAAACTTGTCGCTCCTGCTGTTAAAATTGCATTTGGTGTTTTAAATGTTATTTAACGAAGAATTACCCAATTATCGAAAGTCATTAAAAATATATTGCTTAAACTAAGATACTAATCAATATTTCCTCCTTATTACTTGAATTCTTACCAATCCAAAACCTATTTTACCATCACCTTACATTAGAGTTTTTCAGGTATACTATACCTAACGACCTGCACGTTCTAAGCTTCTATTTCAATTGTTTTGCCATTTCATTTGTAACCCCTATATTTATCTACCCAACAGAAATGAATATTCTTCGTACAATACAAAAACAACAACAAAAAAGTTATAAATCGAAAATGATTCTATTCATTCATACCTGGTTATTTCTTCGAGTAATTTACAAGGATCAGCCGCATAAAATTTCACCCCAAAATATAAATCAAAAGGATCTGACTTTGGTTTCAATTGCCGTGAAATCCTTGACGCTGGGTCTAGCCAATGCTGTAATTGAAACAAGAAAACAAAAATAACAATATAATAAGGAATAAAAATAATAAAAAAAAAAAAAAATATTAAGAGTTAAACGAAAAATAAGTTTGCCTCTGTGAATATTGTTCGATGACAAAGGAAACAGGAAAAATAAAAACTTTGACATGAGCCTGAGGCTATTTGGGTGCGAAAGAAATTTTATCCTTCAACAAAGGACGGGAGTTTATTTTTTGTTCATAAAAGATTGAATATTATAGGCATAATCTTAACTTACCGTTTGATTCTCTTCATCGATATATCGAATTCCGAAATAAGTTGTTTCGATTAAATTAAGTCTAGCATAAACAACGTCCAGGAGTGCTTGTCCGGGTAGATCGTCCTGCAAATTTAAATAAAGATAGAAAAAGGAGTTAGAGAAATGAAAACTTCCGATGAGTAATTAGATTTATAAATATGATATTCTTCAAGAATGAAAAAAATTATAAAAACGTCTATACAGGGAAGTATATACCATATTATTTGTAAAAGTCGTCTAGTCTAGACAATTTTTGTATCATTAGATCAACCTTCTCGAATTTAATATTATTTTAAACAAAAGAATTTCCCTTTTATCAATGAAAATCCAACTAAATAAACATTCCATAGCTTAATTAAGTAAAGGTCCGTCCACAAAATTGTAACATACGTTCGTACGGAGGTACCTTACCTTTTGACTAAGTAGGAAACATGAAATGGAAATCATTGGTATTTTGAATTAGACCAGTCGGCAGAGACAAAATTAAGTTTCCCAAATGCAACAGAATACCAATCCAATTTAATGATTGGATATGGTTTGTTAGTCTTTCAAAAGTATAAAAAAAAATAGTGAGATGGTGTGAGGTACGCGTTGTCTTATACAAAATGTAATTTAGTTTTTGAGATATTAAGAAAAAATAAAAGTATTTACTTTTTTAGAAGAAAAACACTTTTTTTTGGTTTTCCCAAGTCTGACCTGCTCAGGTCAATTATTAATTAGGGAATTATCAATTATTTATTTTTTTATTACATAACATCCGGTTTTAAGCAAACAATACAAAAAAAAAACATATTAACTTTTTACTCGCATTGATAAAATATCGTGTAGGTACATATACATAGGTACATACCTATAGATATAGAGTATAGATTATAGATCGACGCCGAAGTTTCCCTTAAGCGACCTTTACACAGTCAGTGTTTTGACATCAATCTGTAATATAGTGTTTGTAAAAAATAAGTCTGTATGCGTGCATTTGTTTGACGAAAAATCAAAACACTTTTGATGTTGCCTGATGATGACTGATTATATTTGGAAATGACTGACGTGTTCTGTTTGATTGAACATTTAAAAATCGCTTAAGAGTCACTTAAACAAGAAATTAAATTTTAAAATAATGTCTACCTGCAACACTTACTTACACTACAGTACTAGAACTAATTTATTAGTAGGTACCAGTGCTGCCGCTGCAAAATATCTAAAGGGGTCAAAAAAAGGAGCCCGAGCGACAAAAAGGGGCCACCACGTAAAAAATACAATAAAATAGAAAGAATTTGTATTCAAATGATTAAATACAAAATCACCTCCGCTCCGAAGACTTTTTCCTTTTTGCCAGCAAACTGATTCTTGCAGGTCAGTTCGTGTGCATGCTCCGTAGTTCTCATACAGATAATTCAGATTTAGAGAGTGTTTTTCTCAGCAAAAATACACTCAGAGAAAAATAGCAACGTAATTTTTAATGCGCTCGTGACCTCGAGTTCAAATTTACGTTGCGAGCTACTTAAAAAAAATGACTTCGAATCAAAATCAAACCATTTTGATTTAAATACGAAAACAATAAAATTAAGATTTTTACAACAAACGCCTTTGAATTAAAATGAATCAAAGAAAAGCCATTGAATCAAAGGTTTTTATGATTTGAAAATATTTCAAACAAAAAAAAAGTAATTTCAAAGACAAAACCACTTTATTTTAAACTAGAAAATTTTTGTTTTTCATTCAAACAACCTTAATTAAAAGTTGAAAAGTTTTATTTTTAGGTGACTTTTGAACAAATTGTTTTTTAAAGTTGCACTATTTTGATTTTAAAAATTTCGTGTAAAGTCCTAAATTGTAACGATTTTACTTTGATTGAAAGTTGTTTTATTTGATTTTACTCTGTTTTTTTTTGGCTCAGTGTAGAATGGCAACCTTCATTATATTTTATTTGTTTTATATTTTTGTTGGTATTCATTGAGTCTAAAACTGAGTTTGCGCGAAATTTGGTATTTTTCAGAAGTCACCATCTTGAATTTAAGATTTTTTCGTATTTTTGCGTTTTTCTACGTTTGTGTTCGTTTTGATAAAAAAAAACTACTTTTTGTTTTAATTTTTTTATTGTATATCGTATTATCTACAAAATGGTAACAAAATTATATTAGTAGTGGTAGTATCTTAGAATTTATAAGAAAAAAAAAAACGAATAAAAAACCAAGACTCAGTCACATTAACTTTAGAATTGCTCTCCAAATTTAAGTTAATTAATTAGGTTAATTTTTGACCTCACTACGAAGTCCGGAACAGTAATGAAATCCATATATTTACGTTGCTTTTTACTTGCAATTATTCAGGTTATTTGCATAAGATGCAACAAAATGCTTAAACGTGCAGCTTAAATATAGATAAGAAAAAAATCTGTTTAGAGGGGTGCCTATGTCCCCCAATTTAGGCGGGAGGGGCAGTTTTCTGAAAAGTTAATTTTAAGCACAAAAAATATTAAAAATCAACAAATGCTTATCAAATAATATTCTATATATTATTTATGTTTCATTTTTGTTATTTAAGTTAACGATTTTCGAGAAATTTATTTTTAAAGTCAATTTTTTTCAAGTTTTTATTTTGAAATTCTATTTCTCAAAAATCATAAACTCTTAAATAAAACATAAAATTAAAAAAAAGAATAAGCTTTTGTAGATTTTTAATATTTTTTTTGCATTTTAAGTCAATATTACAGAAATTTTTTTCTTATCTTGACTTAAACTACACGTTTAAATATTTTGTTGCATCTTATGCATCACCCTGAATAATTGCATGTTAAAAGCAACATAAATCATTTCATACTGTTCCGGCTGTCGTAGTGAGGTCAAAAATCAACCGAAGCTTTGAAAAAGTGTGAAACTTTTTCTGAAAACTCTAATAAATAACGAGCAATTCGATAATTAAGGTGATTAAATCTATTTGTTTAGTCGTTTTTTATCTATATCTTCTAAGATATTCCTAATACAAATATAGTTTTGATACTATTAGATGATACAAATTACAACAAAAACGTATTTAATAATTTTTTTCATAAAAACGCACAAAAACATAAAAAACGCAAGAACACGAAAAAAACTTAAATTCAAAATGGCGCCTGCTACACAAGACCACATTTCGTGCACACTCAGTTTTATACTCAGAATTAACCCCCCAACAAAACTGCATTTAAACTTCCAAACTTTTGTCAGAACTCAGATGGGCTATATTTTACTCTCCATTGACTGGACCTACCTAAACCTACTCCACACTTCCATCATCATCAATAAAATGAATACCTAAATATACAGGGTGAGTCATGAGCAATGCGACAAAATGCTAGGGCGTGTAGGTTGCGTTGAGACAAGAAAAAAATCGTACGGGAGGGGGGGGTCTATTCCCCTCCGTTTAGCTGGGAGGGGCAATTTTCGAAAAAACTGACTTAAAATGGGAAAAAAATTATTTAAAATCAACGGCTTCATTCACAATGCTGTGCGATACGTTTTTGAAAAGCCAATAACTTTTTCTTTCATTCTGTGTTCAAATAAATCTATTCTAAGAAATAGTTTTTGAAATATTAATTTTCAAAGTCAAAATTTTGAAAAAAAAAATTGAAAAAAAAATTTCAAATTCATTTTTTTTCAAAATTTTACGTAATTAAGTGCTAATTTTAATTTCAAAATTCAATGCTGTTATTAATTTTAAGTCTAAATAAGAAAACCGGATGCAAAAATTTTATGTCGTTCTCAAGAAATTAAAAAAAAACCAAAACCACCTTTTTCTGAGAAAAACATTTATTTTTATTGTAACGAAGCAATTTATTTATTTATTTAGCATTAATCTTAGTTTTTTTACTTTTTTTTTAATTGGAGTTTTATGAGAACGTAATAAAATTAAATAGTATTGGAATAACCCTGGATTAATATTATTTTCATTGATAACTTCTGAAAACTGACCTGTCAATATTTTTGCCTTGGCCTGCCCGCAGCCCATGGGTTCTACCTGTTATGGGGACAATAGGGACAATAAAACCGCATTTTTTTTAATGAAAAAAAAAAGAAAATTGCAACTCAAGATAAATAAAAGGCATTGCAGTTTTGCTTAGTAATTATTTCAAATTTGAATATTAACTCATTAACACGTAACGATGTCAAGCTCATACACCCGAGAAGAATTAACGGACATGCATTTCTGCTACGGTTTAGCTAATGGTCGAAGTCGTGAAGCCGAAAGACTGTACGCTGAAAGATATCCCGATAGGAGGTGTCCCCATCATAGCACGTTTCCAAGAATCCACCGACGTCTAAGAGATCATGGAGTGCTGGAGCATCGAAGAAGCGAAAGCCCAGTTTCTGATGAGTCAAGAATCTTAGATGAAAGAATTCTGGATTTAGTCCGAAATAATCCCTCCGTCAGTACAAGAAGGATATCCACTATGCTTGGAGTGTCCCAATCTAGAGCATGTCGAGTACTTCGGGCGGAAAATTTACACCCGTACCACTTTACGCCTGTTCAGGAACTCACCTCAAACGACAAGTTATTGAGAACCGACTTTTGTAGAACATTACTACTTAGAAATGAAACCGAACAAAACTATTTTAGAAGAATATTCTGGACGGATGAAGCACAGTTTACTAGGGATGGGGTTACTAACTTCCACAATTTACATTATTGGAGTAGCGCCAATCCACACAAAAAAAAAACAAAACAAATCACAACACCGCTTTAGTTGTAATGTTTGGCTTGGTATTATTGGACACACTGTCATCGGGCCCCGGTTTTTGAATTCCATTATTAATGGAGAATCATACCTGCAATTCCTACGAGACCTTTTACCCGATTTATTAGACAGCGTTCCATTGGTTATAGCAGATACTTTAATCTACCAACAAGATGGTGCTCCAGCACACTACAGCTTACAGGTGAGAAACTGGCTGGATGATCATTTTAGTGACCGTTGGATCGGAAGAAGGGGCCCCACGGAATGGCCGCCTAGGTCACCAGATTTAACTCCCCTAGATTTCTATGCATAGGGATTTATGAAGAATTATGTTTACGAAGTGGAAATAGTATATAGTATATAGTATAGTATATAGTATATTGGAACAACTGAAGGAACGAATTGAAGTCGCTGGAGTCAAATTGCAGGAAAATTTGTCAAGCATAAACTTATGTGAAGCCATTACAAGGAGATATAATCTATGCCTTCTAAACAATGGAGATCATATCGAGAATTTTTTATAAGTACTTCCAATAAAAAACATAGTAAAAATAAAAGGAATAAAAAAAACTAAAAAAACTAAGATTAATGCTTCTTAAATTGCTTCGTTACAATAAAAATAAATGTTTTTCTTAGAAAAAGGTGGTTTTGGTTTTTTTTTAATTTCTTGAGAACGACATAAAATTTTTGCATCCGGTTTTCTTATTTAGACTTAAAATTAATAACAGCATTGAATTTTGAAATTAAAATTAGCACTTAATTACGTAAAATTTTGAAAAAAATTAATTTGAAATTTTTTTTTCAATTTTTTTTTTCAAAATTTTGACTTTGAAAATTAATATTTCAAAAACTATTTCTTAGAATAGATTTATTTCAACACAGAATGAAAGAAAAAGTTATTGGCTTTTCAAAAACGTATCGCACAGCATTGTGAATGAAGCCGTTGATTTTAAATAATTTTTTTCCCATTTTAAGTCAGTTTTTTCGAAAATTGCCCCTCCCGGCTAAACGGAGGGGAATAGACCCCCCCTCCCGTACGATTTTTTTCTTGTCTCAACGCAACCTACACGCCCTAGCATTTTGTCGCATTGCTCATGACTCACCCTGTATATACATACAAACCTACCTACAAATTATACTATAGTCAATCCAACTAATAACAAACAAATATGTAATTCCTACCTATGTCAACTTAGCATAAATGGAAAATTAAATGAAAAAAAAAAAGTTGGTTACCTACGTACATACATATATGTATGGTTGATTTATGTTACTTTAATGGTACGTAGGTACATACTAGGTATGCACAAACTGATAATAATATTAATATTAAGTGCACTTAGCAAGATTTTGCATGGTGCCACGAAATTCATATACGTTGGAAGAAGGCATTCATATTATTTTAAAAAGAGATAACACTATCTTTTAATATGTGTGGGATAGTATTGGTTTGAAAAGAAAATGCTAAACACAAGTAAATTTTTTATTTGCGGGAAGGTATGTATTTTGTATAGGTACCTAGTTATGTTAGTATGGTGTATGTGTTTCTATACTCAAATAATATGAGAGTAAATACAAATATGTATATGGCGGCGTTTGCTACAAGCAAACGAAATTATTATTGTTATTGTACTGGTCTGGTAGTCTCCTTTTCAGTTTTGTACAAAGTGGAAGTGTTTTTTATTTCTGATATAAAATTAAAGTTATCATCATAAATAGGTACCTATTTAAAGAATTTCAAAATTCTCGAATCTGTGAAGTTAAATAAATACATATCGTTCCTTTTAGTGTTAGCACATAAAAGTAGCATGGATTCGTTAGACAACAAAGATAACATTGAGTTAGGCATTTTTCAAATTCTGGATGCAACTGAAATGGTATCAAATTTAAAAGTACCGGTGAAAATGGAAATACCATCATCGGATTGCGAAGAACATCCAGAAGCAAAAGAAGAAACGGACACCAATCGAAATAAAACAAATCTAGGTAAAAATTATGCAACAAAAGGTGGAAAGCTCAAAAAGGAAAGAGTTTGCAAACAACTTGAAGATTGTCGAAAAAAATGCAGTGATCGAGTTAAATATGGAAATCAAAAAATTATATTCGATAAGTATTGGAAACTAAGGAGCAATGAACTTAGACTGAAGTATCTTTGCGATTTAATTGAGATTATGCCAAAGAAAACTGAGCGTGTGAATTTTTCAGGCAAGAAACATCGTCATCGGTCACATACAAATGCATACTTTTTGGAGATAAACGGCGAGAGAATAAATGTGTGCCAGAAATGTTTCTTGTTTACTTTTGGTGAAAATGTGCAAATTACCCAGACGATTTCCAACATAAAACTCGATTCAAATCGTGAAATTATTGTAGCTTCGGATTTCCATAAAGAACATCAAGAGACTAAAGAAGGAACAGAACATAATCTAGAGCCTTCTTGGGAATGCGAACAACAGGCTGGAACTACAAGATCCTATATAAGAAAAAGAAAAAATCAGGGTAAAACGTATGTAACAAAAAGTGGAAAAGTCAGAAAAGAGAGGGTCTGCAAACAACTTGAAGATTGTCGTAAAAAATGCAAGGACCAAGTGAAATATGAAAACCAAAAGAGAATATTCGATGAGTATTGGAAACTAGGAAGTCGCAAACTAAGACTCAAGTATCTTAGCAATTTAATTGAGATCATGCCAAAAAAAAGCGAGCGTGTCAAAACCAAAAGTTGCAACAAACGGCGTATTCGGTCATATACATATGTTTACTTTTTGGAAATAAACGGCAATAGAATAAGTGTGTGCCAAAAATGTTTCTTGTTTACGTTTGATGAAACTGTACAAGTTACCAGGATGATTTCGAAGAAAAAACTTGCTTCCAATCGCGAATTAAATATTGCTGGTAAAAGAGAACAGTTTAGTAGGGAGGGTAATAAAGGATCAATAGACAGAGTTAAAGATATTCATAAGCATATAAACGGTTTTCAAAAATACTTATCAAGTAATTTAACTGTAAGGAAAATGTATAATCTTTACATGAAATCGCATGAACATCCAACTTCTTACACACATTATAGACAAGTATTTTTAACGACAGGTTTAAAGATCATGGACAAATGCGATAAGGGTTGTTGCAATAAATGTGAAGTCACTCAGATGAAACATAATGCAGATGAAGAAGATTTAGGCATTGAATCAGAAACATAAACAAAATTAAAAGAAATAATAATTATTATAAATGTACATACTTATGTACATATTTTATTTACGTAAACTAATTATTAGATTATTATTTAATTATTACTTAACAATCTAAAATATTTTAAAATTGTTCGAAGCAACTTGGCATTATAACAAAACAAAACGTGATAAAAGATTTTCATTATAATAAAATAAAAAAAATATTCAAAATTCTTTGTTTGACTGATCGATTTGCATTTTTTCAGATTTCGGTGACAGGTAAAAGTGAGTCTACATATGTAATTTCCATAACATTATTTATAATATTTAGTTGTAGTTTCCAACTTACTCTGATGCGATCCTGTTATAATAAATTTGTTTTTGAGACTGCTAACACTATTAAGAAAAACGCCGGTATTCTTGTTTACTTGCTCAATAGGGCAAGGTATTGGTTTCGAGTAAAAAAAATCGAGGTTTTAATCAAACCTGACATTACAATGATAGAGAAGCCCAAAAAAGTAGGTTTCGTCATGCCGTCCGTCGGTCTGTCTAAGCGGATGTGCGTATCTGCGGTTGTCAGTGCACCGACCTGCAGCCTAAAAACCCTACCTACCCAATTTGAAGTTAATATAGACAAATAGACAGACAGAGAGACAGACACAATTACCGTCATAAAGGGCAAGTTATACATTCGTACAAAAAAAAAAAAGATTTTGAGATAATCAAACATGACATTACGATGATAGACAAGTCGAAAAAGTGGGTCTGGAAATTCTGTCTGGTTGTATAAGTACCTACAGCCTAAACGGCTGAACCGATTGGGTTCAAATTTTGTATGTAGGGTTCAATGACCATTCCCTAGAGAATAAATGTAAATTTTTATTAGCCCAAAAAACAACGGTACCTGCCATACAATACAACCGTAAACGAAAAAAAAAATAAAATTTTGGATGAATGATTTGTTGCAAAAAACTAATTTACAAATTTTTAGTATATTATTTAAATTAAAAGTAAATTTATTAAACGTTGTTGTTGAAGTTTAATATTCAGATATTCCTTCAAAGCCTAGTAAATATTCAACAGAACAATTAAAAAAAAAAACATTTTTGAATTTGTTTTTTTAAAACAAAAAAAAAAATTTTATTAAAAATTGGACAAATTTGAATTTTGATTGAAAAATAATGTATACAAGTTTTTGTACTAATACTAACGATTAGATTTGCAATCGTTATCATACATATAAAAATTCATATGAATAATTTTTCAATCGAAATTCAAATGTAATTAAAAAAAAAATTGTATATAATTTCATCGGTAGATATCGGTTAAATCTTGAATGAAACTTAAACCTCAAATATCAAATTTAGAACAATTAAACATTCAAGCAATTAAAATTTTAAAAATATAATAATTCTTAAAAAAAATAATCTCTTTTTTTGGTACCTATCTATTTGGCTTTGAGAAAATACGAAATGCTTTACAGAATCTTAACTGACAAAATAGACAAAACAAATTATTATTAATTAGCCATGGATTGCATTCTGTTCTTTATAACAAAAAAAAAAAAAAATACTCAAAAACATCCATTAAACAACTTTTATATTCCGAGTTACAATACTGAGAACACCAGTAGGAGTGCCAGAATCAATAATGTTAAATGCAATTATTAACGACTGCACTAAAATGTTCCCTTCTTTATTTCTAAAGTACCATTACTACTAAATTTTGAAAATGACAGCGCTGCCGCAGTTTATCTAAAGATAGATATAAAGATGTATACGTGCATTGCATATACCTACTTAATTTATACATATTAAGTGAAATGAAATGATGAATTGAACATTATAGGGTCGAATTGGTGTACAGATATTTTATTATGTCGACTTTAACTGAAATGCTTTCGAGGGGAAGAAGCCTTCAACAATACATACATACCTACCTATACACTACAGTGTTCGTTGAAAATAGCAACCGACGGGGAATAATGCGATCGAAGAACCTTTGTCAAATGATGATATAGGTTAGGTTTTAGGTACCTACTTTTAAATGGGAGTAGGTAATATTATTCTTCTTTTTACAATACATCATCACTTCATCAGTGACTGCGCTGCAAGGCAGCATCGAAAAGCGATCAATAATTATTATAAAACGGGAAGAGTACGATAACCTTGGCGCCGAAATTTGATACCGGATTTTTGTAGAAGGGACAAATACCAGCATTTTTTTATTATGGGAGGGGGTCTATCTCTCCCCGTTTGGTCGGAAGGTACATTTTAAAGAAAAAAGTATTAAAAATGGAAAAAAATCATTAAAAAATAACAGTAATACCTACAATTAAGTATTATATCTTTTATGAAAGCCAATACTCTGTTTTATTAGCCAGTTTTTGAATCAAGTGAAATCTATCCATGGTTTTTGAAAAAAAACATACTTTCAAACTCAAAATTGGTGAAAAAAAAAACAAAAAAAAAAAGTTGTATTTTTTCAAAACTGAGATTTTATACCTACTATATTTTTTGTTTCGAAATCGTTTTTTTTTCTATTCTTAGTATTTTATTCATTAAATTGCCCCTCCCGCCCGAACGGGATATAGGTACCTACATAGGTACCTACTTGGATTTTGGCTTGAGTCATTGTAAAATGTAGTTTTAGCACTTTTAATAAAAATTCATATTATTTTTTTCGTATTTTTCATTTAGGCCGTGTGCGAATTGCGTTAAAATGGTTGTTAAATTTCATCCCATGGATACATTTTGACACTGCTGAGGTGAATACAGGCGCCAAAAATTAACCTGCTCAGGAGCTCGTTAAAATTTTAGCATTGGTTAAATTTTGACATTTGCGTAAAAAAATAAAACTTAAAAAAAAAAATAGATACGGTTCCCAATGTTGAACCATTGTATATACATTTCTATAGTACGTCCATCGTATGTAGCAACATTGTTGCAATTCTCGATTGCTCGAAGCGCCATCTGTCTATGTTGGGAGCTCTAGCTCTTTGGGGAGTGGCTTGTTGTTGGGAGATATTTTGAGGGATACAAACTGGGGAATATTATAACGAGAAGGCATATAGAAAATTTCAAAGAGTTGGAAGAAGATGAAAATTATAATTGTTGACTTTTTCTCTTTGAGCTTCTTCGTTTTTATTTTGATAATGAATATTCATAAGAAAAGGGAATTGAAAGTTATTTATTTATAATGTATGACTGTATGCATACTATATGAAATGTGGCAAGCTACCTATTAAAATAGAATGTAGCTGCTGACGAAACAATGTGACGTCACAATTACATATTCCATTGAAAATGCTTCTTACTAACATCTGATTCGGAACGGATTCGAATTTGTGTTGTTGTTTGTTGTATGCATACATTTTACAAATTTTATAGAAATAAAGTTATAAATTGGTAATGCAAAACTTGCTTTATTGGAAGAAAATCATGGATACGGGTATCAAAGTTGACATCTTTAAACAAATAGACCCCCCCCTCCTCCGATACGATTTTTTTCTTGTCTTAACTCCACCTACACGCTCAAGATTTTTGGGGCACCTTATGCCAATCACCCTGTATTCAAGATGGCGCCTGCTGCACAAGATTAAATTTCGCACAAACTCAGTTTTATACTCAGAATTAACCCACCTACAAAACTGCATTCAAACTTGGAGACCTGCCACACTTTTGTCAGAGGGCCATATTTTACTCTCCATTGACTGGACTATTATAGTATTATACCTTCTCCATTCTCATCAAAAATATGAATACCTTAATATATACACATACATACCTACCTACAATTTAGTATAGTCAATCCTACTTATAACAAACAAAGTGTTACAAACTAATGCTACCTATGTCTATGTCAACTTAGCATAAATAGAAAATTAAATGAAAAAAAAAATTGTTTACCTATGTAGGTATACGTTTGATTGATTTATGTTACTTAAATGGTACGTAGGTACATAATAGGTATGCATAAACTGAGTATCTATAATATAAATATTAAGTGCACTTAGCAAGATTTTGCATCGCGCCATGAAAATCATATAAGTTGGAAGAGGGCATTCATATTATGTGAAAAAGAGATGACACGATATTTTAGTATGTGTGGGATAGTGTTGGTTTGAAAAGATAATACTAAACACAAGTACACAAAAGCCAAGCAAGTTTTTTATTTGCGGGAAGGTATGTATGTGTAGGTACTAGGTATTTTAGTATGGTGGATGTGTTTGTATACTCACATAATATTAGATAAAATACAAATATGTGTATAGCAGAGTTTGCAACAAGCAAACGAAATTATTATTGTTATTGTACTGGTCTGGTAGTCTCGTTTCCAGTTTTGAACGAAGTGGAAGTGATTTTTTTCAAAATTCTTAAATCTGTGAAGTTATATACCTACCTGTCGTTCATTTTAGAGTCATGGATTCGTTAGACAACAAAGATAACATTGAGTTAGGCATTTTTCAAATTCTGGATGCAACTGAAATGGTATCAAATTTAAAAGTACCGGTGAAAATGGAAATACCATCATCGGATTGCGAAGAACATCCAGAAGCAAAAGAAGAAACGGACACCAATCGAAATAAAACAAATCTAGGTAAAAATTATGCAACAAAAGGTGGAAAGCTCAAAAAGGAAAGAGTTTGCAAACAACTTGAAGATTGTCGAAAAAAATGCAGTGATCGAGTTAAATATGGAAATCAAAAAATTATATTCGATAAGTATTGGAAACTAAGGAGCAATGAACTTAGACTGAAGTATCTTTGCGATTTAATTGAGATTATGCCAAAGAAAACTGAGCGTGTGAATTCTTCAGGCAAGAAACATCGTCATCGGTCACATACAAATGCATACTTTTTGGAGATAAACGGCCAGAGAATTAATGTGTGCCAGAAATGTTTCTTGTTTACTTTTGGTGAAAATGTGCAAATTACCCAGACGATTTCCAACATAAAACTTGATTCAAATCGTCAAATTATTGTAGCTTCGGATTTCCATAAAGATCATCAAGAGACTGAAGATGGAACAGAAAATAGTCTAGAGCCTTCTTGGGAATGCGAACAACAGGCTGGAACTACAAGATCCTATATAAGAAAAAGAAAAAATCAGGGTAAAACGTATGTAACAAAAAGTGGAAAAGTCAGAAAAGAGAAGGTCTGCAAACAACTTGAAGATTGTCATAAAAAATGTAAGGACCAAGTGAAATATGGAAACCAAAAAAAAATATTCGATGAGTATTGGAAACTAGGAAGTCGTAACCTAAGACTCAAGTATCTTAGCAATTTAATTGAAATTATGCAAAAAAAAAGCGAGCATGTCAAATACAAAAGTTACAACCAACGGCGTATTCGGTATACATATGTTTACTTTCTGGAAATTGACGGCAATAGAATAAGTGTGTGTCAAAAATGTTTCTTGTTTACGTTTGATGAAACTGCACAAGTTACCAGGATGATTTCGAAGAAAAAACTCGCTTCCAATCGTGAATTAAATGTTGCTGGCAGGGCTACCTTTCTCAATTTTTAGAAAGAGCCAAAAAAAGAGGATTTTGAGAAAAAAAGAGCCACCGTTGAAATTGTAAAAAGAAAGCAAATTACGTATAGATTTACCTATCTGTTTGCTGGACAAAGCTAGAAATAAGTTATGATATATGTACATACATGATATGTATCTATCAGCCCTATCGAGGTATCCGTTCGGAAGAAAATTTTGTCCGATTCTTACAAAATCGAAGGATTTTTAAGGGAGGCATCTGTTTTCTGACACAAATCGGAGAAACTTACTATAGAATTAAACACAGACTATTGATGTGCGATGGGAAGCGTTGATCATTTTATTTTTGACAGCTACATATGTACACGGAAAATATTTTCAGAAGTTTTCCGATTACAAATTGCTGCGGAACATTCAATGAAAAAATATTTTTAAAAAGTTGTTGCTGATTCTATTGAAAATAAATTGGTTTTGTTATTTAGTTGCTATGCTTTTATTTTCAAGCTACAGATTAAAAAAAACTTTGTTTTTTTTTAGTTTTGATTAATTGTTAAAGGCATGTACATTATACAATTCTAACTTCATTGTTAATAATTATGTTTTTAAATTATCAGAATATTTTTCACACTGTTTGTGAATGAAGCATTTGATGGAAAATGTCAAATGAGTCCGTTTATATGCTTTATTTATTGTATTCCGAAAGGGATACCTCGATCGCAATTTGAGTTCCGATCTGAAATCATTTCCGATCTGAACTTCTTCCGAACGGATACCTCGATAGGGCTGTGTGTCTTTTGTATCCTTTATATATTTAAATAAATTGTTTACCTACATCTATAATCAATTCAAAATAAATATCTACCAATATATAATTTACTGGCGCAAAATTATAGTCAAGTTAACACTATATACTAAAAGCAGTTAAATATACCATATACATATACATACTTCGATATCGTTTTCTTAAATTATACAGGGTGATTGGTTTAAGGTGCAACAAAAAGCTTGAGCGTGTAGGTGGGGTTAAGACAAGAAAAAAATCGTATGGGGTGGGGTCTATTTCCCTCCGTTTAGACGGGAGGGGCAATTTTCTAAAAAGTTGACTTAAATCAGAAAAAAAAATATTTAAAAACAACGGTGAATGATACAAAGCCTTTGTTATATCATTTTGGAAAGGCAGAAAACAATTCTTTTATTTTATATTTAAATTAAGTTGTTTAAGTAAACAGTTTTAAAAAAATAAATTTTCAAATTCAAAAATTTAAAAAAAAATTTTTAAACTAATATTTTTAAAAATTTTATGTAATTAACTATTTTTTTTTTTTTAATTCAATGGTCTTATTAATTTTTAGTCAAAAACAGAAAACCGGAAGCCAAAATGTATCTTAGTTTTTGAGAAATTAAGAAAATACTAAACGCACTTTTAAAAAAAAAATTAAATCTGGCTAATCCGGTTAAAAAAAATTAACTGGATTAATCAGAATTCACCTTTTTTTTTTTTAAAGTGCGTTTAGTATTTTCTTAATTTCTCAAAAACTAAGATACATTTTGGCTTCCGATTTTCTGTTTTTGACTAAAAATTAATAAGAGCATTGAATTTTGAAAAAAAAAATTGTTAATTACATAAAATTTTTAAAAAAAATTAGTTTAAACATTTTTTTAAATTTTTTTTTTCAAAATTTTGAGTTTGAAAATTAATTTTTTTAAAACTGTTCACTTAAACAACTTAATTTAAAAATAAAATAAAAGAGTAGTTTTCTGGCTTTCCAAAAAGATATAACAAGGCTTTGTATCATTCACCGTTGTTTTTAATAATTTTTTTTCTGATTTAACTTTTTAGAAAATTGCCATCCCGCCTAAACAGGAGGAAATAGATCCCCCCTCCCATACGATTGTCTACGATTTCTTGTCTCAACCCCACCTACACGCTCAAGCTTTTTGGAGCACCTTAAACCAATCACCCTGTAGATCACCCTCTAAATTTTTGACAGAATAGCAGCTTACCTTTTTGAAAATATCGTGGAGTTTTTGCAAAGTCATTAAAATTGAAATAATTGAAATCGTGTTGTTGTAGAATACGGAAAATGTATTGCAGGGGATTTGCAGGAACGAAAATTATCACCAGTGGCCAAAAACCGAAGCGTAAGTATGAGTAGCATATTTTATTTACGTAAACTAATAATAAGATTATTATTTAATTATTACTTAACAATCTAAAATATTTTAAAATTGTTTGAAGAAACTTTGCATTAACAAAACAAAACGTGATAAAAGATTTTCGTAAAAACAAAAAACTTCAAAATTCTTTGTTTGACTGATCGGTTTGCATTTTTTTCAGATTTCGATGACAGGTGAGTCTTTTTGACAAGAGAAATCTTAATGTACCTATAGTATGTTCCCACCACAGGTCATCAACTTGTAATCCTTCGTCTCCTCCAGGAGAAAAAAAAAATTGCACGCTCTTATCTCTGCAGTTTTGAAAGTTTGTAGACAAAAGTGGGTGAAGCCTCCTGAGTTGATATTCTATTTATTTATTATTCTATGGTTCCCACCAAGCTTGAAATTGCCCAATGTGATTTTGAAATTGCGTATTTGTATGGGAAATTGGGCAATTTCGGAAGTAATTTCGGATAAACTGTTGAAATGGCGCAATTTCGTTTGGTGGAAACATAGCATTAGGTAGAATAAACATATAATTTCCATAACATTATTTATAATATTTAGTTGTAGTTTCCATCTTACTGTGATGCGATCCTGTTATAATACATTTGTGTTTGTGACTACTCACATTATTAAGAATTATTTTTTAGCTTCCCCTAAAATTTCATTAGATAATTGGTGTTCGTTGATTTAATAATTCATGTGTCCAGTCCGTGTACATATATTGTAATGTATGAAGGTATGTCAAGGAGGCTTGTGTCGTCACATGGTTGTGTTGTTATCGTTTGCTGGTGAGGAAACAATTTTGAGCAACAATTAATCGCTCAGCTGTCATTTAACAAAACGAACAACAGGCAACTCGTATTACATTGCTGTTATATCGCGTGCCACGGTAATAGCTGTATTAGAATTGTTGCTATAAAAATAAACGCTTCTGTGTGTTTCAGACTCGTGTTTTTTAACTTGCAATTATAGGTAGGTACCTATACTACAATTGAGTTTATACACATAGAGAAATCATGTGTAAGTTTCAAATACTGCTCGTAGGATGTCGTTACTATCGACTTGTATTTTTTTCATCTCTTGTTGCAATTAGTCTTGAGTAAAAAGGCAAAATAAGAAAAAAACAAATACAAATACATTCAGAAGGGAATTAGGGCAATAATAATAACTCAATATCAATGGTACTACATAAAAGGCAAGTTATGCATTCGTACATTGTATATATATTATAATAGTAAAGCTATAACTAAATTTCCCCGGCGGCCATCTAGTGTCGCCAACATTACTAAACTGGTTTCGGGAATTTTTAAGACTTAAGAATTTCAAAAGAAAACAGACCAAGCAATTGGTTTTTGCGAGTGTATTGCGGCACGAATCCCTAGAATTTTCTAGTTTCAATCTTACTATAGTTTCTATATAAAAAGATTCGTACAAAAAAAAAATATTTTGAGATAACAATCATACATGACATAGCGACGATAGAGAAGTCGGATTAGTGGGTCCGGGAAATATGTTTGTCTGTCTGTCTGGTTGTATAAGATACTACAGCCTATACGGCTTAACCGATTGGGTTCAAATGTGGTACGTAAATGTAGGGTTCATTGACCATTGAAATTTTTGTTCCAGCCTAAAAAACAATGGTACCTGCCATACAACCATAAACAAAAATCCAATTTTTCTCTAAAAATATAATGTACGATCAATTTTTTAAATTTCGCATAAGTGATTTGTTGCCAAAAACAAAGCCTTTCATCACAGAACTGTTTTTTTATACCTACTATCTCGTAAATTTATTTACCGTTTTTGATGAAATTTGATATTCAGATATTTCTGCAAAGCCATTCAGCAGAAAATTTCATATGAATTATTTTTCAATCGAAATTCGAATGACATTAAAAAAAAATTTCTGTGTTATTTCATTGAGAGAAATTGAATTTTGAATGTAACCGCAACCAAAAATCTACATTTGGAACAATTAAACTTTCAAGCAATTAAAATTTTAAAAATATAATAATTCTTAAAAAAAAAATATCTTCTTTTGGTACCTACCTATTTGGCTTTGAGAAAATACGAAATGCTTTACAGAATCTTAACTGACAAAATAGACAAAACAAATTATTATTAGTTCGTCATGGATTGCATTCTGTTACAAATACATTTTCACTTCTTTACACAAAAAAAAAAAAAATCTCAAAAACATCCATTAAACAACTTTTATATTCTGAGTTACAGTACTGAGAACAACACCAGTAGGAGTGCCAGCATCAATAATGTTAAACGCAATTATTAACGACTGCACTAAAATGTTCCCTTCTTTATTTCTAAAGTACCAAAACTACTTAATTTTGAAAATGACAGCGCTGCCGAAGTTTATCTTAAGATAGATATATATATATATGTATACGTTCATTGCATATACCTACTTAATTTATACATATTAAGTAAAATGAAATGATGAATTGCACATTATAGGGTTGAATTGGTGTACATTTTATTATGTCGACTTTAACTGAAATGCTTTCGAGAGGAAGGGGAAGCCCATAATGAGTTCAAAACAAGAAGCCTTGAACAATACATACATACTTACCTATACACTACAGTGTTCGTTGAAAATAGCAACCGACGGGGAATAATGCGATCGATGAACCTTTGTCAAATCATGATATTGGTTAGGTTTTAGGTACCTACTTTTAAATGGGAGTAGGTAATATTATTCTTCTTTTTACAATACATCATCACTTCATCAGTGACTGCGCTGCAAGGCAGCATCGAAAAGCGATCAATAATTATTATAACACAGGGAGAGTACGATAACCTTGGCGACGAAAATTGACAACAAATTTTTGTAGATAAACCCCCTGTTTGTCTATCAGTATGATGCCCAGTTTCACCAAAATACACCTAAAAGCATTTAAGTTAACGGAGTAATAAAATTTATTGGCATTTTAACTTAAAATGTATTGGACCAACATTAGGAGATGAATTTTTAAAAATGAGGAAATTTGGTGCCAACCCCGGATTTTTATTCACCACACATGGGTCTCTTTCCTTAGAGCAAGCGAGAGGAGAGCATATCAATCGAAAAATGTCAACGTTTTCTTTTTCTTGCATTTTTAAGACACCTTTAAAATTTATTTGGAACCAAATGGGACTTTAGTTTATTGGCTCTTTTAAAACTGAAAGTGGTTGGTGAAACTGAAAAATGACATTTTAAGATTTAACAACCCAATAAATATTTAAAAGTGTTTGCAGAAACTGGCCATGATTGTATGAGCACCCTACAGCCTAAACGGCTGAACTGATTTGTTTCAAATTTGGTATGTAGAGTTTAAAGACTATTTCTTAAAGGAGATGATTGAAACAAGTCTTAGAAAAGAACTTAATTTTAATTTTAGTTAATTTTTTAATTTTTTTTTTTTGTAAATTTAATATTTGAAAAAAAAAATGTTTTTTGAACAATAAATGCAAATTATACTTAAAATTTGTAAAAAAAAAAATTTAAAAATTGTTAAGTAAACATCGATTTATATAAAAATCGCTCTTAAGATTTTAAAATTATTTTTTTGCTGAGCTTATATTTACAGAAAAATAATTTCTGCATAGGTACCTATTTGGATTTTGGCTTTAATCATTGTAAAATGTAGCTTTAGCACTTTTAATAAAAATTCATATGATATTTTTTGTATTTTTCATTTATACTTGAAAAAAATGTTTCAAATTTATTTAATTTTTTTTTAAATTTTTGTCCCAACTTGCCACAAGGGCAAGTTCGTGCGTCCAAGTCGTGCACTTTATTTGTAATACACATAGCTCATTGCAAATCTATGATAACCTAACGCGACGCTCTAATAACCTGAACAAAGCGCTCTTACATTATGAGCTGAGACCCTTAGTAGAGAATTCCCTGAACGGCAAGATGCAAGATGTTGTTATGAATGTCTTATGAGTTTTCAACACATGCAATTCAATAAGAACGCTTTCTATATTCCTCCCTCTCCACCGGAGGGCTCCTATAGTCTAGTCACATCATGTCCCTTAAATAAACCGATAACAAATTCGAGGTTGTATGATTTACGCTGCATGAGCGTCCTCTTATGAGAGTTTTAACTGTACCCATAACACTGTATTAACCCTGTGAATAAAATAAAAAAAAACAAACATCTAGCGAATACCTAAACCTAATCTTCCAAAGCGTGTTATAACTTATAATATGTATAGTCAATCCACAGTTGTATTTGTATGTAATAAGAACGAGTAAAAAAATTTTACTACCTAAGTAGGTACCTATGTCAACTTAGTATGAGTACTGAGAAGAGAACGCTTGATATAATTTTGCTTGGAATGAAATATACACATTGTTTACAATAGCAAGTCCACAAGAGTTTTCAGAGTTCTACTTATTAGTTATTGTGAAAATGAATTTTGATTTTAATGGCAGGTCGGTAGGTATAATTACATAAACTCAAATGTAGGTACGAAACGTAGGTATAGTGCACCCGACCCGTTAAGTGCACTTAAAATGTTTTGCAAAGGGCCATTAAATTGATATAAGTGGGAAAAAGCAAGCCATATAATTTAAAAAAATAAATAAGACGATCTTATAATAACATGTTGTTGTTTGATGAGTATTGATTTGCAAAGGGAGCTGGGACTGGGATGTCATGTATACCTATACAGTATTGCTGGTGTGTAAGTGAGGCTGTATAAATACATAACAGGGAGTAAATAAAGAATATACCAGAGAGGCAGAGAATTCGCTCTTTGCTTGCATCAAGCAACCACAAACACAAACAGGCATGGGGCATGCTGGTATGTCTTCTAAAATAGTATTGTTTTGTTATTGTTATATATAGTTGGTAGGTAGATTGGCTGGCCTGGCAGTGGCAGTGGCGTGGCACTGTGACTAGTGTGACTGTGGCGTGGCAGACGTGGCAGTCTCTTTTTAAATTTTGAACATAGTGGAAGCGTTTTTTACCTGTTGTAAAACAAACTGGTTATAACGGCCCGGGTCGGGTACAGAACAAATTATAATATTTCCATTTCCGTAAGCAATAAATACATCATCTGACAGAATTTTTGTTGTGTTTGCAAAATTCTTTGAGAAATTATTATCCCTAGGTTCCTACATACAGACTAAATAAAGGTAGATAATAATATATGTAAATGTTAAAAATTAGGAATCTTGGATATTAAATAATAACCATAGTCCTTTTTTGTGCTAGGTGACATGGATTCACCAGAAAACAAATATACGATTGATCTCGGTTCTTATCAAATGCCTGATGAAACTGAACAGCTATCAAATTTAGAAGTACCGGTCAAAATAGAAATATCATCTTTGAATTGGGAAGAATACCAAGAAACCAATGAAGAAACGGACAACAATCTAAAGCACTCTTCTGAATGTGAACAACTGGATGAAAATATAGAATCTATTAGTAGAAGGAAAAGAAATCTGGGTAAAAAATATGTAAAAAAAGGTGTAAGGCTCGGAAAGGAAAGAGTCTGCAAACAACTTGAAGATTGCCGGAAAAAATGCAGTGATCGAGTTAAATATGGGTATCAAAAAATTATATTCGATGAGTATTGGAAATTACGAAGCCCTAAACTGAGACTCAAGTATCTTAGCAATTTAATTGAAATTATGCCAAAGAAAACCATCCGTATAAAGTCTTCAACCGGCAAAAAACTGCGCAATCGGTCGTTTACAAATGCATACTTTTTGGAGATTAATGGCAATAGGATAAGTGTGTGCCAAAAATGTTTCTTGTTTACGTTTGATGAAAGTGTACAAGTTACACAGTTGATTTCGAAGAAAAAACTCGCTTGTAATCGCGAATCGATTGCAGGTTTGAATTGCCAAGAAGGACATCAAGAAGCTGAAGAAGGAACGGACAACAATTTAAAGCAATCTTCGGGATACGAATTAATTAAAGCTTCCGATTGCCAAAAACCAAACCAAGAAGTTGAAGAAAAGACAGACAAGGACAACAATGCAAAGATCTCTAATAAATGCGACTCAGAGCCTAAAACTTCAAGAAATTATACTAGAAAAAGAAACAATTTGGGTAAAATGTATGTTGAAAAAAGTGGAAATGTCAGAAAAGAAAGGGTCTGCAAACAACTTGAAGATTGTCGTAAAAAATGTAAGGACCGAGTGAAATATGGAAACCAAAAAAGGATATTCGATGAGTACTGGAAACTAGGCAGCCGTAAATTGAGACTCAAGTATTTAAGCAATTTAGTTGAGATTATGCAAAAAAAAAGTGAGCGTGTAAAATCTAATAGCTGCATTAAATTGCGTAATCGGTCATATACATATGCATACTTTTTGGAAATAAAGGGCAGCAGAATTAGTGTCTGCCAAAAATGTTTCTTCTTAACGTTTGATGAAACTGTTCAAGTAACTAAGACGATATCCAAGATAAAACTCGCTTCCAATCGTGAATTGCTAGTAACTTCGGATTCTCAAAAAGAACATCAAGATATAAAAGAAGAAACGCACAATAATCTTAACCACTCTTCGGAAAGCGAACAGCCTGAAACTTCTAGATCTTATATTAGCAGTAGAACAAATCTGGATGAAAAAAGTGAACAAATCAGAAAAGAAAGAGTCTGCAAACAACTTGAAGATTGTCGTAAAAAATGTAAGGACCGATTGAATTATGGAAATCAAAAAAGGATATTTGAAGAGTATTGGAAATTAGGAAGTCGCAAACTGAGACTCAAGTATTTAAGCAATTTAATTGAGATTATGCCAAAGAAAAGTAAGCGTGTAAAATCTAATGCAGGCAATAAACTGATGCGTAATCGGCCTTATACAAATGCTTACTTTTTGGAAATCAACGGCAACAGAATCAATGTATGCCAAAAATGTTTCTTGTTTACGTTTGATGAAACTATACAAGTTACCAGGATGGTTACCAAGAAAAAAATAGCTTTCAGTGGCGAATTAATTGTCACTGGTGTAAAAGATAACTTCAAAAAGGATAATAAAGGATCAATAGAGGGAGTCAACAAAATCTATAGTCATATAAACAGTTTCCAAAAATACTTATCAAGTAATTTAACTGTTAGGAAAATGTACAATCTTTATATGAAATCACATGCGCTTCCAACTTCTTACACACATTACAGACAAATATTTATAGCAACCGGTATAAAGATTACGAAGAAACGCGATAATGGTTGCTGCAACAAATGCAAAGGCTTTGAGATGAAACTTAATTCAGAAAAAGAGGAAATTGAAAAGTAAAAATATCTTTGAAATAAATAAAAACCATTTGATGCTAAATTTACACATTAACAAAGAAATAATATTAATAATGATACAAATTCTATATATTAATATGAAAATTCATTGAAAAATTTTCAACCAAGTAGAAGACTTAGCATCAATTTGTTTTAAGTGGACTTTTCATAATTGTTATTCAAAACTAAAGCGTTATGGGGCTTATAGTAACATTACACATTTTACGTTAGAAAATAAAAGGATTGATTTTGATTGTTAATTATATTTGTTCTTCTTTAGCGAAGAAGATTTTGCTTTTTAAGGTTTTTTTGGTTTTAAGGTAAGGCTGGGCGAAAAACAAGTACAATAAGACATACATAACCCAAAAATGCGTACCTACGCAATGGAAGCACACTTCTTTAGAACAATGTCTGAAATAATATCCAAGCTAGTGGATTCGTTATTTCGTTTATACCTCGGTATGTCGACATCTTTGAGTGCTACATAATAAAGTTCTAGAATAAAGTGAAAAAATGATTTTCCTTTGGAACCTTTTTCAAAAATAACTTTTTTCCAAATTTTGGTATTGGAAAGTATTGCTAAGGCAAGTAGTTGTTTTAGAATATGAATTAAATTTCGATGAAATCGTGGTAGCCGTTAAGAAGATAGTCGGTATATAAAAAAAAAACAGTTCTATGACAAGACCGTTAATAAGCTGATTCTGAAAAAAAAAATTCCCATGAAAAACATCACCTTTAACAACAAATCACTCACATAAAATTTTATCAAATGTATCTAATTAAAAAAATAATTGTTTATAAATACTATAGTACATTTCATCTGCAAAAAAACATAAGAGTATACACCAGTTGTGCTTTTTTGCTGTTAAGCCTTAGCTCACTTGCTATATGAACAACTTTGTGCGACCCAATAGTGCCTTATGTACATCTAAAGCATTCGAAAGCAAAGCTTTTTAATAAAATAATTGCTCTGCAATAACTTTTCCGTTTGTGTCATCAACTTTTGTATACAAATACCAAATAATGTTACATATAAGTATATAGCCTTCCACATATGAAACATCCATTGAATTGGAAGATTTTTCTTGAATTGAAAATATAAAATTGATTAAAGTAAGAAACATAAACAAATTCTTACCCATGAACTTCAAGAGTTAAAGCATGAGCATTTCTAATTTAAAAATTTACGATATTTTTCTTCCAAGTTATAAAAAAGGAGCATAAAGAAAAAGAAAAAGCTTTAAAAGCAACTTCTTTATGTCAAACTGAACCTTTCTCCTTTGCATGGTTCATTTAGCTAAATGCCAACTCTTTCAAAATGGTTCTTATTGACCAAACGTCTATATTTTTGTCGGCAAAAACAATTTAAAGATGTTTGAATACGACTTCCTTTCCGTCATCATCTGGGAAGTTCATTTGCCTGGAGGGTGAACATCAAATTATGTGCTCTTTGCTTTGGTGGTGTATACGAATAGGACAGTCTTTCGATCTGGTAGTCGAAAGGTAGCTCTATATGTCAACAAGTCGTAACCAAGGAGAACACTAATTCATTTCTGAAATGAAAAACGAGATTTCTATAAAATTCTACTTCCATTTTTATTCCTCTGCTCTCCTCTTGCAACGTATCGTATCTCTGGCTTTGAATCTTTGATTGCTTCAATGAAATGAATAATATATTTTTTTTAAAGAAGTTTGAATGGTTGGAAGTCAAGGTGTAGGTGAATTACAAAGTAGAAAAGTTCTGTGAAGGGAAAGTTGCAAATAACTGAAAGTCAATTGGAGTCTTAGGAATATTTTGCAACTTAGTAGCCCTGGGATCTGATTATATAAAAAAAAATAGATGGAGTCATCTAGGTATTTTTTTAACCAAAGTTGTACTTTAATTTAACGAGTTACATATGATATAAGTAATATATGGAGTAGAAAAAGAATACATCTTTTTGTTCTAATCACTTTATATTTCTAATGGAATCAGAACTTTCTTAACTTACCACTTTGCCTACTGAGATAAGCTTGTAGGGTTCACGGGTTTGACCTATCAGAAAACTACGGCAAGCTTCCCGGTTATGGATTGTTTTATGTCTGAGGCCAACTTAATGCTCGAGTTTGAGGTGAACCCGTTTGGAGGGTTTTTGATGGTAGGAAACTAACGAGAGAGGTGGAATCAAGTCAGGTGGAATTTCTATGATATGATAATAAAAGTATTCGGAGATTTTTATTGGAAGAAGACAGTGGGATTAAGCTACGATGACAAACAGCATCAGCTATATGAGGCTTAATTCGCCAACATTCTCACAAGGAATGATGCTCTATGCAAAGATAACTCTTATACGAACTACTCCAGGTAACCCACCCAAGTAACGACAATTTCATAATGTGTTTCATTCATCCACTGGATAGAAACGCGCGAACAACATTCACCCGAAAGCATTGACTTTGACTCCGTCCTTCTACAAACACAAGGATTCGCCTATCTACCAGAATGGAGCCCGTGGTTCATTAATGAATGCAAACATGCTTGTATAGATGTTGATGAAACTTGTCAATGCACCGTCGTCGTCAGAGTCAGACACATCGTTTTAGGAAATGAATCATGCTGTTGATTATATTCCGCAAACGGCTCGCACAGTCGAACACCCACGTGGATGTGGTATGAAACTTTGATATTTTTTTGAACTCTAAATGGGAATTGACTTCACACAAACTTGATATGAAATTATTTCTCAGATCATGTGGAGAATATCACATACAAAAGTTAAAGTGTTTTCCAACCCAATTTCTTATGTAAAGAAAAATAATTTCACGGGAAGTAAATCCATCTCTTAATGTGGGAAATTAATTTCACTTTTTTTTCGGTGAATTTCTGAAAGTGGGAAATCATACCACTTTTTTGTAAAAAATATCTACATTTTGATGTGATGTAAAATTATTCCCCGTTAAAGGGACGAGGAATATAAGTGTATAACTTCACTTTTGAAAACACTAAAATTGTTCATGACAGTTATCTTTACACATATTTCATATGAATTATTTCGTACTTTGAGTGGAAAACAACTTAACCTTAAGTGACTTATTACAGTTACAAGAATTGATTTCGCTTCAGTGGTTCCAGAGAATTCTTCATATTACTTATGTGCTTCACTATTCATTAAATTCATCCAGTTTAAACCATACTTTTGAAAAATATTTACCTACTTCTTTAAAATTTGAATTTAATTTGTTACCCTCAAATATACAAATCATTCGATACATTTCGTGTCTTAATAAGAATTCAATATCTATTTTGTTTGCGTTTATTGATACTTTTATTCAAACATAAATTCAATCTCATAAATCCTTTCGACATTTCACATTACCACCATGGGTATTTTGTTATAGTTAAACAGACACAAAGACATTTGTTTCACATGTTGATTTACTAACTAAAGGTTTTTCTTGTTAAAGAAAATATCCATCTTCATTATAATATTTTCGTTCATATATCGGCAAGGATGACACAAACGAAATAAATTGTTGAATAAATAATTGCACAACAAGTTCAATTAACAGGACAACCGAGAAGGAAAAACAGAAAGAAACATAACCTCACAGCAGAACAGACAAAACGAATTGCCCATTAAAGCAAAAGATAACATCCGTGAATGCTTATTAAAACAACATCTCCCACTCACTCCATCAAGCTTTGGAAGGATTTACCAAGTGATGTTTATTTTATCCTCTTAAATTCTAATCTCAAATGTTTTTTTTTTTCTTCTTCCTGTTGGCAAACAAAAGGACAAAAGCCCTTTCCATTTTCCAACATTCATCACAGCTAAAATAACATCTTATTGGGTTGAAAATACGAAAAAAAAAAGAAAGAAAATAGGAAGCGACAGGCACAGGACTTTTTTAAAGTAAAGAAAAAAAAAATAATAATTTCCACCTCACTAACTCCGAGAAAGGATAACGACTACGTCATTCGTACTTTTAGATAATTCTAACGTGGAAGGGATTGCAGAATTATTCTGGTGTGCTGCTGTAGCTAAAACGATGGACGTATCGCAAGTCTGATGTGATGATGTTGTACGGCAAATACGAAAGAAGACATAAGCTTCTTATGAGCTCACCGAAGTGCAAGCATCGACCTTACTTGCAAGTCCAAGTTTAGTGACCTTTGGAAGAAGTGTAATCGTGTGTATCGCATTGAAGTGGAGTCCGTGAAATAGTTTGCAAAGTCTTTGAGAAAAATAACACAAGGAATACGTTCCATTTGTGCACTATGACAAATGACTTGATACTTCTTCACTTTTAGTCTATGATCTTTTGAGTTAAGGTTTTCTTAAAGTTTGTATAGGCAAATCAAAAAAGGACATTTAGAACTTGAAAGAGTAATAGTTATTTAATTTACAGCGGTTAGTAAGGAAAAACTTTTAAAGAATATCAACTTTAGAAATTGATATTCCATGTGGGTTTTCGGCATTCCAACTAAAAAAAATGTTAAACCAGAAAGGTTTTAAGGGAACAAGTCTGCAGGATCTAACCCATTGTCACCTGTCCTAATTTCAATAAAAAAAATTTAAAACCAGATTTTTAACGGTACCATGTTTTAGACAATTCCATTTTTCTCGTAAAAAAAAGATCGATTTTTATAAAATTTCGTAAAATGGATTTATAGCCAAAGGTTGTGTTTTTCATTTTTTCAGAATAAGTTTACATATTAACGGTACCTGCCAAATAAGCCTTAAAGACAATACAATTTTTTTCGTAAAATATACGATCCATTTTGATAAGATTTAGTGTGACTGATTTTTTGCCAATACGGAAGTTTTTCGTTAGAATATTTTTTTAAATCACCTTATTAACGGTACCTGTCATAAAAACGCTATAGAAACTATTTTGACTTCCGATTATTTACTATATAGAGCAAGTTTGTCCGACCCAGTCGTGTCTTTTATTAATTTTCTTTTTTTTGAATTTCCATTAAACATTCTTACAGTTCTTTTATACCATAGGTATAATGTAGTATTGCAAAAAGAATTGCAATTAAGAGTTATTTTCATTTTCAAAAATCGCATTTTGGTTCTATCTCCAAAAATTACGTTGTATTCAAATAAATGTAAAATTTTAATGCAACACCATCGAAAAGAGTACCTAAATGCAAATATATTTCCCCATAAATTGTTATTCCATCATCATTCATCTTGGCACCATTTGGTGATGTGCTTAAAATAATCTGATACTTTTAATCTGACATACGTATGCGACGTACCGGCGAAGTACCGAACACAAAAGTTATCAATATCAGAATCAGGCATTATTTGTTAATTAATTTCAAGTTAACAACGTTAGTGTGCACTTGATATATAATTTATTCCTCTATCTAAACTCCATTATTATGGTGCAATTAGATAAACACGAATTCGTCCTTAAAGATCAACAATCAATTACACACAAAATTAATTTGATAGAGTTTTGCATTCACTAACCATTTTGGTGTCAATTGCGTTGTGTGTATAGCAAAACATTGTATGTGTGGGCTGGGCTGTAGAGGTTCCTATAGATTCCAGTGGAAGGCGTAAACACAGAAGTCACTCCTGTGTAATTGCGATAATTAATCAATTTCTCTGTCTCACTCTGGACGAATTTAACTCACACGGTAAGACAACATAAATGCACGTGCTCGGAAGTGTGCAGTGCACTCAGCACACCCAATCGAAGCTTAAATGACTCAATTAGAAGTCAGGAGGACTGAAAAGGCAAGTCATTCATGCGGGTAGGCAAGTTATATTTGTGCTGAAACAAGTGGGTCCGGTTCCGAATTGCTCATACGGTTGATTGCTTAAACTGCACTGCACGCAACTTTAACAGGTGTTATTTTTTACTTGCCATCAGTTTGTAGCGTAGTATAGTGCATCCGCGAAATGGGTAGCACGAAATTGAGATTCAATCACGTTTTAGAATATAGCAAGCAACTATGTATATAGATACATGTACGAAGCACTTCGTGAGATGTCCTAATATTTTATTAGCATGACTTGGACTGGGGTAAGTGCACATGATGTGTTAATTAACTTGGGTTGGGATACAAGGCCAACATTGTATCGTCTAATTATCTTCAGTAATGTTTTTTTAGTTGCTTAATAGGGCAAGTATTGGTATCGATTTAGTCGGATTATATTTAAAATTCGTGCGTTAGTACTTTTTGGTGATTTCCTAGGCAAGCCCGGCAATGACGGGTAATATACCTACCTAATAACGGTTTTAGTTTTTCCAAATTTTCATAAAAACATCTCCAAAGATTTTGATAAAATTTTGTGAACGTCATATTTTGAAAGCTATTAAATAAGTGCATTTCAGGTTTTTGGCTAAAAATTAACATATGTGAGATTTTGTGCGTTAACGGTTTTTTATAAAAATATTTAAATTCTGCATGGAAATCAAGATAGACATTTGACATAAGATGGCATTCACAGTTTTCATCTAAAGAGACGTTTAATGATAGGTTACATACAACTATGATCTCATACGTACATATATGTATGCCATTTTTTTTATATCAATCTTCAGAATTTATTAAATTAAAGTTTTTACCTATACAGCAATAATTTAGTGAGTTGTTGTTTCTCAAAGAAACGTTTAAGGAAAACGTTCTCGCTGCGCCATTATAAAGTTTCGCTTAAGCTTAACTATAGTACCTCCGTCGTCGACGATTCTCACAAGTTTCGTAAAATAGCGCTATTCGCACAAGGAAGCGAATGTTAATTTTTTTCGTGCAAAAAGAGTTGACCATATTATTTTGGCTCAGTTTCTATTTCATTAACAGATTAAAAATCTTTTAGTACTTTTCCTTATAATAAGAAGCGATTTTGAACATAAGAATTAAGAAATTTTTCAGTCTGACAAATAATCCAAACCTTAAAATAGCAAGCAAAATCTTCAGCAAGTTTTTGTGAGTTTGCTTTTCAAAAAATTTCTCTCTGATATACCTTACTCAAGTTCTGTACCATCCTCGCTCTTTTTCTGAAGGCTCTATCGGCGCGGCATGGTTTCCATAAGGTAAAGCCTCTTAATTTTTCTCAGAACTTTCATGATTGGTGTTTATGGTTCTAAGTTCTAAATTAAATGCTTTGTTTATTGTTTAAAGCTAAGTCAAAGTTGTATTCGGATTCAATACTTTGGATTTAATAAAGGTTATATAGCAGAAATTTTTTAAAAGGGTTGTATTGGTGGCTTTTTTTCTGTAAAAACTGAGATATTTAACGAATAATGCCAGCGGATATTTTCCAACAATTAAAGGACATGTTTTTCTACTAATTTTTTAATACCCACTGTTAGTAAAACAAGAAGGAAAAGTGTCAATTCTTTCTCTCCTTGAAAAAAAAACACTGTGGTGAGTCAAGAGCCCAAGAACCACATAAGAAGATTAACTCCTCAGCAGTATAACAAAATGCATTCGTGCGATTAATGGAATGTGTCACCATAAAAACAACATTGAAATAAATCTTTATGACCATGATCGCGCGGCACTTTACTGTTGCTACCGTCACACTGGTTCGCCATCGAACAACAATGTTAACTTCATGTTCTTACATTGGTTCATCTGCAATGTTCATTCCGATGCCCTGTCTTGCCTTGCCTTGCCCATACGCTCCATCATCATTGTCGTCATCCTTAAAGATTCACGATATTAACCAGAAGGAGAGAGATACACAGATTTCTGGCTTGATGATTCCTTGGTGGCTGATTGTTCAAGTAACGAGTAACGACATCAACGAAACCAAGTTACTCGCACTTTAAGAGTCTCACGAGTCATCGTTGTCGCGGACAGGAGGCGCATGTAAACAGTTTTTATGACCACATGCCGTAGTAGTTCTTTATACGTAAGCTGTATAGTCAGCAGCAATGAACCGGTGGCGGTCTGATGGGACGATACATGTCCTGGATTCGGGATCAGCACTTCAGCAGCTCTATTCAGCTGCTATCTTGTGTGCTACTTTATGTTGACATCATTGAAATGGAACGGATTTATTTGACTTTAGCATAACATATACGAACGCAGAGAACTGTAGGACATTTTATTTGGCCCATCAGATACAATGTCTCTTCTTTGGCCAATAAATTGCAGATAGAGCAACGTGTTGTAAACATTTTTCGTGTCTGCATGATGAAGCATGATTTGTGTATGCCATCCCTTGAAATAGTCCTTGCGGGGAAAAAATAGAAAACAAAAAAACAAGAAGTAGGTCCGTTCAAATTGAATGGCAATGAATTGCCCCCCTGGGGACTGTTGGGTCGAAAGGTTGTCTGTGTGCGATTAATGTGACCTTCTAGGAAGTGCTTCCTATATAAACAAACCTTCCTTTAGAGTTGTATAGTTCTGTTTAAGATCCGAATTTGTTTTGGGAGTTGTTAACGCTCTATAGTACTTCTAGTTTTTTTTTATTTTTTTATTAGTGGGTTTTGCTTGAATAGTGAGCAGGCTCCACAAAACAGCAACTTCCAACATAATTTCTATTGTTCTTCCTTTGCTTGTGCCACATCGTGCCAAAGTGTGTCATTGCCACCCGGGCAAAAGTTAAGTGAGTCCCATTGGTAACGGTCCATTGAGTAAAAGTGACGCTTTGGTGTTTGTTTTTCTTTTCTTCAAGTTAAAATAAGGATAAGGATAACGATAAGGATAGCAAAGGACATTCCTTTTTCATGAACTTATTTTTTCTTTATTCTTTTTTTTCTACTAACATTTTTTTATTGCTATCCGCGTGGTGGACTCTGTAAATGGTCTATGGAGTGTGGAAATGTATCCTTATAAGATAGATAGATATAGGCCTTTGTGCGGATGCGGTTAAATGGTATGGAAATGGATAACTTTTTTTTTGGCTTTTTATTTTCTGGTGATACTTTAACTGATAATCGAAATGTTTCGATTTTTTTCTTTTGTGGAAAAATTCAAATTATTTGGATTTGTTTGTTTTGCATGGTAAGCAATTTTATAGCATCAGGGGGCAAACTATAGGTAAAGTCGATGTTATTGTTATAAGGATGTTGTTTCCTCGAGAAAAAGAATAAACTTTCTGAGGTTTTGTAGTTTCCGGTTGTACTGAATTGGTTTGGGCTTTTTCGCATTTTATGTAATCTCAGAGGGCTAATTCGGATGGTAATGCCGAGTGATTGCTAGCTTTATTTACTTTGTTTGATGGGAATTGTTACAAAGTCACGTAGGTACTTAAGTTTTTTGGATATTTAACTGAGTGAAAATTTTTGTTGAGATTGTTAGGAACATTATTATGTATTCTTTTAGTTTATAAGTTTGTGCTTTAAAAAAGTTATTTTGATCGAACAACCGGAAACATGGCTATAGGTACTAAAAGTTCGAAAATCTATGGAACATTGGAAATTCCCATAAAAACGCATGGTTTTTTCTCATTTTTTTTCTCTGTTGTATGACATTTATTATTAATTTGTATGCATATAGTTGAATAACTTAAATTTAAAATAAATATAGTAATTGTATTCATTTTAAACTAAATAAAATAAAAATTTTGGACAAACAATGATATTAAACTAAAAATTGAGTGAAAATTCTCATATAAAACACCATGGTTTTTAACGAAAATATCCTTGGAGTTAGTTGAACAGATAATTGAAACTCCAAAATCTGTATTTGCCTTGGTATCGAAGCAACAAGGTTTTTGAAGCTATTACCATGGTAATCGTTCAGTTAAATACGTACGGCCTCGAAACTCTTGGAAGTTGTGAACTTGGTTTCTATTTGCATGGAAACACGTGGCCTAATCCCCCAGTCCTGTTGAAAGCTCGGTTAAAAGTTGTAATGAGTTTTGCCTCGAACCAGTTTTCCAGCCTTTGAGAGATGTGGATACGTACGTTATCCTGCTATAATATATGAAGTGGGTTATGCATACCTTTTCAGCTTTCTAAAATGTCATATATATCCTCCAATAGCTCGCAATGTTAACTTTTGAGTAGACGATTCTCCCAGGTACAAATGCAATATCCGTACTTTAATTTGCCGAAAAACCTGTTCAAATCTTAATTGCTAACCCTACCAAAGTAAAAACTTAGCAAAAAATTTTTAAACGTTACCTCCCACAGAACCGTTTTTTAGACATATACAATCTCGTCAATTTGTACTTCAAGTGTGATGAAATTTGATAGTGAGATAGTCCTGCCATGCCTGACAAATATTGTACAAAAATATTACGAAAAAAGTATATTTAAAAAAAAAAAATGTGATTCTCATTTTTTTTTTACTATGGTCAAATGAATTTCGAAGTTTACAGCAAGTAGGTAACTTTCCACAAGGGCTAGTATGTGCGGCCCAGTCTATACCTATAATGAGAAAAAATCTAGAGACATATTTTTGTATGGGGATGAAACGTCTGTATAAGTAATTTATTATCTTTGCTACTATATATGGTCTTGAATTGGTACCTACTCTAAATTTTTAAGTAAAAAACAATATTATTTAAAATTCTATTCGTATAGATAAGAAAGTCGCTTGCAACTAAAAAGAAAATTTTGGCTGAGAAATAGATTTCATTCAAGGCACAAAAATTATCCAATAAAATCCAATTCAATCCAACTATCTATCTTAAACCGTTGTTTTGATAAACTTAAAACTCAAATCCGCCTGCAGCATTTTAAACAAAATTTTCTACACCAATTTATTGCGACCTCCCCAATAAAGACATTCGAACTATTTAATATGAAAATTATGTGCCTCTCTGCCGTAGGCCAATTTATTGTTTCAAACAGATTGGTACACCTGTATCGATATATCTATGTGCCATCATAATCCAAATGCCTCCAAAAAAATTATACATTTGCGGTTGGGAATAAGGCATTTCCTTGAATATAACTAAAGCAGCTTGCTCTAGAATCTCACCGTTCAACTCGATCCACTTAAAAAAACAAAACAACCAAAATGCGATTAATCCGTTTCGCCTGCAGATACTCGTTTATTTCAAAGATACACTCAATTACGACTACTAAAGTGCACTACTGTAATGCAATTATTCTGGCTTTCATTTGTGTGGAATCGTAGCGGTGATGGTGATGGTGGCGACACAGTGATGGTGGGGCACCACTTGATTGTACAAAATAGCTTCCAACCAAAGACTTGCCACCGGATAGTTTGGGGAAAGATATTTTTGCTTCTTCACAACACATTCTGGAAGTAGAGTGGTTGTATAGCCAAGAAGAAGAAGCTTATGCCAATGTGCATCTGTTTAGGCAAACAAGAGATACTGTATAATAATCTTGCTTTGTAGATGGACCAAAGTAGGTATTCGCGTATATAGGTACTTGTTGGAGTAGTTCAACTCATTAATAATGTCCCGAGGGTATAGCCGTAGCCGGTGCTTCTGCCTCGCCGCCATCATGTTAACACAGGATTAAAAATAAAGAAATCCGTCAAACTGAAAAGCGGTACGTTTATTTGCAAAAAAAAAAAAAACCGTTCTGATGATGAGCGATGAAGACAGCTATGGAAAAAAAAAGAGTGCGGAAAATGCCACCCTCAGGCATTGAAAATAGAAAACCTGTAAAATACATTTGCATCTATGAATTTCTTACATTCTCTTGACTGATAGATTTTTAGGTGAATTTCTTTAAGGGTTATTCCGAAATAAATGCAAAATATATACCTAGATACTAACGACTAATAAAATATTCTCTACTACTGCCCAGTTTTTGCAAGATGAGCTTTTGACTTAGGCTGGATTAAGCTTTTTGATCGTTTTTCCAAGGACAAAAAGGAGCTCTTACCGCAATAAGTAGGAGGTAGGAAGTTATAGTACTGTTTATTTATTCCAAATTGGAATCAAAATCCCGAAAACCAAAATTCCAAAAACCCAAAATCACAAATACCCTAAAGTTTGAAAACCCTAAATCCCTTCAAATTTGGTATGTAGGGTTTGTAGACTTATATTCATTAGAAATTTAAATTTTTTTAGCTTAAAAAATAGATAACCGAAATAAATGAGCGGATTCATCGATTTAAACCCAACATTTTTCTTGTAAAGATCTAGATGACTAAATAAAACTTCAGTAATAACATTTTACAAAAAATCTTTGTTTTAATTTTGATTAATTTTTTTTTTTGTAAATTCAATATTTGGAAAACGGTTTGATTTTTTACTTTTTATTTTCTGTGCACTAATTTTGAACATATTACTTAAAATGTGTAGTAATTTAAGCCTTATGTCAACACTAACATATTGTAAATACTTGTAAATATTTCTCTTAACCAAATTCCCAACTGTAAATAATTTCCCCTTAGCGTATAAGAAAAGACGAAAAGAATAAAGCAGTCTGTGTCGGACCTTTAAACGATATACATGTTTTAATTCTTCCCGGAGTTATTGAAATAAAAGGTTGCTAAATTATTACATAAAATAAATACCAGCGAATAAAAATTGGTCCACATCAAATTGGTAGAAAACTTTTTTATAAAATTTATTAAGTTAACATCGATTTAATTAAAAACCGCTCTAACAATTTTGGAATTATGTTTTTTAATTTTAATTTTGATTTAATTTTTGTATCAACTTGCCACAAGAACAAGTGCGTGCGACCCAGTCGTGCACTTTTTTTTATAATGAAATCATAACATTATCATGTTTTCTCTGAAAAATACTTGATGAATTTCTTGCTCTTTTCACCAAAAATTTTCATTGAGGATGAAATTAATGCTGTGTTAAAAGTTAAAACTTATATCGTATGGTAAACTCCTATATCGGGAATTCGATACTTGTACTCTATATTGTCAATATCCAACTTTGTACCAATGAATTTCATCCATAGTAGCCTAGCCTAGCTCAGCTGGCCAATTTGTTACTTCTACTAGTGAACAGTTTCGCAATAACGAGGTGTGAATTGAAAAAAAATAAACTAAACTCAGAGTAAAATATTGTATTATGGGGTTGGGTACGAAATCCCGACTGCCAAAATCATGACTTGACAAAATCCTGACTGAGAATCCCGACTGCTAATATCCCGACTGCGGGTTCAAGGGATTTTAACTTCCCTTCCGTCAGTCCCGCTCAGGCAACTTCGTTGTTCCGCTTAGGGTATGTGCAGTCGTCTGGCGGGCGCCTGAGTCTAAAGTTTCCAAATTCAACAGTACCTGGGTGACCTGTTTCGCTTCATATTTTCCTATTTCATATATTCCTATTTCAAATAATTAGTGCAAAAGTAAAGAAAACGAAAACGTGCTAAAAGTGCTGAAAATCGGGATTTTTTATTCGTACCATTCGGATTTTGTCAGTCGAGATTTTGGCAGTCGGGATTTTTCAATCGGTCTATCGGGATTTTGTCCCTATCCCGTATTATGTTATGTGGCATGCTTTTTTATAGTTTTTTGTTTTTTGATTATAATAACCTCGTGGCGGCGACGATGAAAATTCACATTATTTTTGGTTGGTTCCCTCGTTGAAATCCTTAAATAATAAATGACTCTACTGTATTGTAAATGCATTATTACAACTTAATGAGTTGTTAAATTTTTCTATTGCACTTATCACTTTGGCTTCAATATGACAAAAAAGTAAACCCCACTTAATTCAAAATAAATGAGAATGAATCAAAAAACATGCCTTTAATAGATATGTTTACAAATTTTAAAGTATCTGTTTAAATGGTGAAATACCTCTAGATGTTGTTACACTTTGGCGGTAAAAAATTATTTTCTTGAAAAGTGGAAAGTACCCTCTGAATTTACTTAAAAATTGCCGTACTTATGGATTGACGGCCCTTAGCCAAAACTATACCTGAAAGAGTGCAGATTCAGACTACAATTTTGGTATCCAAAATAATAACGCTTTTCGCAAGGCGAAATGATGTTCAATATTGATCCAGATCCAGGATTATATTTGTAGGCTTTGTTGATGCGGCCAACAGAACAATTCAACAAGCGCCACCACTTAGAACAAACAATTATTGGAAAATTATTGAGTTCAAAAGGCGAAAAAGTAGAACCTTTTGCCGTAATTACTTCAAAGTCAAAGGTCGACTATAGGAACTTGAATTGATTGCACATCTCTGGAGTCTGGAGGATGAAGTATATATGGTTGTTTTTTTTTTTTTGATTTTGGAGTCATTAAAGATACAAGTATACAAGCAGAATCAAAATTCTTAAAAAGCACTGAATGATTGGGCATTGAAGTACGTATATAAAATAAAATATATTTTGCACAAAAGAAGTTATTAAGAGGCAAAGTGAGATAACATATTTCATATAAATTATATATCGGACTTTTGATTGTTTTTTTTCGAGAGTGTATATAATATACTAGTAGTTAGTTGTACTATTAGAATGATCAAGTTTGTAGGGTTAACTGCTGCAATTTGACCTCCAAGGGCATATTAGAGATAAATTGCAATTATCAATCACAATAAACACAATTGTGTGCATATTTTTACTTGATTTCTTGGTAACATGGTTTTATTCGAGCGAACTTATAGCTAATGCATACAAATGCTCTCTTCTCTCCCTATTTGATAACCATTTTTCTCGTTGGAGTATTTGGATTTTCGTATTTCGTTTCGTGTACTACTTACTACAAAATTATAAAAGTGACTATACTATACGCTAAATTTCATTAAAAGCTTTCCCTTAAAACTCACGGGTTTCAATTTGAACCAACATTCAATCAATAATTCTCACATAAACTTCTCTCACATAAACTTATTCCTAAGATTAATTTTTCATCACAATTATTAGGTAGGGCAGAATAGGAGGTATAAGGTATCTAAATCATTTTGATCCTTTTGAACTGTCAGCACCTGTCAATCCAATTTCGCTTTATTCCTTCTTGTGTACTATTATCCCTTTGAGAAACATTCTATTTTATTAATGTGTATTTGTGTATGCGTCAGCAGCAAGAACCTATAATACAATTGCGCCTCTACCACCCATTGAGTTCGAGTAAAGTAACCGCACTATAAAACTGCTCTACCTATAGGTATAGACTGTGCAATTGACAGGTACGCAATAACTGGAAAATAAATACAGTGTCGTCAACACTGTAAATCATTTTCAGGGTGCGTTCAGTCATCATGAATTAAACTCACAGCAATAAAATATCGATTACGCCTCATGTTATGATTTTTTTTTTTTTTATTATTTCTTCTGGTAGTGAAGCCTATTGGTAACTATACCGCAGGAACTACTGCACTAAATAGGCTTTCTTGATCATCTGGATCTGGAGGAGGAGTAGACCACTCACTGGTTGATGGTTTACGCACAAGTTTATTGTGGCACGCACCGATGCGATGATGTGGGATTGTTGATGTTAAGATTGAAGCCTGCAACAATAACATGTTGGACAAAAAGAAATTGAAGAAGGAACAAAAACTCCTTAATCAATTCAATTAAATCGAAATATATTCCGCGTATGTGGCCACATATATGGCCAAGGGACACGAATGACGCCAGAACATAGTGGTATAAAGAACTTCACTTCTGCCAAAGCTCATGAAAAATGCATCTCGATGGGTGTTGGCGGCGTTGTTATTCGGCGCATAAATTGATCCCCGAGAATTCCAAGATGCAGTTGCTGTACACCATCGGTGGTATGCAACCATAACTAAGTGAGTGCACGTTGGTTGAATAGATGATGTGCTGCACCGGTTAAGCGCATTAAGTCCGTGTATGAAGGCAACCTCTAGGATGATTCGGGCAGTTTCAAGTACCCACCCAGTTTTAATTATCGCCAGAGGTGCAATGCAGGCAATCATCCCATTGCAATATGAACGGGACACGCCAACTGCCAATTAAAATTACCAGGATGCCAATATCTACCTTTCGTATGGGTATACCTAGTACCTACGTATGTATATATAGGTTGCAGATTGCAATACTTTTATGTGGATTGGTTGAAATTAAAAATACATTATTAATAACTATGTTCTGTGTGAATGTATAGTATAGCTACTCGTAAATGTAAAATATTAGTTGAATCAAAAATTCGAAAAATTAAGACAAATTCAAGAAATCCAAGAAAATAGGTTACGCTGTACGACTATAGTTAAATGAATTCTTAGTACCTAAATATAATTTCTTTGTAACATTGCGCGATTAGTAAGACGTTTTTCATTTTGAGCAGCGAATACTCTTACTCTTAATTGCAAAACAAATGTTTGTTGATGAAAATGTTAGATATAACATTGATTGAGGGTTTCAATCAAAATTTTGTATAAGAATGTCAAATAGTTCAAATGCTGTTTAACACCAAATCTTTTTTTTCAAGGACACACGGACGTATCAGTTGTTCTGTTTTATTTTGTCCCAATTTATCCGTTTGGATTTGGCTGTAAATATAAGAAACTAGAAACAAACACGAAATTATTGGTCATGAAGTTGTCGTGTGCCATATAGTATTAGTCACTTTGTATGTATGCATACATGCATATGTACTTATATTTAAATACAATTAATTGTCAGAAATGAATTAGGTTAACCGATTTTCTAAACTAAACAGAAGATTTTCATAAAATCTTAGATTAGGATGAAAGAGTAGTTACAAGATGTTGAGAAGAAATTCTGATATTAGTTTAGTCCGGTAAAATAATGGTTTTTAGTTTTTCCAACATTTTTAGAACATGATACAACCGATTTTGGTAAAACTTTGTAGTGTTTACTGTTTATATATAAGTAAATTTATAAAAGATTCAGCACTGATTTAATTCACTATCAGCTAAATTATTTTTTTTATTGTCATTTTACAGTACCTACTGCCAGTGGCGTACCGACGGGGTGTGTGTGGGGGGTGTCTTACTCCACAAGGATTTGCAGATTCGGCAAAGTCGGCATTTTGAAAATTTCAAAATATTTAAAAGTATTCGAGTCATTGAATTCGAGATTTTTGAACTAATTTGTGCAAGTCGGCATTCTTAAAGGTTTTTAAACTTATAAAAGCAAGGAAGTCGGTATTTGCGATGGTTTTTAAACTTAAGTGTACAAGTCGGCAATTGCGTAGAGTTTTAAACTTAAAGCGAGAATATAGTTTTTAGTTTTTAAATCTATTAAATCAAGAAATAGTTATTTTCAAAGCTTGTGCGAGGGAGTCGGCATTTGCGATGGTTTTTGAACTTAAGTGTGAAAGTCAACATTTTTGCAAGTTTCCAAACTTACATATGTATATTAGAAAGAAAGTCGACAATTTTTGAAGTGTTCAAATTAATTAAAGCATGAAAGTCGGCATTGTCAAGGGTTTTTGAACATGAAAAATGCATTTCAAATCCTGTAGAACTAACAACGCACAAAAGGATTGGTTGAGAGTATAAATCACTAGGCCTTTGGTTCTTCGGAGCTGTCAGTGCCACCAAATTTATATTTTTTTTTTAGTAATAACTGTCATTGAATCTCATTATTAAAAATATTTTCTTTTTCAATTTTAAGGCAAATAATTCCAACAAAGTTTGTGTTAATTTCCGATTATTACTGCCCGACGTTTGGACAGGGTTACAATTTTTGTGGTCACAATCCTTGATGTTTCTTTTCACGACAATTGTAACCCTGTCAAAACGTGGCAATAATAATCTGAAAATAATTTTTATTTAAATAAACAATCGCGGTAAGTCCGCTAAATGTTTCTTTTTAAAATTTTACTAGGTTATTGCAACCAATTAAATTAAGAAAAATTCAAACGATATAGTAGTTTAATAAATTTTAGTACACTTTAACCGAGGTAGGGGGTAAAATTAAATATTAAAAATTAATATTCCTTAAGCCCGTGAAGCAAAGCGGCCCACTCGGGTACCTACTGTCTAATGAGTAAACTGTTGTTAAAGGCACCTGCCAGTGCCAGACAACTTGTTATAACCTATGCAAAAAATTTCTGTAGGAGAACTATTTCGCGTATGAGGAATTATGTGCTTTTAGACAGACTTTAAAAAATATTGTTGCATTAATTAATTTATTTCATTTGCGTTTTTAAAAAAACTTTTCTTTAAACTCGATTCATATGTATGTACATATTTACTATAAATGAATACATTGTTATTAAGAGAATTCACGTGTTATATTTTTTTTAATATTGCAGCAGTAGATACTCAATTTTTTCGGGAATGTAGGGGGAGTGGGTCCCATGTACTCGCAATAAAAATCCCAGGTGATCGGAGTGCCACGAGGGCTGGGGGCGTGGTTAAAAGAGATCTTCTCACCGTTAGTAAAATATAGCCGATAACATTTCCTACAATTTGCTTTTACACATTATTCTGCAAAACAGAACCGTCTTTGAGATATCCTCTCTGGAAAAAGATGCAAAATTCAAAAAACATGGTTTTTCGATACACTTCTTGTTGGGACTTTTTTCCATATTTTTTTAGCCACAACGTTGTAAATCTAAAAGCTGTAGATCATTAAATTTCTTTCAAGAATAATCTCAAATGTCAATTTACCTGCAATTGGTGAAAAGATACAGCATTTTTTTTAGCCCTGTGAACTCCATTTGATAACGAAAATAGTTTGCCCTATTATCATCTAAAAACAAGTGTGATATGTAATCGGGAAGTCTGCCAACCCTTCGGTGGTGGGTGTGGCCACCATGCACTGTTAAACTTAAAAAAATGTATGGGCACATTTTTTCGCTGCAAACTAATAATGGGATCTTGTATAGAAACAAAATACGAGCATATTTTACTATAGGGAGCGGGTCTATATCCTCTCATTTCGCCGGGAGGGGCAATTTTCTAAAAAAATAAATTTATTTTATGTTTACAAAATTACACCTATTGGCTAAACGGAGAGAGACCCCTTCTCCTAGTAGTAAAATATGCTTGTATTTTGTCGTTTTATAAGATCCCATTATTAGTTTGCAACGAAAAAAGTTTCCCATACAAGCCCCATACAATTTTTAACACCTTTAAGGGTGCGTGGTGGCTACACCCACCACTGGAGGCTTGGCAGACTTTATCACACGTGCTGGAACATGATAATACGACTAATTATTTTCGAAATCAAATGGCGTAACTATTTTTATCGCTAGCTCTTAGACTAATACCATCCCGTTAGAATGTATTAAGCGAAATTTTTAAATTTTTCAGGAAACGAAAAAAATTTCTCATTAAGTTATTTTTGTGTGTATTTTATTGGAGGCAACGCATTTGGAAAGGGATTTTCAGAATACAAAACTTGACACCATTGCAAAATCGAAATTTTAATCAGATAAAAAGTTTTTTTCGCTTAATACATTTTCGTGGTCAAGACATTGGCGTTTTATTTAATGGTAAATGGGGCTAAAAACACTCTGCTGTCACAGAAAATGAAGGTTTTAAATTGTCGTTGAATTAATTTTTTTATTTTTTCTGATTTACAATAAAATAAATAAAAATCTATAAAAAAAGTATCATAACATCGATTTCAAAGCAAGAATTTAAAAGCACGATTTCGGGTTATTGATTAAAAATATAATAAATACAGATCTATATAAATACAAATCTATCTATTAATTTTGGAGATCAAAACGGAAATTTTAAAATTAATTAACATTTAGAAAAATTATCTTTTTCGTCTGTCTCTGCTAATTCGTCTTCTTTCTCATCGACTGGTATTTATTATAATATATCCTGGTATTGTTGTATGTATCGTTCAGGAATAAACTTTCATTTGAGAAGACTCTCTAAATCCTTTCGTTTTGGGCCTTATATTGGCATTTTTAAAGAATATAGAATGTCTGGTTCATTGAATCTTTCAAAACGCATTTTACTCGTGCGACAAAAATCCAAGGTATATATAAAGGAGAAGGTGTTTGAAATTGTGAACATTTTATTTTTGGGGATGATTTAAAAAACCCAAAATAAATAAGAAAAAAACAGTAACAGGAAAACATTTAAAATCAAAGACAACCATATATCTGGAGTGTTATAAGCGACCAAAATGAATCAAGTTCTAGTTGGATGAGTGCGCTAAGCGACAATTTTCAGTTAAACTAAGCGACATCTAACAAAATTTGTGTGTCGACGTTTTGTTGCTTACGACAATAAGATTTTTAAAAATGTCGCTTAGCATAATTTTTTTGGCGGATAATACAAATTTCAGGGAGCAACATCATTCCAGTGAGCAAATTTGGCGCTTAGCACAAAATATAAGTTCACATTCAAAAGTAATTTTCGAAAAAAATGTCGCCTAGTACCTTACGGGAAGGTATCGATATTAACCACCCATATATTTGTAGAGGGGCTTTCTTTTATTATTTAAATTTACTTAACTTTATTTGGATTTCAAATTTCTAGCAGTCGTATTAGAAATATCAAAATGAAATTTAAAGTTTGTTTGCAATTGGATTGTCTTCAAACAATATATTGTGCGTATAATATGTATATATACAACCACAATTATAATTCGGATATCTTCAATTTCCAGTCCATAAAATATAAAAAAAAAACAGGATCCTCCATCCACAATCGCTGTACTTACGAGAAAATGTTAAACTCACCGCACAATTAAATCAGAATCCCTCGATTTCCGCAACTAAGCTCACACAATGTAATGGATTGCTAGAGATAGCTCTCTTCGCTGGATACAGTCATTAACCAACCACCAACAGTGAATATTGAGCTTAACCGCACTTTTACCATTTATAAAGCAGGCAGCGTTGTTGTATACCAGAGCAGCGACGACAACGACGATGACGGGAGAGATGTCAGGATATTCTCAATTGAAATCGATTGAAATCAACTACAGATACGGCCGTTAATCCTGATTCGCCGACAAACAGTTTAATTATGAGAACCTTTTGTTGTTGGTCCTTGAGGCAAAGGACGAGACGTTACGAAGTGAACACCATCATCGTCCACCACACAGAGTATGGTTTGGTTGTATGCCAATGCCATGCCCAGTCACATGAATGAAAGAAGATGCATGGAACTATACAACCCCCTTGCGTAAGGCGAGAGTAAAGATGTGGCGGGTGGCTAGTGCTTATATAGTGGAGAACTTAACATTTTAATCAGATTGCAGAACACGAAGGGTGAGATAACTGGCTTTATGGGGATTCTATTCGTCTTTTACATTGAAAGGCATTTCCTTGGGAAAGTCGGAGGCCTGGGACTCGGTAAAATATCCAATGGGATTTAATTTTGTATCGGGGATCTAGAGATTTACAGATATCTGTGTATTTAAATACATTATGATGGAGATCAAATATTTATAGAAGACAAGGGATAAAGTCAATTCGATTTGGAGTATTTGGACTATTGTTGGCTTTTTTACTGTTTGGGTCAGGAAAATAAACTCCATTTAATCATGTAAATGCAAATCTAGGCGAAATTAGGAAAAATAATAATAATTCATATATAAAACAAATAATTTATATTTTTAAATATATATTTTTTATTTTATGACGAATGTAACTATATATAAAATATTAAACAAATACAATTAACACCAACTTGCTCTTGTAGAAAAAAACTATTGGACTAAATTTTTTTTAAATAGTTTAATGTGAGATAACTTTGTTCTTGACGTAAAATTCTATCTTTAGCTGAAACGCATTTATGTTCGAATAACACATACGTGAGATCAAACTTTAAAAAGTCAGTAATAATGAAACTATCTCAAAAATCAGAACAATACGTTCGGAGCTGGGAATTAACTTAATGAAAAATAACTTTGCATGATAAGAAATAACTTCACATTTAATATTTTCAGGTCAAATTATTTTCTACGTAAGGTTAGAAATGCTGAAAAATTGTTGTCACAAAGTACATACCTATATGTATAATGTTATATTTTAAAAATTTATTTCATAAATAAAAATGTCGCGAAAAAGTTTCGGAAAGTTAATACACCTCCGCAGAACTATTGTGAATTTAATAGTTTTAACGATTTTCACATCTGCAGTTTTATGTCGACGGCGAAAAATCGAAATCCATAGGTATATGTATCTTTATATATATGCAGTTGAGGGTTAGGATTAATAGATATAGAGAACATTAAAGTGTTCAACTTATGCATATAATGCCTTTTTCATTTACGCTTTTGTCAAAATGTTCCCTTTTAACTTGCTCAATAAGCTCATGTAAAAAAAATAAAGGGCACTTTAAATGTTCACCATCGACAAAGAAGCACTCCCATAATATTTTATCAAAATCGATCGTATTTTTTCCAAGAAATTGGGAATTATGGGAGACGCTTATATGGCAGGTACAGTTATTTCATGAGTCATGATCCAGGCCACAATATAAATAAATAATGGCGGGGCATACTATAGATAAACAGACAGAAAGAATTCGAACCCATTTTTTCGACTGCTCTATAAGCGTTATGTTAATTTTTTTTTAAAGAATACTATAACAATAGTATAGTAGCCTATAATAGTAGGTTTCGTAATGCTTCCGTCGGTTTGTCTGCGTAGGTGCTTTTATGCGTATGTGCGTTCACCGAGCTACAGACTAAACGGTTTGGCGGAATTTCTTCAAACTTCGTGTGTAGCACACTTTGGTGATACCCTTGGGGAAGAAATTCGAATTTTTGTTTTAATCGGGCTATAACGTATGATTTTGGGCTTAACATGCAAATGACGGAGATTTACAAAGGCCATAAATAGACAATGGTTAAACCGATTTTATTTAAATTTGGTATAAAATTCAAACTTAACATTGAACACCAGAGACCAGATGACATTTTATTGTAGTTCAATAGTTTGCTATAGCAACCGTGTATACACGGTTGGAACCTCCAAATGTGTTATTCAAAAATGTCGTAAGATGGCCAGGCGGAGATTATTCACAATGAAAATACTATGGAAATGTATTTTAATACACTTAAATTTAATATTAAATATTTCTTAAATATTAAAGTTTTTTTGTAATTATTTTGTAAAACATTGTTATAGTTTTTTTTATTAAATTTTTTATTTGTAAAAAAATATTAAAATGAAATCGAACGGATTAAAACATAATCATTTAATATTAAAATGTAATACTTAAAAACCTAAACTCTATATATTATCACTCTCTTTAATTTTAATACCGCTGTGTTGGATTGTAATTTTAAGATAAAATGAGAGTTTTTTTATGGAAAAAAATTAAATTTGAAAAAAAAAAAATAAATAAATTACTTTTGCACGCTTAACCTTACGTAGCCCTACAAATATTAGAAAAAAGAGCAAGCTCGTGCGACACAGTCGTTTTTTTATTTCTATACATATGGATATATATAATAAAACCTTTTGCTGGATGACCCTGTACAGAAAGACAAACACAATAAAATAATAAAAAAAAAATAGTTTCGATTATAAAAATTATAAAGAAATCATTCTTTTTTGATACTCACTATTAAAACAGCTATTTACGCATACTACAAGCAATTGCAATCTACTTTGAACAAATTAGAGTGACTATGATCCAATAAATAAATTTGTCCATTAATTCAATTCAAGTTTATGCTCACCTGAACAATGTGTGAGGTCCTCAGTGGAAGAAAGAACACGCCTCTTGAATTAAACTACGTTTTATATCTTAAGATTCTTATCGCCAAACAACAAATTCACATTAAGTGATCCAATAGACAATAACCGTTGAACGGCTGCAGCCCCTTTGGAAGCTTATCTGCTTCTAAGCAATCGCGCAAAGCTAAGCACAATCCAGCAAAATGCCATAAACATCAAAACAGCCACGCCACAATTGCGCTAGAATTTGGGTTAAATTAGATCCCGCCAGATTCCGAGTCATAGATTGAAACTGACTCTTAACTCCAATGAAACAAATAGAGTCAGTAGAAATAACTAGACCTGGTAGCCGCATTCTTGTCCAATATATACCAATATGCTAGATATTAGCCAAGTCCTATTCTGGCAATAAAAACGAAACCGCACAATAATGCATCCTCTCCTATAGGATCAGTAAGTTGTTGGATCGCTCTAGCCCGGACGCTGATGATGATGATGATGACCATTGTGCCGACTGCACATTGGATTTCTATGCTTTTGGTCTGTGCTATGCTTCATAACTGCGACCGCAGGCTAGAGCGAGTGCAATCATAAAAGTTAAATTATAATACGATTCGCCTCGCTTGGGGGATGCAAATCTCTGTTGTTTATTGCGATTACCTCAAAACTGCGCACCGGCCGCCATAAAATCCGGTAATGACAGCCCGGACTAGAGTACTAGAGAGTTGGCGCGTTCGAAACGTACTTGGCGCAAAGCTGATAGGTGATGGCGACGACTATGATGACGATCGCGGCTATATTTCAATTCGAAGCGATGCTAAATGTAAAATATTGCCATTAGTTTCATTATCCAGGCGCGCGAGAGTATATCCCGACAAGGTGTATATATAGATATATATACGTTTCTCATCCAGAGATTACTCAAGCTAAAGGTTTATCCTTTGGGGCGATGGAATTCACGCGTATTCTGGCATTAGGTTTAGTTGTGAAGACGCGCAACACACATCGGTTGGATAGAAATTCCAACTGTGGATAATTTGGCCGCAGGAAGTGCTAAAAGATTTTGTTGTAGGTATCTACATATATACTAATGTTGGGGAGTGTTGCAAATGACTCACGTGGAATGTCTTAATGGAGGAATTATGATTTCCAAGTTGAATTGCGTTTTGCGGTTTCCTGGGATGTGTTTGTGTTATTTTTTTGTGCGAAAGGATTGTTATGAATGGCAAAGTGGCAATTCAACAATCATAACACAGATATAAATGGGTTATTATTTTTGCTCGTTAAAAGGAAGTGCTGGATAAAGTTTCAAATTTCTACATGATTTAATATATTAAGTCTGAAATAGTGTTTTTTTTTTTATAAGGATTTTGATTCGTTTTGGAAGCTGAGGGTTAGTCGAGGAAGTGAGGAAGATAATGAAAATGATTGTATTTATCTAGAAGATTCAAAAATATACAAAAAATTAAAAGTATTGATAAAGGATATTGCCTAACCAGTTTTCTGCTGACAGAATTATTTTATGAATCCGAAAAAAATAAGTAAGCAATAGAAAAATTTGGAGAAATTCAATTGCACAATTTGGATATAGAGATAAAAAGAATTAATGTGACTCTCTCAAAATGCATTTACAATATAAATAATGAAAAAGGACGCCTCAAAAGATTAAGGACAACGGAAAAATAAAGGGTTAATGCATTTACAATATAAATAATGAAAAGGGACGCATTAAAAGATTAAGGGCAACGGAAAAATAATGGGTAGTAGATGCATTCTTTCGACATTTTTTTTTTTTGCCTTGATTCAACTTGCGAATGTGGTAAAACTGGCCTAAGCAGATGTTGTTAGACTCATCAGAACCGTTGCGCAGGTGGTTGAGCGCAGAGAAGGCTTAAACCAGAAATGTAGAGTCGAACTCGCGTTTCAGAACTCGGGACATATCAGAATATGTATTTTTTTAAGAATTTAGGGCTTTTTTATTTATTTCAAGAATTTTGAGCAATTTCGCCTATAAATTAAAAAAAAGTGTTTATGGTTATTTCATAATTTTTCAAAAAGTGCAATCCATTTGAACATTCGGTTTTTTGTTTTTGACTTAAAATTGATCACAGCATTAAATTTTGGAAACAAAAACAATACTTTATTACGTAAATATTTAAAATAAAAAACATTTGAAATTAAAAAAAATTTTTTTTTTTAAATTCTTAGTAAAATTTTGTTTTTTAAAGCACAATTTACTAAAAAAAAACTTTATATACCAATAAAATAAAAGAACAGATTTCTGGCTTTACAAATAAGTATCACATGAGCTTGTAGTATTACTGTTGATTTTAAGTTATTTTTTTCTTTTACATGTAATTTTTGTAGAAAAATTTCCCTCCCGGAAAAATGAGAGGTAGTAGATGCCCATTAAAGGCCCGTTTGCAGGGGGGTTCTAACTCCCTCCATGGGAATAATAAGCATACTAAAATGAACTATTTGCACCATGCTCTTTAATTATGCATGATGATTCTCGTGACTTCTGGATAAACGAAGTTCAACTTTAGCGTCGACGACTAAAAATGCACTCGACATTTGCAACGAAGATGGGTTTCCATTTTTCAAATTTCAATCAAATACTTAACGTTCTGTCAATTTTGCCTGCGAAAACAGAAACAAAACGAACGGTATTTTTCAATACATGTTCCTATAGAAACTTGTCGATGTTTCAATGAATGTGGCCAAAATGGACAGAGAAGGTTTTTTAATTGAAATTTATTCATTCCTAAACCACTTTTACAAAAGCAGACAAAGTCAGCACCTCAAAAAATCCAATTAAAAATGGCGGATTGAAGGTTCTAACCGTGTTATAATAGGCTGTAATTTTTACTTACTCTTTGGTATTTTGTGTTCCTTATTAAAAATAATTTCTAACTTACTGAAGGTCAACTTTGTTTTTTTTTTTTTTTTTTTTTTTTTTATAATAGGCACGCACTCAAGGGGTTTTTGTTCCCTTTTTATGCCAAAGCACAGTGCGAGCGTTAGGAAAAATGGGATAGACGGAGAGGGTTAAGGATGAGGTGTCGGTTAACATTAGTCTTGAATTCCTGAACACTGCAATGACTTGGGAAGACAGAGTGTGGAAGAGAGTTCCACATTCGCGTAGTACGGCTAAAGAACGATTCTCTGAACATGACCGTACGTCCGAAGTTGGGCTCGAGGGTGAACTGATGGGCATTCCTGGAGGCGCGGGTATTACGGTTGAATATCTTAAGGGGAGGAATATAACTGGCTATTTCACTAGAGCATAAACCATTAAAGTAACGGTAAAAGAGGGTGAGGCATGAGACATTACGTCGATGTTCAAGTGACGTAAAAGTCTCAACGATGGTACGGTCACCAATCATCTTAAATGCTCTTCTCTGGATACTGTCCAAAAGACTTAAGTACGTTACTGGAGCACCAGCCCAAATGTGGGAGTTGTACTCAAGCTTTGGACGTATGTAAGTTTTGTAGATGGTAGCCAGATCAGAAGGGGAAAAGAAGTTCTTGCATCGTCTTAAAAAATCTAGACATCTTGCGGCATTTTTGGCGACATCGCATATGTGATCATTCCACAAGAGGTGGACGGTGATACACATACCGAGAATCTGGAGATGTTCGGTTTCACTGATGCAAGTGCCACTCATGGACAGTGGCAAGGGGGGTATATCTCCCTTCAACGATACAAGACAGCATTGAGTTTTCGAAGCATTAAACTCTACGCGGTTTTTTATTCCCCATTGTACAATGCTGTTTAAGTCAGAATTTAATTAGCTTATCATATTTTGCCGTTGCAGTTCCACACCCGAAAGGGAGGGATGTGAGTCTGGGAACGAATATGAAAAGCTAAGGGTACTATCGTCAGCGAAACAATGAATTGGATTAGAAGTTACAGACAAGAGATCATTTATAAAAATGAGAAAGAGGGTCGGAGACAAAACGGAGCCCTGGGGCACACCAGCATTTATTTTGTGGGTTTCAGACTTGAACCCGTCCAGCACAACTTGTATTGAACGGTTCAAAAGAAAGATTCTGATCCAACGAAGGAGGAATTCATCAATACCGAAGGCACGCATTTTCGATAAGAGAGCCTGGTGCCAAACTCTATCAAATGCTTTTGAAATATCGAGTGCAACAATCTTACTTTCTCCAAAACGATGTAAAGATTTGTTCCACTGTTCGGTGAGATATGCCATCAAATCACCAGTGGACCTGTTGCTGCGAAAGCCGTACTGCCGTACTTGAGGAATTTGCAAGAATTAATGCACATACTAACTATCTGTCAAAAAACGAAATAGAAGTAATTTCCAGTGTGTAGGCATACCTACTTAAGACCCATCCGAAGGACATCACCTTGATTTTTTAGAGCCATTCGAACGATTAAAGCCAAGGTGATGCACACCGAAACCAGGGTAATTTTTTCCAGTCAACCAATAAATCGGGGTTAAAGTCAGAATGTAGGCCTATTGAAGGCCTATTCGCTGAAACTTATTTCAGCCAAATCGCCGGATATCATTCGATTTTAGGGAACCATATTAACCATTATAGCCACAGTCCTACAGGCTGATACTAAACTCGATTTTTGTCCTTGACCAAGGTGTATTACATTTTTTGAGTCGATCTTCAATCTTTAAAATGGCTATCTAAAATGGATGACGCCCAATAGCGCTAATAGGTATTGAAAAGGCCTACACGCTGACACTAATTTCTTTTACTTTTTTCGACACTTACGTGGACTTTTTGTTTGACTGGGGAAATAGTTATAGTGTGTAAATCGGTGATAATTGTGATGTTAAAATCGATCAAAGTAAAGATGTTTTCTTATTTTTTCAAATCGCAATTATCCATATTTTTTGGGATACTGTACGCCTACCTATACTTATAAATGCGTGCTTCATGTAAAATCAAAATTTTATTTATGAAAAATTAAAAATTTCTTGTCGTGTTTAATAAATTTTATAACCATGAACAAAATTCAAAACCCTCCCCATGAGCAATTTCTGCGCACGGGCCTGTTCCCTTCCCATACTATTTTTGTTTGCTTTGTCCTCGGCTCTGTCTCAACTTACATATGTGGTAAAACTGGTCCAAACAGATGTTGTTCGACTCATCAAAACCGCTGCGCGGGCGGTGTTGAACACAGACGAGGATTAAACCCGAGTTGTAGAGTCGGGCTCACCTTTTATAACTCGGAACTCTTCAGTAACTTTTTAAGAGCATATTTCTCCGAGAGAATACGTTTTATTTTGTGTACACCACGAATTTTGAGTTAACTTGAATCGACTAATACCTATATATAGAACCCGGGGTTCCGTAATGCCATTGAGTTTATACACATAGAGGAATCAAGATGGTTTCAAACTCACTGAAGTAGATGTCGCAATATGAGCATATTGAGGAATTATTATTGACCTTAATCCCTGTAACGAAAATCACTCAAACCCAACAGAACAAAATTCTTCTGAATACATTTGTATATGTTTTTCTTTATTTCTCTTGCCTTTTAACTCAAGAATAATTGCTACAAAAGTAAAAATAAAACAAGTCGATAGTAACGGCATTCTATGGGCAGTATTTGAAACTTACACATGATTTCTCTATGTGTATAAATTCAATTGTAATACCCAATATAAAAATGAAAAATGTAAAATTTACTTATTTTGAATAAAAATCAAAATTTAATACAAAAAGTATTCAGAACATTTTTACTTAATATTATTGAATCATTTTTAATGCATTTAACAGGATTGACAAAATGTTTGGAAAGCAAACTGGTAGGTTCCATATTTCCACCTTCTTCTCTACCTATATAATCACAAGTTCACAAATAAAACGAATAGAAAAACTTTAAATTAAATTAAATGAAAGTTTTCTTTTTCTCAAAGAAATTCAAACAATTTGTATGGAATGTAGCTTAATATGGCGTAACATGGTTTTATAACTTTTTAAGCTAAAAGTGCCTGCAAGCACGAAAAAACAAAAACAAAACAAAAACGCACGCACGTTGTCGTAGTTATTGTCATCGTCGTCGTTGATCGACAAAGAATCACAATAAAAAATAAAGGACACAACTCAACACCCATACATTCATTGTCTACAAAAGCGCATATTGTCGTTGTTTGATGATGGTGGGTGCTTCTAGAAAATACATATATAATTTGTTTATCTACTATCTTCAGGACAAAAACTCTTTTTCATCTCATATAAATCCAAAATCCACATAAAGCAAAAGCAGTCAACACCACCGACCGAGGGCAAAGATGTGTGTGAATTTTCGTTTGTTCGCATGCAAAAAAGGGCTTAACAACTTGGTCACGTTTTGAAAAATTGTTGTTAGCAAAATGTTTTACTTTGCTTCGTTTGTTGTTTCCTTTGCTGAATTTCAACGGTAGCGAAGCGGTCGTTGGTTGTTTTATTTTTGCATGTCCTGTGCACACTTTTTGCATATAGAACACACATGACCATCCAGCAATGCATGAATTCTCCTCTTGAACTGATCCTTCTCAGCTTTGTACATAAGTGCTAAAGTCCAGTGCTCCTGCTTATCCTCGTGTTTGAGTTTTATTTTTCTGTTACTGGACCATTTCACATAGAGTGGAGGAAACGGGAGTCCTCCCGGACATGCTTTGTAAGAACCATTAAAGTGTCTTGTGCTGTCTTGCTGATGTAAAGGGCCAAAGAGGCAAACCACTTGCGTGTACAGAGTCAGTGATGAAGAGAGATCGGAGAACTAGCAGTTAATTCTTTGATGTAGATATACCTAAACGTACGTATATGTATCTAAGTATTATGTGGTCAGTGAATAATCCTTGGATGTAATGCAATTTCTGAGCGCCGACAACAACCTCGCATTGGGCTCTTACAAGAGCCATTTTGGCTCATTGGATGATAAAATGTAAACACACGATGAGCTTGTAACATTTGCACCTATTTGTTTATTAGACATCAGCCGCGCATACACATAATCACAAACCCGACTTTGCTTTAAAGTTTGGAATCCTTTAGAAACTCCGTGATTATACACATTTTAAGTGTAATTTGTTCTCGTCATCGCTGGCCACCGGCCGGCATAATCCCGCCGCGCTACAACATCACCACGTGCATATATAATGAATTCAAGCTTACAAGAATATTATAATTATTTTGTGGGAAGCGAAGAGTATTTGGAGGACAACAAGTATGTTAGTGCAAGGATTTGCTTATATCCGCATAATCCTGATGATGGTGAGGTTCTTTTTTTTTGTTGTCTGCATCATAGATGAGCATCATCAGGATGTTTGCCTGTATGGATTGCCTTAGGCTTGTTATGTAGGACTATCGGTTCATTGATTCATGTTATGTTAAGTTCCTTTTGATCGATATGACAGCCAATTTGCTAATGATATCCAACAGCATGGATTCGCTACGCGGTCATGGTGGTGATGACTGGTGAGACTGCTAGTGCATTTTCGGAAGCGCTTTCCAAAAACAGAGTTTCATTGTAATAATGGAGAATTGGTCTCATTAAATGGTTTGTTGTTGGCATAGAAGCAAGGTAAATGATGTTTTGGTCGTTGTACATTATTGTAATACATTGATGTATGTGGTGAACTCATATTATGCGGTTATCTTGATTACTACAGAGAAGGGATTCTGCTTATAGGTATGGGAGAATAGCCCAATTGGTTTGACTTTAATTGACTTTTGAACTCAAAGGCTTAAAATTTAAATAAATGTATAGCAATTAATATTAATATTGACAACGGTACCGTAGAATCAATAGTCTTTTTAACTGTTATTTTAGTTTGAGTGATGGTATAATAATGTTGTTGCTAGTATGGGACACGTATATAATTTAAATGTGGTATATTATACGGTATATGTATCTACATATATACAATAACAAAAACAAGTAATAAAGGTCACGACTTGGTTGGAAATACTGGCTCATGTATCAACTCATGTGTCAACGACTATAAGAAATTCCTTTGACCAGTTTACAAAAAAAAAGAATTTTTGTATTTCTTAAAAATTGCAATTTAATATGAAAGATGTCACCTACGTCAAAATCGGCTGTATTTTTTTTTCAAACTGAGTTTTTGGTTTTCTAAAAAAATTTGTTTTTCAAAAATTATTGTTTTTATTTGTTTGCATTAATAAATTTAGCAAGACTGTTAGAAAATTAAATTTTGTCAAAATAGGGAGTCGTTCAAACGATAGTCGGTGTATATAATGGTTCTATGACAGGTAGGTTTACTTCGTAAAACAATTTTTAGATGAGGCAGATCAACATTGAAGCATTACATATATAATTCCACTTTTCTCGTAAAAAAATAAGATGAATTTCGACAAAATTTTATATGACTTAGGCAGCGCCACTGCGGTTCCAGTGGCAGCGAATTTACGCAAATTTCACTCGTTTAATTTGCAAAATTCCCATTTCCTATATTGTGGTTGCAGTGAACAAAATTTACTCCAGGAACTTAGCAAATTTTGTATAGTAAAATGTTTGTTAGTTTATTAGCTTACATTCGCTAAGTTCACGCGAGTAAAATTCGCTGGCCCAGAACCCCATCCTTATTTTTTTCCATGGGTATGTCTTTCATGGAATTTTAATAAGAATCTGCTTATTAACCGTATATACTTGTCATGGAACCTTTTGTTTTTACACCAACTTTCTTCTGAACGGCGGCACCGATTTTGACGAAATTAAGTATTCCAAAATCACTTCTAAATTTGAAATTTAAAAAAAAGTAATTTTTGAAACAGTGTTTTTTTAACCGACAATTCTATATTTCTTAAAAAATAATACGACCGATTTCGATAAAATTGTATTTGGTTTATTTGGTGCTAACGGTTTTAATTTTTTTTTAGAATTAGCTTACATAACAACGGTCCCTGCTATTTAAGCGCTAAAAATAATCCAATTTTTCTCGGAACAATAACGATTGATTTTGATAAAATTTTGTGTTAGTGGTTGGTACCAACGGTCATGTTTTTCGTCAATTTTTTTTTTAGAACTAGCTTATTAACGGTACCTGCCTTACAAGCATTACCTACACATAATTCTATTTTTCTTAAAAAAAAAACATTCGATTTTGATAAAATTTAACATGAGTGATTTGATTTGTTTCCAATGGATGTTTTTCATCAACTTTTTTCGGAAAAAGCTTATATTAACGGTAAGTACTTGCTATATAACCGTTTATCTTACTAATACACTAATTTTGAAGCAATTTATTATTCTAAGAGCTTGATAAAAACTGCAACCAACAATTTTGAAAAAAAATATTAAAAAAAAATTTAAACCGATAATACAATTTAAATTTTTTGAAAAATACTAAGAATTTTAGTAAAATTTTACATGATTGATTTCTTGCCAACGGCGATGTTTTTTGTCGTTTTTTTTTGTCATAAAAATATTATTAACGGTACCTGCCCATAGAATATTTAACATTTAAAGAGTTCTGATTACTACTGCAAGCAAAATTTCGAGAAAAGAATTAATTTTTGTTTAACTAAAATACCTACCCAAAAAACTCCATTTGGCAACCATAGCATTGTTAAATTATATATTTCAATGCTTTCAAAACTAAGATGTCAACTTTAAAACCAATTTTTTTTATATATATCTCTGTCTGTCTGTTTTTTTTGTTCCTGCTAATTTCGGAAAAGGTTGTACGGATTTTGAAGGGACTAATGCTAAAGTTGTGTTGCTTTAAATTGTTGTAAGGAATAATTTAGATGATTTTTATTAAATCTCAAACATTTTATTTGCGTGATTATTTTTCATGGGACAGCAATGCTGTGGATAGATGTTATACCAAACAAAAATGGTAAGGATTACCATGATGAAATATTCTTAAGAATTTAAAGAATTGAATCTTCTCAAATTTTTTTAAAGTCTTATGTGTTATTTGTTAATCTTTATTTTTAAGTAAGTGGAATTATATTATAATAACTAATAAAGTAATAAGTATTGTTTATTGAGTCAGACTCAAAAGCCAAAATTCAGGTCTTAAATCCAGAATAAGTCCCGTTTTTTTTAGGATCACTATGCATCATGCGAGTATAAGTCACTCCTATTTTAAGAGGTAAATTTGAGTTGAAAAAATCATGGTGTGTGTGTGTTCGTAATTCTTAAGGTGTTGGCCAATAATAACATGTTAGAGATCTGAATAAAAAGCTATAGGCTTTACAATTATATATATATAGTTATTAGCAATTACTTTGTTTGTTTTGTTTCAATGTTTCTAAATGTTCACCGATATTTTTTTGAGAATTAATTTTAATTCAATACGTGCATAGATATGATTTTCTAAAGAAAAAAGAAAAAAAACATAGTTTGGTATGTATGTAAGTTTTACAAATATTTTTTTCTTTTTTAACTTATTAAGAAGCAAAAAATGGTTCAACAAAAATGCACAAAATACCTTCTATAAAACTATGTAAGTATACCTGCATTATATCCTACCTTTTTTTAAGTTTGCAATATTCGTTGCAGAAACAAACTTAACAAATTTTATCTTATCTGTGGCTAGAATTATATCTTGAAGAGCCACTCACTTAAAGAATCCATTGAAACAAACAAAGTGCGCGAGCCAAATTAATTGAAATTCACTTTTGTATATCAACAAAGGAATAAAGTGAGCACAAAACAAAAAGGAATAATATTGCATCTACTTATCCAATATCCAATCCATGTACGTATAGTTATAGATGTGATATGGCTATAGGATAGAGACTTACTTTGTTTTTTTTTTATACCATGTACTATGTAGATAATTGTATATTTTTACGAATCTCTTGTACAACCATCACCAAATTGTAGGACACAGACAAAAAAGACCGCCGCGTTACGATTTCATCTGCTAGGTTTATAAGAGAAAGAACAAAAGTGGTTTCTTTATCTATAAGATGAGGTTGTGGCATTCGATTCTTTTTAAACCAATTCGATTTTACTTTTTTTTAGCATTCTGTCTCCTCGCTTTTTGTTTGTTGTTTGGTACTGTCATCATAGTCGTCTATAGGTAGTTAAATTTCAAGGACAAAGTATCTCTTATAGACTATCGAATATCGACATTATGTAGCAGAAAAGGAATTCTTAAGAGACACAAAGGCGCTGTTCGTCTGTCTGTGGGTTCATTAGTTGATTTCTTCGAGCATAATACATAATAGAAGGATTTTTGGTTTAAAAGAAATAAGTTTATCTGATAGGAAAATCGAATTAAACGCCTCGAAGATTTTTCAAATATGTCTTATTGATCTGTATATATATATACATATATTTGTGACTATCTTTTTGGAAGTGCTTGAATTTCTTTAAAAGGATATTATAAATGAAACTAAAGATATTCGCTTCGAAAGCTTTAAATTGTCAATCGAGGGATTTTAAATAATCCATTCTTAAAATAAAAAGGATAAAGATATTCTAACGATGGAAATGGCAAGAAAATTTGTGTCCGCCAACTCATTTCAATTTCCATCTCAAAAAATTGAAAAATTAACCGTCTTCCTGTTATAATATGATGTATGACAAGTTTAACTAGAAACATTCCCAGATTAGGTACCAATGATCAAAGCGTTGAACAGTCACTAGCAGAACACATATTAACATGCCTGGTCTAAGCACACGATATATGTACGATGTTGAGTGCTTTGGATCACAGTATAGTCTCCACTTGACTCTCCACTTCGACTCCCAAAGAAGTGTAGCGCAATTAAAGCGCGTATATACATACATGTTTAAATTATACTTTAAAGTACATACAAACAAGAGTAGGTACTTATATGTGTACATATGTACGTGATTCTATAGGTAGAAGTAGATTTGTATATATACCTACATAATATTGACGGGTGGATTATTTTTTTTTTTTTGCAAACCAGAACGCAAATAGGTGGAAGTATCTCATATGAAGTCAACTATTTAAGTCTACACTCATAATGTCAGAAATGACAGTTGGAAAAATGAGTGTGGAAAAATGAGTTCATTACACGTTTTACATCATATGCTAAGGTAACTACAGAATATATGCTCCGCACGTGTAAATGCGTAATTGCTATAAATAGAAGATTACTAGGGATTAATGTCAGACGGAAAAAAAGTTGAAAAAAAAAAGATACAAATCGACATAAAAATAATGTATAACAATCTTTGAAACCATAGTTGGAGTGTGAAACGATTCGGAATAATTTGATATTTAACTTCGTATATATATACATACGTTGAAGGCTGAAGTTGATGATGATGATGATGAAGGCGGGCGTGAATAAACGAGAATTTAAAATTGGATTTGTATACAAATAACTTTCGTGCGAACCAATTTAGTTTACGCATTTAAAATGAAATCATATAATATTTAAAACGAACTTGAAAAATAAGTTAAATGAAGTTAAATCTTTAAAAGGGATTTTTACTTTATAATCGTATAGTTTAGCTTCAGGGTTTTTATTTGATAGATTTTTGATGTGTTTTTTATTACTTACTACATAGATATTTTGAAAAAAAAGTATTTATTTTTCAAGGTTATTCACAATGTACACAAATGATGGATCATTTTGCTTATAGCTTTAAAGTTATGTTTTATTACAATCAGTTAAAGCTCATATTTATTAAAAATTGCTTAATGTCAGGGAATAGGTAGAGTATTACTCAACTTCTTTTAAATTCAATTTAACAAAAAAAAAAAACTTTTAGGAACACTTTTTTCGTCATTATCGCATTAATTTGTAAATTATTAAAAACCTCTAGGTTTTTCTTCTTCTAAGAAATAAATATTAAATCAAATTCGTCAAGTCTTTAAAAAGCTCCAGTAACTTAGGGAATAGTAGATAATTAGTATTCTGCAATGGAACCGACTGCCACAGAATTGATCTCCTCCTTCTATAAAATGTTTGACTACACATTAAAATAGCGTAAAAAATTTAATTCATACACAAAAAATACTGTAAAATAATTTTTTTTTTGCGACAAAAGTCGTGCAACATTTAAAATATCATTATTGCTATGTTTTGCATATATAAATATAACTATTATCTTTTTCTAGCACAATTGATATAAAAATATATCAAAAACTTCTAAATTTTCAGATTAAGCCAGCAACTGCTTGACGAGGATCTAATTCTAATACAAATCATTAACAACGAGGGCATTCTTTTTCTACGCAGACCCAGAGTCAACCCGTTACAATTTTTTATAGACATTTTCCCTCTTTAATATAAAGATAATAAAATATTTCAAGATAAGCCAGTTTTTAGCAAATTGTATGTATAAATTCAAATAAAAATCACGCATACGCCCGAGTGTACGAAATGAAATAGAATTCAAAATTTTGTCAATTTTATACATTGAAGTATGGCATTACAGAAGGATGAAAGTTTTATATAGTACTTATATGCTCTAAGAAAATTTTATAAAATAATAATATACACTGAGTTACAAAAAAAGTGGCGCACCTTGAAACTTTGCAACATTTTGAAGTAACTTAAACAAATAAACGTTTTTCTGGTACAGATTTGTTCATTAACATAAAAGTAAGTCATTCATGTAATAAAAAACGAAAAAATAGGAAGAACTTAGAAATAAACCATAAATTAAGGAAAATGGGCATAAACTTCAATTTTACATTTTTTACATTTTTTTTTTTTTTTTTTTAAACTAGTCCTTGTTTCTTCAATAGTGGGTATTGCCTCCACGAACATCTAATAAAGCTTTAATTCGCCTGGGCATACCTTGGATAAGGTTGTCAAAATGATAACAACACATCAAAAAGTATGACTGCGCCACTTTTTTTGTAACTGAGTGTAGTTTCTGTACGAGTCTTATATTATACAAATAAGAAAGCTAGAAGAAACCGAATTGTCTTAGAAACTATATAATTTAATAACATAGCGTCGACTAAAGATGCAATTTTCGCAAATCCACTTTTTACCAAAAATTAGTTTTTTGGAAATATATCATTTTGGCATTGAAATTTACGTTTGATTTAAAAAAAAATATATTAAATGTCTCAATAAATCGCAAAAAAGGCAAATAAGAAAACCTCATAAATCTAAGTAGCTTATTCAGAAATTTTCAAACCACGTAAATCCACAGTGTTTGAAGCAAAAGTGTTTTATGCAAAGGCATTGAACCTGAAAAGTCATATTTATCGCTAAAAAAGTGTTTTTATGAAATTTGTTTTGTGTAATTTGAAAAAGTTTCTTGAATTTAATTGAAATCCTTCAAATGTTATATAATATTTTTTAAGTAAAAGACGTCTTTTATGAAAAAGTGGATATACTTGGTTTTCTATCTTCAGCAATTTATATCAAAAATGGATTTGCGTGCTTTTCTTATATTCGCCTTAAAACAAACACGGAGGTTATCTCACAAGCCCAGAATACTTATATGTTTTTAATAAAGTTGAAGAGGATTCGACAAGCCCTTTTTTCAATCAATGTGGAACCAGCACTATCGAACTGGATCGATACCATGCTTCAACGAGAATGACAATGCTGCAATGGGTAACAGCAAGTTAAAGGTAAGAACATGCAGAGGTACACCACAGGGCGGTGTACTTTCACCTTTACTTTGGCTTCTGGTTGTAAATCAGATTCTGCTCAAACTCAATCTAAGCGATGATGACATCGTTATAATGCCCTCAGGCAAATATATCCCCACACTTTGTGAGCTCATACAATCTGCCCTTAACAAGCTCAATCTCTGGGCCAATAACTGCGGGCTTAATTTAAACCCACAGAAAACAGAGCTGGTTCTATTTAATAATAAAAGGAACATTCCGGTCATAGATGCGCCAACCATAAATGGAATACCATTGAAGTTTGCTAGTACAGCAAGGTATCTTGGCCTGGTTCTGGATAGTAAACTGAACTGGAAAGAAAATATAAAAAAGAGCTTTTCTCTCTCAATTGCATTTTATACATGTAGCAGAATTTTTGAAAAAAAATGGGCGCCTTGCCCCAAAACTATAAATTGAATGTATACGGCCATTGTAAGGCCAATTCTGACCTACGCATGTTTGGTCTGGTGGCCCTTTTTTAGATAAGGTAACAAATCTTAAAAGTATGACAAAAATTGGCTTGTATAGGTACAACTAGTGCCATGAAAACAATACCAACCGCGGCTTTAGAAACGTTCCTATCACTCGCCCCACTTGATATTTTCACAAAAGAAATGTCGGTCAAGAGTGCTATCAGGTTTATGCAGTGTGATAACTGCGGCCATAGCGAAATCGATAACTTTACTGACATAGAAATAGAGACTGACTACATATCACCATACATTGACTTCAATCCAGTAGCCCTTACAGACATCCCATCAAAGGAAATATGGAAGGAAAACCAAGTCATAAATGAAGACCATGTATCGGTGTTCACGGACGGGTCCAAAACTGAAAATGGTGTTTGGTCACCCTCCTATAAACAAATCGATTGTGTTTTTCAAACAGAAGTGCTAGCGGTGTGTGAGGTAGCTAAATATCTCGCAACACTTAATCTGGGTCAAGAAAAGTTGACATTTTCATTGATAGCCAGGAGTCAATCAAAGCCATTTCATCAATAACAACGAAGTCTAAACTTGTGGATCGTTGTCGAAGAGAACTGAGAATACTGAGCAGAACAAATACAGTTACTCTGAGATGGGTGAAAGAACACTCTGGATATTTATGGCAACAAAATGGCAGATGTACTGGCCAAAAATGGGTCAGCTCACGACCCCAGCCAAATAATACACTCAGTTCTGATTCCTTTGGAATTGGTTAAAAATAGAATACACCAGGGATTCCAAAAAATTTCAAATGACAGATGGTCGGCACTTGAAACGTGCCGTATGTCAAGGAATCTGTGGCCAGACATATTTACGAAGAAAACTGCGAATATCTACTGAAACTATGCAGGCCAACTGTCTCTTCTAATTGGAATCCTTACGGGTCACAACTCAATGGTCACTCACATGAGCAAAAAGCGCATAGGAACATCTGACTTACATATGTAGGCTGTCAGAATGAATAAGCAGAAGAGGACCTAGCCTGTCTCCAAACAGAAAAATTACTTTTGGGGAATTTTTCTTTGACGATATTGATGATATTTACAAAAACCCACTTAAAAACATACTAAAGTTCACTCAGAACTCAGGATGGTTCAAGGAGTCACCACACAATTGATATAACTTCTTCTTTTTACTTTTTCTTTCTTTCTTCCTCTCTTTTCCTTTCGCGTAGTGTATTCTATTTTTTTTATCTATCTGGGGAGCACAATGGATCCGCGAGATTCGAGTGAGATGATTCGGGTTTTACCATATCATCACCCCTACAAACCTAACCTAACCTATAGATAAAATGAGAACGCATGGGAAACCAAGGTTTAGAGACATAATTTAATTTAATTTAAACCTTTTGCATTCCTTCAAAACTCAAGAAGACTTACAGGTTATATGCTTTTATACATTTAACGGTTAAAAATATCATTTAACATAATGGTGTTGATATTTCATATTGTGTATCTACCTAATATTTAAACGTTTTTAAATTAAATTTTATCCTAAATCGGATTTATTTTAATTTTGCCATACTTACTGAAAGCACTCTGTTTATAAATATTCATAAATAATTATATTGTTTCATTTCTTAAATAAATATTTTTGTTTTTTTTTAACAAATATATGTACATATGTCAAAGTCATTAATCAGTTTATATTTAAATTTAAATCACATCACCATCATAGTCCTCTAGATTTGTTTTTTTTATTTTTTGAGGATAAAAACATAATATATTTATTAAAATTATATATTTTTTGCATTTAGTCCATGCAAAAATGGCGTTTCGTGTAGATTTTCACCATCGACTCATAAATTGACGAGTAAAGCATAATTATCAATACGCAAATTTCCCTTTGTTCTTGTAACTAACATAATCTATGTATGTTTATATATAGTATATAGAATATGTATTATAAACTCTTCATTATAAACTTTAACCTGGCCACACCACTGGTAAAAAATTCCAGTTTGATGATTTCAATCGTAATCTTATTGGTTACAGTTCACGTTTGGCTTCAGTAAAAAAATGGAGTAAATTGAAATAGAACAAGCGGCAATTTGCATTTTGACAAGATGTTAACTATTCAACAATGATGAATTTATGGTGAGCATGCACAAGAAATGCCAATTTTTTAAAAAGATGATAGGTTTTTTACTTGATTGAAAATAATATTCATTTAATTTTGTTTTAATAGGTACATAGTAAGAATTTGTATCATAAGACTTTTCTTTGTACATACATATTATATTTAGTTTTATGCAAACATTTTTTGTTTGCACAAAAATCAGTTTTATCTTCCTTTTCATTTAATTTTTTTTTGTCATGCAATAGATAATCTTTATGCATGAAAGCAAAAGCCTATCAAAGGACAGAGTCATCACACATCATTAAAGCTCCTTTGAACAACATTTTTTTATTTTTCAATTTTACAGTTTTAGATCCTAATCAACAATCCATAGTTCGAGGCCACCCGTCATACAAAAGAGCAAAATAGTTTAGCGTTTAACCAACATTCAACCACAATCTATTTCAAAATTATTTTTTTTCAATGGCGACAGTAAAATTCAATGTTGCTTTACTTCCCGCGGGTTTTTAAAATAACACATCATTTATATTTCAAAACGAATTGCCACGCCACATAAAGGACTCTATATTTCGTTATCTAATGTTCTAAATCCATGTTTGGACGAATGTTTTATATTTTTATTTTATTTAATCTTACCTTCTATACCAAAAATTAACCAGGTGCATAGGAATATCTAACAACGCACAAAACAAACACAAATTCAAACTTATTCAACCAGATGCAGTTTAAATCGTTTCTCATCACCAGAGCCATTACCCTTTTCAACTAAATTTGCTAAAACAATTTCCCATCAGGCAGGACAGATGCACTCTTTGCAAAAGGACACACATACCGGAAACTCGGCAGGGTAATGCAATGCAATAAAAGCAGGGCTGGATTTAATTTTTCTTCATTTGACTGGAAATTTATTGGATTAAGGGCCAGTCTTTTCAGCTCTGGTTATTTGTAACCACTGGTTATTTCAGTTGTTAACCATATATTTTGTATATGTTTCTATGGTTACCAGCATATGGTTAAATTTAACCAGAGCTGAAAAGACTGGCCCTTAAAATTACATTATGTGTATGAAATATTGGAAGGGAAATGTCAGCTGGTTGTCGAAAATACTTACAAGACGGAAAAGTAATGCCATAAAGTGAAATTGCGTCAAATATTTTTGTGCTTTGCGACACTTTATTTGTTGACTAGCGTATATATTTAGTTTACAATATATAGCGGTAGACACCTTAAGAATGCAGAATTATCATTGCTGTTTAATTGACCAATTATCATAACTTTTGCTTTATACTGTTTAACAATAAAAATAAAATCGGCAAAATTATATAAAAAAATTGTTTAAAATTGTTTAAAGCAATATGCTAAGCATAAATTCTAATTCTATTCTTCTTCTTCAACAAATGGGTTTTTAACTTTAAAGCGAATTATTGAAAAACATGCGGTTTTATTGAGTTGCTAATTTTGTAAAGTACTAGAAAGAAAACGCGCATCATTTATCAGGAGACAAATCATCCTATACGAATGATTTTTGAATTAAGATACGAACTCAAAAGCTGGACATTTGATTTTGTTTTATGTCAAAACAAAACTGTATTTTTTTCTATTATTGGATGATTAAATAGTGTTGTAATTTTCATCAATCAAGGTCTACGTCTATGGTGGCGAAGCATGGCTAAAAAACAATAATAGGTCACCTCCATTTTTCCAGAATTTACAATGCACACAAAAAGATTGGTTGAGAGTTTATCAGACAACTGATTTTTTGTAATAACGAAACCTTTCGAGCCTTGCCAAAATTTCTAAATCAAATTTAACCCTGTTCTTTCACCCATATTATGTTTCAGAGTAATGGATTGCTTTGCTCACCATGTATCACACCGAGACTAGATGCAGTTGATGCTGTTTATTAAATATGCAAAACCTTGTCTCGACCATCAAATGGGGACTTATGAACGGAAGTTGTTTATCGTTATATATAGGCACATATAGAAGAGCCTAGCTTTTAATAATAATGTCGACGGTATTATAAGGCTACATCGAACCAAGGCAGAAAGAGGAATAGTTTAACATCTGCCTGATGTCGCAGCACTTTCACACATGTCGCTCTTCTAGAGTGCTGACAGTTTGTGATATCATTTTCATGCTTCGTGTGATTTATATATATAGATATAAGCATAGACAAGCAGATTGCAGATAAAGATATAAATATAGAAGGCTGGAATCAAAATGCTTGACGCACTAGATTTGCCACTAATTGATATGATTATACCATGGGATACAGGAAGGTAATTATTATCCCACACCCAACGTCTCGTCAGCCGGGACGGCAAACCGATAGATCTTATATTGCATATATAGATGATGCCGGTAGAATCCCCACCCACTAGATGGCAAGACAACAATTTTTCACCTGTCGTGTTATTCACGAAATATTGAGGATTTTATGAATAAAATTATGCGCTTGACTTTAAATAGCTGCACAAAAGCATTTAATAGAGTGGAAAACCATTTGCAAATGCACCCCCTGTAAATATTATGTATCTACAAACATATCAATGACATGCAATACCTCTAAATCTCTATAGAAATTATGGTAAATGAGCGTTGTCGGCACACTCACTGTGTGTAAATATACGTTTTGCATTTTGATTGCATGCGGTTAATAATTTAATTCGCTTGGGGTAGTAAATTGAAATTTTAGCTAAAAGTGGCAGGTCTGTGATTTTCTGTGAAAAATGAAGTATTCCAATTCAATTTAGCTTGTGGTGTTGAGAGAGTGCTGGCAGAAACTATGAAATTTTAGTGGCCGACAATGGTAGGTATATAAAGTACTTTAAGATACTATTCACTGAGAAACTGCAACTGCATTGTGTGGGTAAAAATTGTTGTTTTCACAGAATAAATTGGACAACCATATATAGTTTTATGACTTCGATACATGATATGGTTTTAAGTTAGAAAGTATGAGTAGTTAATATAGAGCTGCAGGAGTTTCTAATGGCATGCTGATATTTCAGAATCTTTATAATCCTTAACTATAACGCTATATGTAAGTGTATGGCCATTATAAATTATTCAAATATGTGAAAGTTTTATATCTAACCAAGTGAGGTGTTAAAATTTACCGCATCAATTGACTTGTCGCCAACAGTCTGGAAAACGGAGCTGCTCTAACATTAAAAAAAAAAAAGAACTGAATTCAGTATAGAAATTATTAATATCAATGTGCGGCTAATATTCAACTCATGGGCCAACGGTAGCACACATTCCCACTAGTGGGTTACTCGCATTGGGTTATCTGGCCTGCAGTCCGAAGATAAAACAAGTCATAAATATTTCCTTAATCGGCATGTCAACCTTATTGGTTACCGACCATTTCAAGATATGATGATAATGTACGCCTGAAAGAGTATCAAAGCTGTACCCATGCGAACATGCTACATCCTAGAGCAAGACTTTTTCGAGAGACTAGAATCAGACAGGGACAAAGAAAAGAGGGGTAAAGATGATTCTACGAAGAAATAACATAATTTCTCAAAAACCTTAGACACATTTTGGCATCCGGTTTTCTGTTTTTGACTAAAAATTAATAAGAGCATAGAATTTTGAAAATAAAAATAATAGTTAATTACATAAAATTTTGAAAAAAATTAGTTTAAACATTTTTTTTTTCAAAATTTTGAGTTTGAAAATTATTTTTTTTAAAACTGTTCACTTAAACAACTTCATTTAAAAATTAAATAAAAAAATAGTTTTCTGGCTTTCCAAAAAAATATATCAAAGCTTTGTATCATTCACCGTTGTTTTTAAATATTTTTTTTCTGATTTAAGTCAATTTTTTAGAAAATCTCCCCTCCCCTTTTTGGTACACCTTAAACCAATCACCCTGTATATGCATGTGTATGGGCGTACGGGAGTATGCATATATGATATAGAAAATGAGTTTTTTTTTTTAAATAATTTTCTCGTTAGTTTTAAGTCATCATGAATTTTAACTATAAGTTATTTTAAATCGAAAGGCATTGTTTAAGTATCGTCATAGTTTAATTAAGAGCGCCTGCATGGGGCCAGTAAGTTAGTTAACTTAATTTGTAAGCTAGTTGTTAAAGATTTTGTGTCTAGCATTAAGATAGATATAAGGAAATGAAAAATAAAAAATGAATTGAAATGCAAAAATGCAAGCATCGGCTTATGAAAAAATGTTTCCTAACACACTGGTCTCACTTCTCTTCATTACCATTTTCTAGTGCATTTGCAAAAAATTATGCAAAAAAGTTAAAAGATTTGAACCGTATAGACCTTTTCTGCACAAAGCTATATGTTGTTGGTTTTATAACCATACCAATTATGTTCTTACTTAAAAATGATAGGCTTTCACACATAACTTGTTCAAATAGCTTAGGAGTGCAAGATAATTTAGAAAAGAGTCTATAATTTTAAATGTCTGTTTTATCACCGTTTTTTAAAACGGAAGTGAGAAATTAATTCTTCGAAATACCAGGAATTTTCCCAGATCTTAAAGAAAGTTCAATCAGAAATTGCAAGGGCTGCACTAATATATTTTAAAACAATTTTTCACGACGATTGGGAGTATCACATTTGGGTTACAAGAGTAATCTTCGGGTAGATATATTAACGTTTATTCTTCATTGACATTTAAAAGGAAATCGATGAAAGAGTTAAAAAAAAATTTGGCAAGGCATTGGAAATATCACCGGCATTTTGTAAAGAAGAGTTCTCATGTACAAAACATGCTGGGAAACCGTCCGAATTTTTCTTTGAGTAAACGAATGATGCCATTGTTTGAGTTCGTTTTTGAAGAGTTTCACATTTCGTTAAGACGATTGGTGTATAAAGATTTCGAAAGACTTTTTATGCCTCTGCATAAAAAAAGATTTCGAACTGGGCAGTACACTGTTCGTAGATTTATTGGAGAAAAAGTTGTTATATATGCTTCACTCGTATAAGAAAAGCAGTAAACATGTCCTACAAAACTCTTGTACATTTCCGGGTGGTGCCGGGCGTTAATATTAAAAAGAAATAATAATTTTAAAGTTTTCACTTACCTTTAATTCATAAATAAAGTCCGTATCATCTAGAAGCACTATCCTGACGGGCATTATCCTTGATGGTCTGCAAAGGCAATCCATGATGCAGCACGTTTAAATGTATAGCTATTCCGCTTCTGTAAATTGGACCAAACTTTTGTTTTTTTCCTCTCTTCCTTTTTAAAAATGTTCCTCTTTGCGTTGAGTTTCTTCACAATTTCTCCATAAAAATTGTTTTATATTCATTTTATTCATCACAGCCAACACTGTCGCAGTGTGTTTTCTTTATTATTTTTTTATTTTCATGTATCCTGAAGCGAAAATAAATTGAAAAAAGAAAATCAATACTTATATCTACACATTTTTGTAATTACATTTATGTATGTGCATGAGAATATAATAAACAAATTAAAGCAAAATGTATAAACAGAAATTGTGAATATTTTTTTAGGGGTTGTTGCATATGCTGCAGAAAGTCAACAACTCCATTATAATAATTTTTGTTTCATCCTTTTTGCGATGAATAAAAGGCGTTTGTATTTTTAATTACTTTTTGCATTGCAATTTAAAATTTTAACTGGAAATCAACAGGTTAACTTCGAATTTCCTTAAATACAGGAAATGTTTATTTGATTTTTTTTTTTGGAAATGTTATCAAACATTTTAATAAGTGACATCATTAGCAATTCTTTTAAAACAAAAAAAAGTAATTTTATGGTTCCTTCTTCCCGACAATCATAAATGCATCTCTGGTTTAAAGTGACACGTATAATTTGCGTGGGATAGACACACGCAAACTGTTAGAAACAATTTTATATTGTTCTTTAATAACTATACATGTTAGCAATGTGTTCTGTGTGATGAGACCTTACTGTTTTGGAAATACCTTCACACCAGCAGGTCATTGACAAGAACTTGAGCTTAGAAAATTTCACCAGTATAATAGTTTTCTGCTATATTCCTATGTAGGTACTTTTATTTTACAATTGTACAATAGGTATACTTTACTCGTTTTTACTGGCGAATATAGGCATTACTTGTGACTAAGTATAATCTCACGCGAAAAAAACACTCTTGACAAAAATGAGTCGGACTCGGTTGTATCAGTCAGTACCGTTAAGACCATAGACAAGATAATTAACAAGACAAATGGCCAAAATCCCTCTTACAGAGCAAACCGGTAAAATTTTAAGGAATCCATAGAACGGAAACTTTTTAATTTCGACCCTAATTTAAGGGCTCTTTACTTACGGAGGCAGAAAAGAAGGAAATCTAATCGATCTTGAGGGATCTGCCATTATGAACCCATCAGTATTATACCTAATTTGTTGGTATTCGTTTCGACTATGATGGTTAACCTTAAACAGTTTGGACGGATTTAAAGTGTTTTCCAAAAGTACGCCAATGATATGCATAATGATCATTTTTTCGTTTTTATTAAAACCAGGATATTATCATCTGTAAATCAAAATCTCCAATTCTGTTTTTCTACATATATTTTTCCGTTTTTGATTTTAAGAACAAAAATATTGGTGAATTTCTCTTAACTTAAGAGAAATGCAAGAAAAAGAAAACTACACTGAATTTGCCATGAGATTCCCTCAAAAGCAGGGCCAAGGGAAAGAAAAATTACATATTTGACGGGAAACTTTGTCATACTTCGACGTCACGGTTGGAGGAGCTTGCCTCATCATCGTTGCTGTGGGTACATCATGTGTGTAGGCTCTGCATCATACGCAGGCTAGGGTACGTGGGTTTTCCACAAGTTGGCGACAATCTCATCTTAGCAACACAACGATATGAACGACGACGACTAGGACGAGGACGTTGATGACGATGACGATGACGATGCGACGTGCCGACGTGTGACTTGTTTGTAATATGTAATGTGTCTCTAGTGTGCCTTTCAGCATGCGAGAACGATGAGTTGCGACGTTGCGAGTTAAAGGAGGGACTTGAAACACAAGAGAGCAGCAGCGCACATAAATAAAGCCAACTCGTCCCTTCATCCACCCGGAAACATCACCCAGCATATTATAAAATATCCCTTTGGATGTAGTAAAGTGAACTTTTTGGAGACACACAACATCATTTTGTACGGAACGCGATGCGAAAATAATTTTCTATATTTTCACTTTTTCTTTGTTCATGAATATTTTTTTTTTTTTTTTGTATATCAACTTGCTCAGGAAGGTGGTCGTGTGCGTCTGGCATTGTCTTAAAGGCATTTTTCCCAGCTTGACAGGGAAGAGGGAGGCAGGTGTGGAGGCTTGAATATTTAAATCACTATACTTCAAGTGTCAAGAAAATGGAAATGGAATTATTATGGTGTTGAAATGAATCAATGGCAACTGGGAGTAACACACATTGTTTCCTCTCTGGTGGAAGCTGATGGTGCTGCCATACCACAAGATCATGTCTTGCCAGGTAATCAAAAAGATTAGATTTTATGATTTATGCCATGCGTGAAAAAAGAGTTTTTTTTTTATTGTTTTGACAGTTGATAAGGGGTTGGTGGTTTAAAAAGATGAACTTTTTTGCTGATTTTTGAAGTAAAACTTCTTTATAGGGGGTAAGCTAAAAAGTAGATACACACAAAACTGTGAGACGCGATTTGTCCGTCGGCGATCAGATCGCAGCGTTGCCGATAATGCACTATCTTGCTATTATGGCACGTTTTCTTATAATTGGCACTGTGTCACTAAAATACTTCATATGGCACTTCATATTATTATTTATAATTACCTATATATATCCTTTATTTACTTTCATAATAATTTTTCTAACCTCATTTTGTCTGTGATTATTAGATTTTGGCACATTTTCTATTAATTCTTTACTTATTTTATTACTTTATTATGATTATTTGAATTTTTCGAGTTCTTTACTTAATAGGTATATTTTCTCTTTGTGGCAAGCAATTGATTCTAATGTCACTTTTTGTTTTTAACTGTGGCCGTGTCACTCACAAAAATATATTTCCGGCAACGCTGTCTGTAGTTGAGTTGACATAGAAAGAAGAACAAGCAAAAAAAAAAGAATAGGTAGAGAATGAAAGATAATGAAAATTGTAGGAGAGAAAGAGAGAAACGTATGTGATGTGGTGGCCTGAGAAGACGGAATCGCTCGACCTCGTGTCCAGTGTTGGCTGAATTAACTACACTATATTTAGTACATCATTAACTACGCGTAGTAAATTGAAAAACTATGGATATATTTCACTTGATTTAAAAACCGGGTAATAAAACAGAGTATTGGCTTTCAAAAAAGATATAATACTTAATTGTAGGTAATACCGTTATTTTTTAATTATTTTTTTTCCATTGTTAGTACTTTTTTAATTAAACTGCTCCTCCCGTATTGTATTTGTCCTTTCTTCAAAAATCCGTTATCAATTTTCGGCGCCAAAGTTATTGTACTCGCCCCGTTTATTTTACTTCAGTTGTGGCACACTCGTTATTTTTTTAAAGTTTTATTTCTTTCCGTTTCTTAAAAGATTTAATATTTTTTTTCTTAAAGTTGGCATCGCTGAAAATACCTTGCTCTTACCGAACAAATTTAGTTCTTATATAAGCTCAACAGATCATGACACTGATTTAGCTAAATTGACTTGATTAAGCTAAATCATATTATTAATTGTGTTATTTACCTTACGCCTTACGTTTCCATAATTTATATTTACGTGATTTAAAAATGTTTTATTATAAATTACGTGTCATGGTAAATCATTATAAAAGAAAACGAACATACTCAAAAAAAAAAAAAAAAACAAAAAAAAAGGGCACCTGGTCGCACAAACTTTCTCTTGTTGCAAGTTACCTGAGTGTTTAAAGTACAAACGGAATATCTTATAAAGATTCAAACCAAAATCAAAGTATGAAAAAAATTTTCTTTAATTAATGTGATTTTTGGAAAAAAAAAATTCAAAACCGTTGAACCGGTTTTCGAAAAATAGATTTTTTAAAAACATGCAGGTTCCTTAAACTTAATTTATTACACATTGAAACTAAATTTCATAAAAATCAGTCAACTGGTTTTTGAAATATTGAATCCAAAAAAACAGTTTTTCAAAAATTATTTAAAACTTAACAAAAACATTTTTGAAAAATAATTTAATTCCATGTTATTTTAAATAGCTAGTACAATTTCAGTATTGAGTTTCATTAAAATCGTTTAAGCCGTTATTGAGATAGTCGAAATTTAAATATACCGTCATATGGCAGGTACCGTTAAACGATTTTCTTGAAAGTTTGGTTTTCTACTATTTTATAGACCTTCTATAGGTATATACCTTATTACACATGTGAAATTTGGTTGAAATTGTTAGAGCCGTTTTGGAGAAAAATATAATTATCGATAACCGTTATATGGCAGGCAGTAAATAAAAAGTTGCACCGACAGCTCCGAAAAACCAAAGCCTAGCCTAGTGACTTACACTCTCAACCAAAACAATATTGTGTGGGTTATTATAGTTCTACAGGATTGGAGGGTACACATAGTTTTTCGAACGACTAAGGTGAGATGCACTTTTTCATGACAATGATATTCTTAGAGGTTTTTTCACTCCCTCGCCAGAGGCAGTGTCCCAAAAAAAAACATTAGGTGTACTCACAGCTTGTGATCCGGTGTCCAATATAAATATCAGTTCACTGCATTCAAACAACACTTTAATTTTCTGTATTTCCCCTTATAAATATTGACCTGTTTCACAAACACCTCACATAACCATTTAATCGATTTGGCAACTCCATATTAAATAACATTCTTCTTAAGTGGTAAAATCTCTTGGCCCAACTTTTTACACTTCGTCAGTTCATATCCCAGTTTCAATGATGAGTATATATGAATGATGATAGAAATGATGATGAATGCGGATAAAGAAAAGTCCTATTCGTATAATTATATATATACATTTCGTGACTAAAGTGTAGATATACCTTATAAACCTAAGTGCTATGTATAGAATAATACGCTACTTGCGTTCCATGGTATATTTCATATACATACCTACATTTATGTTTTTCCTCAAGTATCTCATATATACAATATGTGACAACTCTATATCCATGAGTCTATGCTTATACTTATTTGCGTAAATCACAGCTACGACTATGTGGTATTTTTGCTGACTTTGCTGCCTAGAGAAATAGCGTTGTGAACCATACAGTTTGTTCAGCTCATAATAACATGTCGTCACTCCATTCCATCTTGGACGAGTTGGATTGCTTCCACAAACAGTTCACTGAGTGTTAACATGTTTGCCTATTAGTTTTTATATATTTTTTTGCCCTATTCTCCTGGTACCTCTTAGAGACGTTATGATGCTTCGAAATATTTAACCCTATTGAATACTGGAATGATGAGTGGTGTATAATATATCTAGGGTATAGTTGGAATAAAGAGGTGATGATGGCACCGAAGCAAGTCTTGATTCTTGATTAACGCTTTTGCTCCATAACCTGCAAATGGAAACAAATTCAAAAATTAATATAAAGAATAATAAGGTCTTTTTTTTTAAGGTAAGGGTAAAAATTGTAAATGAGAACTCTTGTGTTTGATCAAAGATATCTGACAAATACCAGAGTTATAATCAAGGTATTAAGGGGGTCGCATTTAAATTAAAAACTTTAATAACAGTCCAGTAAAATTAGCTTTAAAACTTACAAAAAATAATGTAGTCGAGATTATCTTTTTGCTTTAAAAAGTAGGTAGAAGTGTACCGATTATGGAATACCAAATTATAAATAGCAAGGCCGTAGCCAAGGGGGGTTCCCAGGGGTTCAACCCCCCTCCCCCGAATTTTTTAGAAATGCATTTGTAAATCAACCTTTTCCGCATAAGTATGAAATTTGTGCTCAAATAATTAGTGATTATGTTCAAAACTTTCTGATTTTAGTTTTAAGCCTACGTAGTTAGGTACCAACATAATTTTCGATGAATTTAGTAAGGTAGATCTAACAGTTTTTAAATACAACCTCAAACAACACAGCCCCAAACATACAAACCTCAAACATACAATCCCCTTCATGCGACTTAGTGTCTGAATTGGAACATGTGGAACTAATAACAAACACATTCCAAGGAATACGTGAAAATATCGTTCCAGAATTCAAAACAATTTTTGAGACTGCACAAAACTTAGTATGTGTTGTGGATGAAAAACTCCAAATTCCACGAATTGTGTCAAGGCAACAGCACAGACAAAACGTGAGCACAACGGATCCTGAAACCTATTTTAGGATAAGTATAATGATTCCTCTTTTAGATGACTTTTTAAGTCAGCTTAAAATAAGATTTGAAAATCATAAGTCCATATTTTCCTCTTTGTGCATTTTAATTCCATCGATCCTTGGCAAATGTGAACAAAATTACAACGAAGAAAACTTCAAATTTTATAGATCTTTTTTGGATTGGGACACTTTAGAAGCTGAGATTACGTTATGGAAGACAAAATGCCATAGACAAAAAGATACAGAGCGTTCAAAGAGTGCAATAACAGCTCTTGGGGAATGCAATAAGGATCTGTTTCCTAACACCCACAAGCTTCTCAAAATTTTTGTGACACTACCGGTTTCCACGTGTACACCGGAAAGAACATTTTCGACAATGAAACGTCTAAAAACTTAACTTAGAAATTCTACCGGCGAAGAAAGACTAACAGGATTGGCATTAATGTCAATTCATCGACAAATCGAGATTGACACTGAGGAAGTTTTAGACATATTTGCAGCACAGAAGACCAGAAGATTAAATTTAATTTTATAAAAATGATATACTTATATGTTATTTAATATCTTTTTTATAATAAAATCTTAAAGAGTGATGATAAATGTACCTACCTAATAAATAATAACTTAAAATTATTTTTAAAAAATATTGGTAAAATCTTTGAGTTTTTCAAATTTCTTTGAGAGTTTTCTTGAAAAACTAAGTATGCAATTGTATTTTATTAGCAGTACTCTACCTAGGAAAAAATATTGAAAATCGTTAAAGCAGTTTTTTTTTACTGTTTTCTTTTTTAATTTTTGAAAAATATTTTGCAATTTTTTGAGTATTTCAATACACCGAAATCTGTAGTTCATCTGGAAAAAATATTGAAAAAATTCGATATTCGTGATATGGATTCGTGACCCTAATATGGACTACTCAGGATATTGTATGGAACTGCTCATAAAACCGCCAAATTAAAATATGTTTAATAAAAAATATAATCTCTGATGAATACAGTATTTTTTGCAGATATTTGTTCATTTTTCTGCTAATTTGACTTGACTACTCCAAGAGTGTAGCGATAGGTCCGCTCTGATACAATAGAACAAACAAGGCACGTAAAGGTGTTCTTGAGGATAGCTTTCGTCATGAGGTTGTCTTGCCAAACATTATTAATATTGAAGCAAAAAATAGTTGTTTGTTTAGTCTTCTATTGTCATTTAGGTTCATTTGGAAGAATTAAGTTAAAATTAGAAAAAAGAAAAAAAAAATATTAGTATTTCGATTCAAAAAATAAATTTGGGTAACATCCACAAACCAATTTTCGTGTTGCCAAATCAAATTTTATTTTCTTTCTTGTCTATCTTATTATTGTTTTCAGAACTCCCTCCCTTTCCAAACAATTATTTTTATTCTCTCATCATAAATTTGATATCCCACGTCAATTAATTTGAATTTTCAGGTTATTATTTGCGTTGAAAATTTCAAAAACTGCTTTTATTTAAATTTAAGCTTGTTTTGTGTGTGGCCACGGCTTCCTTTAAAATGTTTCTCATTCAAATGAAAGTGTGACCTGACCAGGAAGGCACTAAGTAAAAATTTAATTTGCTGTCTACGATTTTTATTTATATTTGTCTTTTATATGATTTTCATTGTTTTCATTAATTTTTTTATTTTGACCATATATTTTTTAGAATTCCCTTGTTCCCAATATGGAGTACTATGTTACTAATGTGAAATCCTATTCACACCCCGGTATTCCATATTAGAAACAATGTTGCTCGCTGAGCTAAACAAAGTAAAAACTTACTGATTATTTACCTGGGAGGGATTATTTATTTACTTTAAAGTTGAACTTTTACCAGTGAAGTGACTCATGAAAAAAAATTGTTTTAAAGTGAACCCAATTACGAAATACATACATATAAGTAAAATAAACTAACAATAATATGAGATGCACTTTATCAAAAAACAACTTGGAATTACTGTGCACGTCTACTACTGCAACCACAAAAATACCAACCGTGAATATGTGCATGAAAAGGAAGATTTAACTGTGATTTGTTACATGGCTTTAATAAGGTTGAGATTGCCTATGGATTTCCTGTGTGGTTCAACGTTGCACCATCTCAAATAGAAAAGATTCGGGTATTTGAGAGGCAGTCTTAGACACTGCCTTGGACTGCACAGAACAAATATTATTCCAACGAGGTTCTATACAACAGGGCTAACATAAACAGAATAGATAATTTTTTAATCAAGCTGATTCGGGGTCATATTGCAAGAGCGATGACTTCAACTAATGGCTTGATTTTCGGGGCTTACTACCCTAAAGATGAATACTACAAAAGTGTGTGTCTAAGCGGATTTATCCCACCCGACGCTTTCCTCTTTTTAGACAGTCGAGGGCTGATACAGGATAGTTCGGCGGTACCGCTGATCTACCACGTCGGCCGAAAAACTAAGGATAGGCGACTCCTTTATGGTCGTGACGTCGTCGCAGAAAGCGGAGCAGAGCGCCTTCGGTTCAGTAGGGCTGTGTCCGAAAGGGACCAGATAGATAGATTGGACCAAAATCGCCAGTTCTGGTGGTTGAATGATGGGTAAAATAACTAGTAAAATTTAAAAAATAAATAATAATAAAAGTTGACTAGTTGAGTTTATTGCCTTGGTTTGACTTACGCAGGTTTAGGTGTGTCCTTGGCTTTAAAAATAGGCTAACTAACTTACTAAATAATCTTAGTTCAAACAATTATGGTGGCACTAAAAAGAAAATAAACCGTTGCTGTGGCTGTTCTAGTCTTAAGTCATTTTAAGTAGTTTTAAGTGTAGTTTTAAGTTTTATAAAAAATTGAAAAATGGTACATATAATAAGTTTTTTTCCTAATTTTCTTATTTTTAAGTAATAAATGAATTTCTATAATATTTAAGCTAGGTACATAAATAATTTAGAGCGCTCGCATAGGGTCAGTAAGTTAGTTAAGTTAATAATTAAGCTAGTTGTTAAGGTTTTTGTCTAGCAAGTAAGTAGTTATAAGAAAATTGAAATATAAAAACTTAATATACAAAAAAAAAAGGAAGATTTAACTGAAATTAATAAATACGTACATATAACGTGGTTTTATAATGTCACACTATTCCATATTAGGAACGTATTCCATAATTCGTACACTTCCTCTACCATTTGAAGAATCTTAATCCACAAAGTCGACACAAAAAAATGTCTGCGTTGTCCGCCATTTCGAAAAAGACGTTAATGAGATTTTCTCGACTTCTGTTGGTCGTTTAGTTATTTTTTTTTTTTTACTTTTATCATGAAAAATATTTTCTACTGTGAAACAAAATGAAACAAAGATATTTTTAACAGATCTTTCCCATAAAAAGTTATTAGTGAAAAACTGTCAAAATTTTGAAAATAAATTTCCGACATAATCTGTAAGTTCAAAATTTCTGTACAAAATAAAATAATTAAAATATATCATAACAAAGTTTTTATCATGCAATTAAAACATTAGGTGTACTCAGGGCTCGACCATGGACACTAACCACTATGCCACGGGGCACTACAATGTATATGTGATGGAAATACGCTAACAAGTTTCATTTAAACGCTCAAATATATCAATAATACCAAAAACTTAATCGACGACCTTCCAGTACACAGACAGACCCTTCGTTTAAAGAACTATGACACTGTTCTTTAAACGAAGGGTTTAAGATGAAGTGGATTGGATAACCTCGAGATTGTTAGCAAGTGCAAACTTTTTAGTCAAAATCTTATAAATATGTCTACCGTAAGCAACGTTATCAAATTTACTTTTAATGATATGCCAAGTGGAGTTCTTCATTTCTTAGCATTGGGGTAGCAGAACCTACATCAAAAACTGACAATGTAGTGTTTTGCGAAGGCTTCGTGAAAACATATAACTTTATTTTATGATTTTAAATATTTTGAAAAGCAGTGTTGAGTTGATGCTTTGTTTTAAGCTGAAAGATATGTACATATTTAAGTAGGGATTTATATAGATGTAGGACTTTAAATTTATTTTAAGGATTTTTATATATGTATATTAGTATAAAAATTAACTTAAATGTTTATGTTTTAGGACATTGGCTTAAGTTTCAGGAGCAAATTAGTTTTATTTAAATAAACAGGGTGTCCCGAAACTCAACGTCAAGCGGGACCGGGTGATTGGGTAGGTTATACCCGTGCTGCAAATAGTAAGAAAAAAAATTCATCTCGCTGGGTTACGTTTCGCAAGAAAAATTAAGTTTGACTGAGTTATTGTTCAAACAAATTTTGCAAGCAAAATTTAACACTTCATATTTTTTAAAAAATGTATCACACTACCCACTGCAAATTGTTTAGAAAATTGGCCCTTTCTATCAAGTTTTCAAAATAGTTCAGCACTTGTCACTTGCTTCTTCCATAATCATGGTACCAAAATTTAAACCACTTTCGAGCAAGTAACATTTTAATTTTTTTTTTTTAAATAGGAACGTATTATACCTTATTGATGTAGTAGCTGTAGCCATTCCTTAAAAATATTGTTCAAGGGAGAAAAATTACAAAAATTATTTGTTTCAATAAATAACAAAACATTAAACATCGTTAACTTCTGATTTATTTCCGCCTCGCCTATTATTCATTAAGTCCGCTCCTGGTAAACTTTTATTTGGTACTCTAAATTTTGCATATTATAGTAGTAATGTCGACGTATGAATTGGTGTCTTGATTGAGAAGTGATGTGTGAATAAATCTATGGCACCTCCGCACCGTAAGTCTTTGTGCCTTAAAATATACTCTCCCACTATCTGGGGTTAGGGAGAAGTATATTCTTTTCGTTCTTTGACTGAAGTATATGAACTTTTTCCAAATTAAATAATGGCATAAGTCTTTAGAAAAACTACACTGAGTAATTTGATACACTATTATATATCTGAGGCATAACTAAAGGCTTAAACCAGTTTCACTCCAATATCTCTGTTCATTAATTAAAGTTTTAATCCTCGTTTTAATCAAACAAACACATCAGCACCAATGTAATGTTGTTGATGATGATGATGATAGGGTGTGTCGTATTATATGTTCTTCAATCCGGCATCTGAATCTCGATGTTGGGTGAAGAAAACTTAATGCTATTTCACAGCAGAAAAAAAAATTAACTTAAAATAAATAAAAGAGGGATCTTTATAGAAAATTATTTGTCAACTGTGCTACTGGTGGCAGGTCGAGTGCAAGTCTGAAATTGCAGACGGAGTGGGGTGTTTATTGGGTTGAATTAAGCTCACTCTTCTCGCAGCAGAGGGTCATTCATCCTGAGTGGGTGTTTGTACTTTAATTTAGTATAAATTACTTTAAGTTAATTGACATGAGAAAAGACTGCTGATGAAAGAGATATTTTTGTGATGAAATAAATAGCAATTCTGTGTTCACTGAATAGATAGAGAGGTGACTGAACTGCATAATACAAGCTGAGATTTAATTCACTATACTTTCAGTTTTGGTGGCAAAATTATTAATGAGGAACTAAAGATCTGCATCACATTAAAGTCTGAAAATAGTACCTACGAAAAAACAATTTTTCCATCATTGTATGAATAATGAGTATCTACATATATACATGTGTATACATGATGTACAGATATTTTTTATATACAGTTACGCAATTGCAATGAGCTCTTGTTTTTGCCGACTCGTAAGATTTGTTTTTATATGTGTGGTTACTCTTCTATGAAATTATTTTATTTCCATAAATGCTTATTGTCGGATATAGTATAGGAAGACATATTTATCAGCGATTTGATAATAATAAATTGTGATGGCAATTTTAGTGATATATATGTATATATTTCTCATTCTGATGTCTGGCAGAACACAGCTGTTGCGTTGAAGTGCTGCCAGGTAGTACGAATATAAGTTTTTAACTATTTAACTATTACTAATTAAATACTGTGATAATCATTTATTAATTAAAAAAAAAAAACAAAAACAAATTGAGATAACTATGTTAACAAAAAAATTCTTATCTCGATTTGTTGTTTAAATAAATTAATTGTTTTGGGAATTGGTTGTGGTGTTTTGATAAAAAAAATTGTAAAACGTTTTGCAAAAAAATTAACGATATCTCTAAGAACTCTGAATTTTTATAAATAATTCATTTATATTTATAGTATTTACCTATATACTTACTAGCAGGTATCCGTGCGTTGCTACGGCGCGTCTGAATAAACTCATATAATTGTTTTTTTTTTTAATTCCGGTCGTCTTTTTTAACAGTTTTCTTATTAAAAAGTACCTGTACGTTTCGCGGACTTAGGGGATTTTAACTTCCGGTTTTTTTGTCTCACGGTTATAGTTATAAAAAGTAACATCTCTTTTAATCCAATGTCTTATCCATCTACTTTCTTGATTTTATCCAAATCCGTTCAATAATTGAGACTTGGAAGCGAAATAAACACCCCAAAAAGTATACATAATTTTTGATTTTGGGTGTATCTTCATTACAAATACACATCCAATACATACATATGTAGAAAATACATAGTTAAACATATGTAGAAATACATAATTAAACTATTAGTTTTATTTTTTTTTTTCATATAATATTTGTTTGACGCTTCAGTCGATTCGATACGATTAAAATCAATAATCCAATATTTTATTTATTAATTACTCACATGTTTCAAGTGTAGAAACACACAGATCCCAAAGGATCAATGCGTTTTTCATTGATAAAAAGAACCCTGAACTACCACCACGCAAAAAATCATTTCTAACCCTTGCTCTGTTAAAAACAAAAAAAAAAATCCCACAGGAACCATTAATTTTTCTGGATAACAAAGTAACCTATATGTTATTCCAGGCTATAATCTATCTCTGTGCCGAATTTCATTCAGATGTGTTCAGTCGTTCTAAAGTGATCTTTGCTTTTGTGTTATTGCAGACTATAATATACCTCTGTGCCAAATTTCATCCAGATCCGTTCAGCCGTTCTGGCGTGATTGAGTAACAAACTTTGTTTCTGAAGTGGATGCGATTGTTATGCTAAACTATAGAAACCGCGCATTTTTTAGTTATAAAATTTAGCCTAAACTCTCATTATGCAATAAGTCATGCCGAGCCTTTGCTTTGTGAAAAAGGGAAAAATCCATTCCACGGGAACAGTAATTTTTTTAGGGATAAAAAGGAGCCTATGTGCTATTCCAGACTATACGCAATCTATGTGCCGAATTTCATCCAGATCCGTTCAGCCGTTGTGGCGTGATTGAGTAACAAACATACATCCAAACATTCACATTTATAATATTAGTAAGATAAGTTAAGTTTATAAGTTCTGTGCGAACCCCACGTTTACTATATGTTTGTCACGTAACCCAATGACTTGTGTAGCTTGCCATACCTTGGTGTTACTTGACTATACTATAGATGTGATTAATATCCCTTTCCCTCAGTTGCTTTTAGACTTCTACAGCCAAGCCGAATATAAGTGCATATGGTTATTTTGATCCGGGACCGCAATTGTTTAAAAAATCATTGTACGAATGAAATTGTCCGTGCTATAATATCGTAAGGATTTGGTAAAGTCTTGAAGTTCCCTGGGCCCCTAAACCTGAGCTGGAACACATTACTGCATTTCAGATCATCCATTTTTGTTGTCTTTGTTTTAGTCGCATCCATTTTGATTCTAAATTATTTTCACAATATGGTACCTATATCATTTAGTTGTGGTTGTGCCGTTGTGGTGTCGTGTGTTCCCAGATATTGTTGTTGTTGATATTATTGTGTTCCCTCTTTAGTCTTTAATGCACGAAGAATTATTTCTATTTCCGCGCGTATTTTCTTATAAGGTAAATATAACAACAAAACAATAAGTGTTGTTGTTCTTGCTTGCATTTCATCCCACCTGCGTATCCAATTGCCGTAGTCTTCCTCTTCGTAGCCGTCCGGCCATGTATAGTACCTTAATGCTAATCTATCATATATGTAGAATCGTAGACGCGGTTTCGCGTAGTATAAGTTGGTATTGGTACGTGTGTCTACTGTCAGACTCAGGATTGCACCCACAACATTTTTTTTTTTATGGTAATTCAGACCATATTTTCTGGGATTATGACAAATAATCCGCTTTTACACCACCTCCACCACTTTCCACCACCTCCACCACCAGCACCACATCACAACCTTAAATAAGAGACTCAATGTGACAACTGTGTGAAGTAATTGAAAGCTTGTTCCAGGAATCAACGCAAACTGAATCAACTATGGGCTACCAGACAAAATGAAGGTGTAACGAGTAGATATACCTATTTATTTATAACTAAAAAAAAACTTAATCCTGATTTAATTAAATTCTGAAAACAAAAGTATAATAATATAACCAACCGCATAAAGATAGACTGACAGATATGGCTTTTGCAAAAGGATGATGGTGCCAAGTGCGACAACAAGATATAGGTAGGTACACTTTTGTTGCATAGTTAAATCGGGCTTAAGACTAAGCTCTTTAGGAAAATAAGAGTTTCCTATAGTAACCGTCACTTATTCTATTTACCTATTTTTGGGTCTCGATAAGTCTTACAAAAAAAAAAACACAGGTGGATCTTTAAATCTGAAGTTAAATTTGTGTCTTTTGCTAGAAAAATGAGTGTATATGTATAAGGATTGATGTGTCCATTCTAAAGAAAAATTGTTCAAAAAAGTTTCTGAAATATTTCCCGCATTTGTTTAAAATAAAACATTCCAGAAACATTTAAAAAATGTTTCTTTTGGTGTCGATACCTGAAGAGTTTTTTTTAAATATTTTTAAAATACCTTTTTTTTGTGACTCTTTTTCTCCATGTGAGATTTTCAGATTTTCACAACAAAATGGTGAGTATAATTTCAAAACTTAAAAGTTAAAAAAATTACAAACATTAAAGCTCAACAGATTTCAAAATATGGGTCACAAACAATTATTTAAAATAAGAACTTTTAATTAATAAAAAATACTTTTAAAATGACAGAAATTCGCTCCCTTTTTAACATCTTGTAATGCACGAGTTTTGAAAGTGATTATACATTGAACATAGCATAATTTTTGGTGCGGAATTTGGTTTTAATGGGAATAGATGAGCTTTAAATAAAGCAACTGAGTGGAATTGCGAAATAGTGTACTTTTAAAAACAACTCCGCTTTTCAAGTAACAAACCAATTCTTGTACCAAAACAATTTTACTCCTCCTAAATAGTGTAGCGCAACACGTCCTGTTGCATTTAAAAAGGCAATATGCCTTACAGACACAGTTAAAATATTATAATATTATATTTATTATTATATAAAAGAATAGGAAATAATAGCTTAAGATAGGTTTTGGTTTAATACATGTATGAAAGCTCTCATAAAGAAAACTAACATTTAACTTATTTTTGATCAAAAGTGAAAAAAAAGAGTTTTGAAATTATACCCCTCTACCTCGCCCACTACATTAAATTATTAACTTTCCTTACTGTAGAGTTTATAGTATAAAAATGAGAACCAACCAAGAATATTTTTGGGCGATTCTTCATTTTTCGGTTTAGTCGTTTTGTTTTGGGCGATTTTTAGCATAGTCGAGCGACGATTTTTAAATAAAGTTTTTTTGTAAAGATTTATTCAAGGTTCCACTGGAATTTTCCAAAAATAAATATCTACTCTATGTTCTATGATTTTCGGATCCACAAAGAAGCCCGAAATTATGTTTTAGTATATCTGGTCAAACAACAAAATGTCGAAAATACAAGGGTAGAAGCAGAAGTTTGAAGATTGTGAAGCTCCCTCCGATAGATGGGCACTCCCTGACAGTCATTCATTCAACATTAAAGTAGTGTTCATATGAGAGTGATCAATGACCAACAAATGGAAAGGGAAACGGACAAATATTCGTTAGCTTTGTATTTGCTGCGAGTGAGCACCGTCAACCACATTTCACTTATCAAAATCAAAACAAACAAAAGAAAAAAGAGGTTATGTACAACGTAAGTCGCGCGCGAACAATTAATTCGTTCGGATGTGGATCGTATGTGGAAGGCGAATACAATTTGACAGTTCGTTGCAACCACCTTGTTATTTGCGACGAAAAATTTGTTTTACAAAATTTACTTATTTAATGAATGAAAGTTCATATTTTAAAGACATAATTTCTTTTAAAATTCATTCTTTTTTAATTGATGTTGTTTTAGTCAAGAAATTATTTGTGAAAATGCGTTAAATCTCGTTTATTCGTCCATTCGTTAATTCGTTGTTCGCTCTCATATGAACAAAGCGATGGGACTATTTGAAAAAATGTCCGAAGTAGTAGTAGAAAATATAAATAAGTTATAACATAGATACACCTAAATAACATTCACAACATTCTAACATTCACAACAAAACACAAATAAATACAAAAAAGATTTAAGTCAGCTGATTACTTGTCATTGTTGTCATTGACAGTTGTCGTTGTCACCTGCCATCAAAACAGAGCCGATAGCCGAGAGCCGAATGTACATTATAATTAATTCATCAGACAGAATGAGACTGACTGCATTCAGTGGTAGAATTAAAAAAATATTTTGTGTATGATTTTTTCGTTAGAACAAAAGTGATTTTATTTAAAAAACAGTAGATTTTTTTCGAAAAAAGTGCAGTAGATCTATTGCAATTGCAGTAAAGTCACAACCCTGGAACACTCATGAACTTGTGTGTAGGCCTCCTGTGATTCTGGCGGAAACTGTTAACTTGACCCTAAGTCATGAGAAACACATGTCAAAAAAATCAGCATCAGTCTGGCATCAAACCAAGCAGCATTAGAATGAAAATAAAGTTTTCGCAAATGTCTGTTACAATTTTCCAGATAAGTTCTTCTTTAATTTTCAATTTGAAACACCTCTCTTTGATTGAATTCTAAAATTAAAATTTTAAAAAACGCCCATTGGGACACATCTGACAGAAACATAAGGAACCTGCGACAGCCTTTCGGAGTTGCCCCTCATATAACCCTTTATATACAATATACTACACTGTCCCCATACAAAACTGATATTTTATACCTCTATACGTTTAGATGGGTAGTATCGTATAAATATTTAAAAGTGTTTGGAGAATATTTTAAATTTCCACAAAAGTAATTTTGCGTTCGGCTTAACATTGCCTTTTTTAGTTGTCACTATTTAACTAAAAGAATGGCTTTTGCGTTAAGAAAAAAAACCTTGCATCCATGTTATTTGAAACATCTTGTGCAGTTTTTGCTTCTGGATTATTCGAATTTGTCGATAATAACAAATGATATAATCTTAACAAAAATAGAACTTTAGTTGTATCAATATTTCACTCAATTTATAGGTTCAAATAATATACAAACATGCGTCTCATGGTTCATGAAATTGCGACAGACTCCATTTTAACTTTATGTGTATCCTGTCGTTAACCATGTTCATGTGGACTCTGAAAACAAAACACAATAAATCTGAAAGAAAATGTCCCTTTTTTTGGTTTGACTTTAACTTTGACAATCCAAAAGAAGAAAGTTAATAATGTGAATTGTTTTGTGAAATAAACTTTGTGTTCAGGATGAATAATTGGTTTCTTTTTATTTTGTTGGTGTAATAGATGATTTTTGGCTTTAAGGTTTGTAGAGCGACCATAAGGTTAAAATAAAAACTTTCACAAGAGAATGAAATTAAATTAAATTAAATTGCCTATAGCCAGAGGACGGAAGTGGAAAATTGAATTTGTTTTATTATTTGAAAATCGAACATATCTATTATTTAAAAGATGTTTTTAATTCAACATATTATTATGTTTGTTCAGATCGTGACTAGAGTTTTTTTTTTATTTTTAACCCCAATGAGTTTCTACTTGAAACAAATAATTAGATTTTTATGGGATATAATTAAGCATTTAATTTTAATTTTCGATTTAACGTTGCACGAATCAAAACACCAAAAATAAAAAAAATAAATTAAAACAGGAACGAACCCCCCCCCCCCAAAAAAAAAAACAACAAAAATATTTGTTGGGCACATACAGCCGAACCTCACCGAACAATAAATATTTTGATGATTTATCTAAACAAAGATAGAGCGCTTAGTGTAGTGGTAAAACGAGTTTATATTTATATCGATATAGCCTATGCATAACGCTCGTATCTTTTTTTGGACGAAAAACAGTACTTTTTCCTCAAAAATTGAAAATAGCAGTATGTCGATAAAAAAAAAACAGTATTTTTCGCAGTACATTTTTTTTAATTTTTATTTATTTTATTTCCTTAAAACATGAAAAAAGGCAAATTAATTATCACCAGGCGATTTATTTCCATCATCAGAATCGTCTTCACTTTCCATTTCAATAAGGAAATTTCCGCATCTGGAGTAGCTTGCACTCATTCTACCTACTTTTCGATGCCCTATTTGGCCACAAAATAAAAAAAAAATCTAATAGAGCAAAAGAAATGACTCGCGACAAAAAAGGACCTAATTAGCGTCAGCGACCGATCGCGGAAAAGACCCAAAACAAAAAGTGTTCATCTACTTTTGCATCAGAAAATTTTTATTCGGGTCAAATATAAATTTTGCAAAGCAAACGGAGTGCTTGAAAAGGTACATTGGTTTTCATAAGCGATATCAGCACTGTTTTGCCGAAGTAAGGAAAGGGTTGTTTTGTGAGTCAAGAGTCAAGACTAGAAAAAGAATTCCAAATACCACTGACAAAGTGCAAGAAAAATTTATTGCGTTCATTATTGAATTCCTTTGAGTTTTAGATGCCAATGACGAACCGCTGACTGTTTGCATTACTTTTAATGAGTGAAATCAGAGAACTTCATCTCATATATAAAAGTGGTATACATTTCACAAGAAATTTTTCATTGAGGAGCAAATTTCTTATTCGGAGATTAACAATGTAAAGATGGAAATATCGAACTGTCATTCACGTTTGCTTACAAGCTCAAAAGACTGTTGATTTGAAGTTCTGTATATCTTAAAATAAAAGCAGTATTTTTGAAAAAAAACAGTACGCAGTTTTTGAGAGCAAAAAACAGTATAATACTGCGAAAAAACAGTACAGAGTACAGTTAGTAGTTAATACTGTCATAAAAGTTTGGTGCAAGTGGCCCTAAGTAATTTGTTTGTATTATTTGTATGTATGTTGTTGTCTGTGTCTAGTCTTTCGGCTCGACGCAACTAAGAATAATTTAACCTAGGTTCAAATAATGAAATATTGCGAACGACAACAAACTATATCTCAAAAATGTACTATGAATTCAATTAAACTAGATATAATTTTTTGGTATTTGTTGTATTCATTTTCATATTAATTTAACAATATCTACTAATTTAAAAAAAATAATTAGTGTAATAAATAATATAGGTAGAATTTGTTTTTTTATATATCTCATATCATGCAAAATCAAAAGTGGTTTGCTATTCCCCAATCAAATTTCAAAGTATTTATATGTGACACTTAACTACATTTCTATTTTCACGAATACATCTTAATGATTCAATTAATCATTTGATATTATAAGGATCGCTTTGAGTCAATTTCGTTTAATCCATGGTCCATACATGGTGCTGAATAACCCCCTTCGAAAAATGCAGAAATCGCAACCAAACTACTTTTAAGTCTCCACATTTTTTTCTCAATTTTCCAAAGATAAGAGTATAATTCCAATTAATAAAAATTTATTTTGCCAATTCTTGCATTATATATGTATAATTAATTGCGAGAGATGCCTTACACTCAATCTAATTGCAAAATGTTTTTTTTTTTTGTTATTTCATTTCGTGTCCATGAATATATGTGAAGTACACTAGTAACAGAATGAGCAATATTGCATCCATTTTGGTGCTTTATGAAGCACACTTTTACTTCTAATTTGATATTTTTTCACAATCACTTTTACTTCTTTTATGTTCTCTATATTGCTTGCAGCAACAGCTGATTTCAAAAATATTTTGTTGTTATTAAGTTTTCTGAACACTCAAACTCGATGCCAAGCCAATGTGTATGGAATGTATTCTATTTCTGTTTCCGTTTTCAAATTTAGTCGGAAATCAGAACAACCGTTATAAAGTATTTTTTATCCGGGAAAATGCATGTTAACTGTGAGAGAAGGTTTGAGAAAAATCATTTGACGGTTTAATTTATTTTGTTCTCCTAAATAAGAGATGCATCCACTTAACCCATATCTATTCATCACTTTTTAGGTTTTATTTGAAATATGAATAAAAGTTTTTTTAAAAACATGAATAAAACACAAGTACCAATTATTGGTTTTTCGAAAATACTTTTTCATTGCAATGTAAAACTTATATCATGCACTCATTGACTTTGGTAAAGTGTGAATACAAATAACATCACAGAGGCACAAGAAAAGTATCTATATTTTTATTAAAATTTGTGTTTATTTCATCATAGATTTCATATAGATGTTGATTGCGTCCTCCTAATCCATATTCAACCCACGGGATATACCCAATTTCTATATCTTTTCCTGAGCATGAACAGCACTAATTGGAGTAAACATATACATTGTCTGTATAATATGCGAACATGTATCAAAAGCAATAAATTTTAATTTGAGTTACCACTCAATTGAATATGAATTTAATTTACGATTTCAAAGGCGATTATAGTTTTTAGCTACGAGGCTACGACTGAATTTTATTGTAAAGCAATTTTAAAATTTTGCAGGCTATATATTCTGAAAAAGTTAATAATTCATTACGTGCAATAAGTTGAAGATAAAATTTAATATATTGTTTGTAAAAATTGAAATTAGAAGAAGTAAAAGTAATTTTTGTATAAAGTATGTTAAATAATATTTACCTTTCCTCTGTTCAACAATAATTTTAGATTTGACTATATATTTTGACTATAGTGTTAGGGGATCACAAAGAAATTGAGCAGGCGCTCTTCATATAGGCAAACTCGCAACGATAGTTTTCCACAAATTGGCAATGCTGATAATTACTTGAATAATAATAGTGAACATCAAAGTAGAATCGCAGTCGATTCTGATGAACATTATGATGATGAATCGAATTCCGTCAACATACAGATTGCACCATTCAACTTGATCGTCGGACCCACGCGACGCAGGTTAACAATTCCGCCCAACCGATCTCCAGGAAGTAAAGAATGTTGCGTTTAAACATAAGTTTAGTAAAGCTGCTGATGGCCTTACAACCGAGCTGTTTAAAGCAGTAGAGGGTATGTTTTGGTTAGAAATATGCTTTGGAAATCGTGCCAATGAAATAAACTGTTGTTTTTTTTTTTTTTTTTTTTTATAATGCACACGCGCTAATCCTGAAGAAAGACGACTTCTGAACTGCACCGGTTGGAAGAATCCTGTCACGGTTGGTTGAGATGCTGGTCTACATCGGAGTGCCGGTGAAGCGCCACCTTAATTAAGTAAGTCCTACCTAAGTATCTATGATTTATTATTCATGACTAAAGTATGTTTTGTGTAATAAACAACAGACGCAGATCCTTAAGCGAAATCGGTAAAGTGTGATATGTGTGGTTTAAAAATGTGAAATGTAGCAACCAATATAGATTTGCTGAATAATAACTAATTCAGCGAACAGCAGCTGTAATACTAAATCATATTGACACTTTAGAATTTATTTCATAATTCGTCAAACAAGCTTTGGGTATTTTTATTTGGTTAGATTAACTCAACTTTCAGGCAACAAACTTGTTGAGATACCTATCGTAAGATTCTTATATTAAATGAAGTATTATTTTTTTTTTTCAATAAAATACTATATTGTGCATTCAGCGATAAATTTTTCATAATTCTTATTTTAGCGAAAAAAATGTCCTTTCAGAATACATATATTCGTATTTCTCTAGTTTTTTTTTGCGTAAAATCCTAGGAACTGTGAGCTAACTACCTCATATCAATATTAACTCGTCATCTGGTACCATATACCAATCTTCTTGACTTACACAAATGACTGAAACTTTTTATGTTAAAACTCCATATCATAATAAGTTAATCCCTATATGTAACATCATCATCGATTCTGAAATTAATTAAAAATTCAAAACCACTTAATGGTGGTTGCCAGCCATCAAAGAACATTCTCTACTTCATTCCATTCACTTAACTTATAAATTATTCCCCTATAATCTAACGAACGAACATGTCATATTTTTGACTCCTCCTTCGTGTTAAATTTTGTAAGGAACACCGCCAGTCAAAATGTGTATAGTGCTTAAGCTCATGACAGATTTACTATAAAGCTAGATTGATCCCTTTAATCGTTGTTTACTTGACAGTTAAGTGAAAAACTGATTTACATTTATTTATATGTTATTGTGAACTGTCGATAAAATTTAAGTTCAATATACTGGATTTTTTTTGTATTCTATAACAACTGCTTTGATAGCCCAAGGAAGACATACTAGAGTTCAAGGCCGTAACCAGGGAGGGGGGTTCACAGGAGTTCAAACCCCCCCCCCCGAAATTTTTTTGAAATGCATCTGTAAATCAACCTTTTCCGCATAAGTATGAAATTTGTGCTCAAATAATTAGTGGTTATGTTCAAAACATTCCGATTTTAGTTTAAAGCCTACGTAGCTAGGTACCAATATAATTTTCGATGAATTTAGCAAGGTAACTCTAACAGTTTTTAAATACAACCTCAAACAACACAGCCTCAGGATGCCAGGTTACTTTTGCTTCGATTGCACATGATGAATAACTAAACGCCTCAAGGAAATTTAGTATACCTAGATAGGTATGTGTATGCACCTACATGAAACAATATGTATAGTATAAACGTATATTCTTATTTCCCTTCCAAATAAACTAATGGTGTCCTTGTGCGCATTAGTTTTCAACTTCGTTATTCCACTTATATAGTTGCAATTGTAACTTGCAACATTTTAGCCGGTTCATTCCATGCGTTTCTATTCTCTTGCCAGCAATAGGAAAAAGGAATGAGCAACAACGTAATATGTGTTGTGGATGAAAAACTCCAAATTCCACGAATTGTGTCAAAGCAACAGCACAGACAAAACTTGAGCACAACGGATCCTGAAACCTATTTTAGGATAAGTATAATGATTCCTCTTTTAGATGATTTTTTAAGTCAGCTTAAAATAAGATTTGAAAATCATAAGTCCATACTTTCCTCTTTGTGCATTTTAATTCCATCGATCTTTGGCGGCAAATATGAACAAAATTACAACGAAGAAAACTTCAAATTTTATAGATCTTTTTTGGATTGGGACACTTTAGAAGCTGAGTTTACGTTATGGAAGACAAAATGCCATAGACAAAAAGATACAGAGCGTTCAAAGAGTGCAATAACAGCTCTTGGGGAATGCAATAAGGATCTGTTTCCTAACACCCACAAGCTTCTCAAAATTTTTGTGACACTACCGGTTTCCACGTGTACACCGGAAAGAACATTTTCGAGAATGAAACGTCTAAAAACTTAACTTAGAAATTCTACCGGCGAAGAAAGACTAACAGGATTGGCATTAATGTCAATTCATCGACAAATCGAGATTGACACTGAGGAAGTTTTAGACATATTTGCAGCACAGAAGGCCAGAAGATTAAATTTAATTTTATAAAAATGATATACTTATATGTTATTTAATACTTTTTTTATAATAAAATCTTAAAGAGTGATGATAAATGTACCTACCTAATAAATAATAACTTAAAATTATTTTTAAAAAATATTGGAAAAATCTTTGAGTTTTTCAAATTTGTTTGAGAGTTTTCTTGAAAAACTAAGTATGCAATTGTATTTTATTAGCAGTACTCTACCTAGGAAAAAATATTGAAAATCGTTAAAGCAGTTTTTTTTTAAACCGTTTTCTTTTCTAATTTTTGAAAAATATTTTGCAATTTTTTGAGTATTTCAATACATCGAAATATGTAGTTCATCTGGAAAAAAATCTGAAAAAATTCGATATTCGCGTTTCCAACATATTCAAAAAATCTAAAAATTTATGTATATGAATTTGGAAATAAAAACCTTCCTAAATTTTAAATTTAATTGAAATCGATTTTGTTGTTAGCGAGAAAGTCTGATTTCAAAAAATCGGTTCTATGGGAGGTACTGTTTTAAGATAAATCTCGACTGTTTTATCAAAATCGTAAAGGCCATTTTTAGAAAAATTAAGTTTTAACAAACTGTTATATGACATTAACCATTGTTTTAGAGCTAAAATTCCAATTTCAACAACTCCTAGTGCGAGACTACTAAATAAACACTCTGAACCAAGTTTGCAAATCAGCCTATCCATTTAGGCTGCAGATCTGCAAACAGGCAGTCGGACGAACAGAATTTTCCAACACAGTTTTGTCTACTTCCCTATCATTGCAATATCATGTTTATTTGTTATCTCAATTTTTTTTTTTTTCGAATCCATAACTTGCCTTATACATAGAATAGTATCATTATCGCAACTAAAAGTCGTTTTTGGTGGATTTTGGGTGAATGGGCTGTACTAATTTTATTTATTACATCTACAGAAAGGTACAGATTGATTGGTGTATGGAATAAGTATAACCCCCCCCCCCCCCCCCCCGAAATAATTGTCTGGCTACGGCCTTGCTAGAGTTACTTTATCTATAGAACCTATTAAATATAAATAAATCAGCAGTATAAGACCAAAACATCCTTTTTGTCTGTGCAGCTTGAAGATATAATTTTATTTTTTGTTTTATTTTTCTTGTTTCTAGTTGTCTATTCTTTGTGAATTAAACGATAATTATTTATGGCACATATAACGAAGATGTATAAAATGTGGGTAACACACTAACGAAACCTGAAACGTTGACCAGACCATTGAGGTAAGGTTGTTGATGCAGTGCGGCATTACAACCTTTTCTAGTAATCAGAAACAGTCAGATATGTGCTTATACAGTAACAGGGCCGGTTTTATTACACCGCAAAACAATGTAGGTAGAAAGGTGGGCATATAGTATTTTTTATAGCCGAAGATAAATTTTGTGAAGCCCTTAAACACGATACTATAGAAAATAAAACTTCGATTACGATTAAAAGTTGAGTCAATCAATGTTAGCAATCGTTGAAACGTTTGTTCTTTTCTATCGGATATATGTACATATACATATGTATGTATGTAAATAAAAATAAATTTTAATGAAACGACAGATTCATGACTTCATGAGTGGTTCAAACTCTCAATTAATTCTTTTGCATGCATTTTCTCCGTCTTGAGAGTCTGAATCACTGACCACAAATGCATGTGGCTCTGTACTTAGGGTTATGTAAAGATTTCGTACTACGAATTGCAAAAATAATCCACCATATTTTATATATTAGTGAATATATTGCAATGACATTAAGGATAAATGCTTTTAGTTATTGTAAGTTGCAAATTAAGTTGCAAAATATTCAGTAAGAAGTCATCTACGATATTTTATTTTTGCCATTCGAAGTCCGAAATTGATCCGACGACGGGGCCTGTGAAAGGGCCGAATAAGAATGCGGTCTTCCCATTCGTGATACGAATTTATCAGTTCGGTTTCAATTACATATGATATAGGTAAGTCAAACCAAACCGAACTTTCTTGGGTTTATTTTACAGCACACCATAATGTACTTTGCATTTTGATTTGCTTCTACAAACGGGGTTTTCTTTGGCGATAAAGCTCATTTTAGGTTAACAAAACAAATTGTCGCATACATAGATAATGCGAAAGTGAAAATTACCTTATTTCCACACTTATTCAAAATTGAGAAAGATCAATTCTAAACGCTACAGCGAAATGCTAACCAAATTTGTTTAATTTTAAATCGAAGATATATTTGTGGAAAACTTATGGTTTCAACAAGCCGGTACCACATCAAACACAATATGATCCGCATTGAGGATTTATTGGCAGTAGGATTTCCTAAACGAGTTATTTCGAATTTTGGTGATGTTAGCTGCGCTATCACCAAGTTCGTTTCGCCACTGTTCTTCTTTTTGTGCGGCTTTTACATTACCAAAACGTGAAATAACTCGTCGATACAATTAATTCGCAGATTCCACTTTAAAAGCGAATATTTATCATGGTACGACCGAGTAATCAGCATTGTACTGTTTTTTGCTCTCAAAAACTGCGTACTGTTTTTTTCCAAAAATACTGCTTTTATTTTGAGATATACAGAACTTCAACTCAGCAGTTTTTTGATCTTGTAAGCAAACGTGACTGACAGTGGGATATTTCCATTTTTACATTTTTAATCTCCGAGTAGGAAATTTGCTCCTCAATGAAAAATTTCTTGGTGAAATTTATTCCACTTTTATGTATGAGATGAAGTTCTCTGATTACACTCATTAAAAGTAATGCAAACATTCAGCGGTTCGTCATTGGCATCTAAAACTCAAAGGAATTCAATAATGATAAATTTCATGTTTTAAGGAAATAAAATAAATAAAAATTAAAAAAAATGTACTGCGAAAAATACTTTTTTTTTTTATCGACGTACTGCTATTTTCAATTTTTGAGGAAAAAGTACTGTTTTTGACTGAGATGATACCATTTCCATATAAATTTCGTTTATTCTTACAATTCACACTTCGTTTCTACTGAAATGATTGATAGTAAAAGTGCTATAAATCTGCTTTACATCGAAGGAATCAAAAAAAAAATCAAAGAGTTGATGCAAAGTGATTAAGTAACAATTTAGAGTACGATGAATATCGAATTCACGAACTATAGGAGTTGTATACTAAGTATAAGTATGCAAGACTAAAATATTCCATGAAAACACATTTTTTCAGCGTAAATCTCCATTACAAGTTGAAAGTGAATGAATTCTGCAGCCTAAGCGTGGTGTCTAAATCGTTCTAGTATTAATCACACTGCTGAAGGTACGCAAGGGCTTACTTACTAAAATTGCTAGCTGGTTTCTTATTTTGACTGCTCCCAGTAATTGTATTATTCTTATTGTTCAAGGTAAGGTCCTAATAATTTCCCTTTATACGTTACTCTCATGAGCATCTTCAGTTTATCTCCGTGATAGAAAGTAGTCTTATCTCTATTCCAGACTTTAATCTATGTGCCAAATTTCATCCAGATCCGTTCAGCTGTTGTTGGAGAAAGAGTATCATAAGGCTTTATTAAAATTCTTGTCGTTCTTTACTAGCCTTTCTTTAGTTATTTAAGGAAACGCATTTTGAAAAATGGCTTCTGACTCAAACTTTTTTACCTAAAAAAAGTCACCATACCTATATCCAATCATAAAATTGGATGCGCATTATGGAACAGAAATGTTTTCTCTGCCGACTGGCCTAAAAGTTAATATTCTATGTAAAAACCAACATTTTTGAAAAGATGTACATATAGGTACCTATATTTTATAAAATAATAAACCAAGAAAATTAAACTACTTACTAAAAATAAAATTTTATTAGAGTACCTACAATTGCTATTTACAAAACAATACTATTTTCAAGGCTGCCACAACTGCAAATGCGGCCCTTCTTCGATATTTATAAATTCTAGGGCTGACTGACATCGTTTGTTGCCAAAGATTAATTGCTATCTTCACTCTGAGAGCCTTTTCATCAAAATAAAAAAAAAAAACAAAAATAACTCTCCATGGGGTTGTTTAATTTCTTTTGCCTCCTTAAACGAAGGATTTATAAAACCAGACACAGACATTATACCGAAATAGGTTCCTTCTTTGTCTGTTTTCTTAAAGATGAGACAGAGGTATAGGTAAACCAAGTGATTTTTATGCTCCTCAACAACACAATAAAACAGTTTGACCTGAAAACATTTGTATAGTGCAGTGAAGCTGCGCTAATGAGAATGATGATGCGTGTGTGGTGTAAATGAGAACTCATTTCATTAACCTTAACAAACTAAAGTGAACCATCACCCCTTGTTTGAATGAAGTTTTTATACGCATCTTTACACTACTCAAGTCCTGCGAAAGATCTCAAGCTAAAGTAGTTTTTCGGTTATGACTTTATGCATAAAGAAAAGCCCCGCAAGAATTGTATTTCATCACCACAACCACACTATACCATAAAAAAAGACTTGTTAAAAAAAAAAAAAAACAGGGAGAAAATCTCTTTTTACACTTTAAAATAAAAAGGAGACCAACATCAAAGGAATTGTTATTTTTAAAACCAGAGTCACAACAAGATTCTTTGCACACTTTCTATACGGACAAAATCATCATCCTTGACACGTAAACAAATCCATTTTTAAATGTTCCCAAGAATGCGGTGTTCGATATCCTTCCTCTTATATGCTAAAGTCGTTCTCGTCATTGTATAGTCACGTCATCTTCGTTGCCTGCGGTATAAACAAAAGGACCTCAATGACTATATGGATTACTTTTCCTTTCAATTATCCTGCATCCAACTCAATCATTGACGAACGGAAAAACTGAATATTGTACATATCCATACTTTAAAAGCCTTTTAAAAAAAATCCTTTGAAGAAAGGGATATTCAATTAATTTTTTGTCTCTTTCTTCCTATATTTCAAGTTACTTTTGGTGTGACACTATATACGTGCGCTGCGCCCTCTTTGGCATGAATATTTAAACTGAATATTTGCATATTTTCGCAGTTTAACCAGAAAGTATTTTTTATCCCTATGGCTTTATGGAAGGGGTTTCGGGTGAATATGAAATTAAAGAACAAATATTTTGTCTTGATTTATCATACTTCATATTAAAACAAGGTGAGGGGTAAATAAGTTTATCTTAAGATAAAGACTCAGCCTGGGTTAGGACGTTGTTGGTTGGGTTGGTTGAGTGTGGGTGATATATAAGCTGTTTGGCTTAAAATTTGTTTTTATTACCACTTTCGCACTCTATTTCCGGCGGCATGGCGGGCCTTCCTTTGTCTCTAGTAAGAGTTGTGTGGTGGGTTTCCTTATAGCGATAAACAGAAGCGTGCGATTGAGGGCGTCGCGTCTGTCGTTGAAAAAATATATATGGGTAGTTATAATGCGACTTTAAGTGTTACAAATCTGGGTCATATTGGGTGAGAATTTGTTTTTATTGCTATTGAAAATGTGAAAAATTAGATTAATGGATAAAAGTTGCAACCAATAGCGTAATTTATTTATATTTTTCGTTTGACATCATAAAAAAAGAAAACAATTAAGTTAAAAGGTTTTGATTGATAGATATAATATTATAAGTTAAAAAATGTGTGGGGAAATTGAGAAATAGGATTCATAAACACTTTAACTGAAAGTTGATAAGATTGCGTGTAAAACAACTTTGAGGCCGTAATTTTGCGCTTGCTGAAGAGAATATTATCCACTCTGGAATAAAATAAAACTAAAGCTAATTTGAAATTCAACGTTTAATAAGAATTAAAAGTAAAAAAGTTATATCATAGTTTTAATCCGATTGAAACCCATATGTTAAAGAAGAAGAAGAAGAAGAAGAAGAAGAAGAAGAAGAAGAAGAAGAAGAAGAAGAAGAAGAAAAAGAAGAAGAAGAAGAAGAAAAAAAAAGAAAAAGGAGAAGAAGAAGAAAAAGAAGAAAACGAAGAAGAAGAAGAAGAAGAAGAAGAAGAAGAAGAAGAAGAAGAAGAAGAAGAAGAAGAAGAAGAAGAAGAAGAAGAAGAAGAAGAAGAAGAAGAAGAAGAAGAAGAAGAAGAAGAAGAAGAAGAAGAAGAAGAAGAAGAAGAAGAAGAAGAAGAAGAAGAAGAAGAAGAAGAAGAAGAAGAATAAGAAGAAGAAGAAGACGAAGAAGAAGAAGAAGACGAAGAAGAAGAAGAAGACGAAAAAGAAGAAGAAGAAGACGAAGACGAAGAAGAAGAAGAAGAAGAAGAAGAAGAAGAAGAAGAAGAAGAAGAAGAAGAAGAAGAAGAAGAAGAAGAAGAAGAAGAAGAAGAAGAAGAAGAAGAAGAAGAAGAAGAAGAAGAAGAAGAAGAAGAAGAAGAAGAAGAAGAAGAAGAAGAAGAAGAAGAAGAAGAAGAAGAAGAAGAAGAAGAAGAAGAAGAAGAAGAAGAAGAAGAAGAAGAAGAAGAAGAAGAAGAAGAAGAAGAAGAAGAAGAAGAAGAAGAAGAAGAAGAAGAAGAAGAAGAAGAAGAAGAAGAAGAAGAAGAAGAAGAAGAAGAAGACGAAGAAGAAGAAGAAGAAGAAGAAGACGAAGAAGAAGAAGAAGAAGAAGAAGAAGAAGAAGAAGAAGAAGAAGAAGAAGAAGAAGAAGAAGAAGAAGAAGAAGAAGAAGAAGAAGAAGAAGAAGAAGAAGAAGAAGAAGAAGAAGAAGAAGAAGAAGAAGAAGAAGAAGAAGAAGAAGAAGAAGAAGACGAAGAAGAAGAAGAAGAAGAAGAAGAAGAAGAATTAGAAGAAGAAGAAGACGAATTTATCTTTGGCCAGGAAATGAACCTGGATAATAGTGTTGTTAGTGTTTGTTCGAGTTGTTTCTTGATTTTGGTCGCGTGCGGAAAATATCTATGAAGGTTGGTGGTTTTATTTTGACAACATGACAAAAGTAATTGATAAAGCTTCGTTACTTTTCATCAGGAGCATGCTGAATCCCGAACAGCACCGTCGCCTTATTTTTTGGAATTCAAGTTCTTGTTCACCGTTTTTCGATTTTATTGAGACGTTAGAAAGTTCGGATTTTATTTCATATTACTCATTTAATGGTATTAGAAAAAGACCGTTTAATTTCATGGATGTCTAGTTGAAGTGCATCAATCACTGTGTTAGAAGCATTTTTATCAGGTTCAAGTTGGTTGAATTTTAAGTTTATATCAGTGATATTTTTATTTATTTCCGCGAATTGAGTATGGATATTCAGCAGAAGCTTAGCATTCTCCTCTTTAAATAGAGTGGATAATAAGGAAGTAATGCACTCATTCTGTTGTTTAAGTTTATCATCCATCGTCTTCCATATCTTGATGCAGTCCTTCATGTTCATTTTTAGGGTTTTTGTTGTGGAGATTCCACTATAGATGTAGGTAAGTTAAGTTGTAATTTTTGTATGGTTTTTTGGCTTTTGTTTAATGTTGAAGGTCTCTTGTCATTACCCGACATTTGTATATTGAAAAAAGGTGTATGATATGTTTCGACAAGGTTCGATATAAGCGAACAAAGGAATATTGTATTTCCTTTATTTTTAATATTTTATATATTTAAAAAAGTTAAAAAAGAACTTAATTGCGGGTACAAAAAACACCTTTTTAATAAGATTCAAGTAAGTTTTAATGTTAAGAATTTTTTTTTAATGAAATTGAAATTCTTGAAAAGATAAATTCTGAAATTCTTGAAAAGATAATTAGAATAAAGTTAGCCCGCCAAAAAAAAACACGTCTACTGTAGCTTATTAATTATAGTGATTATTATCGATCCACTGAGGAAAGACATTTCACTGTAAGTGAATAATGTATTTCAATTGAATTTCACATAGGTACCCAAATTAAGGAAATGAGTACCTAAATTGAATTATTTGTGAAGGTCAACAATAATTGTTTATTAATTTCATTTAAAATTTCGTTTCATTTTAAGTAATCCTAATAAACTTAACTCATAATTTTAAATCGCACCCGCTTTACAAGCAAATAATAGTAACACCTTTATACAAAAACGATAAATCATCAATCAAATTCATGCGTCTATTAACTCTTAGCGAATTATTGGCCATTTGGTGTGCCTTCCTTTAAGAAAACCATTAATCAGCAAAGACTTTTTGAAAATTAATTATTTTGCTTCGTCTACCGGAAGGCTATAACATTTAGCGTAGGTTAATAAATTCGTGACTTTTAATGTTTGATTGATTGATTCCATTAGGTAAGTATAGGTATAGAAAATCATTTTTATTATAGTTAATATATTTATAATGTTGAAGTGGTGTAAAGTAAAGAATTTTCAACTATTTCCGTGTAGTATCTTGAATAAATTTATTTTTATTTCGTTTTCAATGTATTGTTTTACTTTAAGTATATTTTCTTGTGCGAATTTAATTGACATGAATAATATTTGTCTGTTGATGTCAATATAATCATAATGAAGATATCTGCTAAATTCCCTTGGTAATAATAATATTTGTTACGTATGTATGGGGAGGGAAAGGAATAATTTAGATCACGAGAGTTTATTGAATTATAAAACTTGTGGATATTTTGAATATTTTAGAAAATTTCTTAATTCGAGCGTTCTTTTTAGTCCATCAGTTTGTATGACCAACAACAGTTAAGACATGATAGTGGTTATGCCAATCAAGCCGTAAAAGGCAACATCTATTATATATTGACAAAACTTTAGAACTACTAACAAATTAAATATGTATGATCTTTAAGTTAGAAGCAACTTAGCAAGCAAATAAATAAGTTGCCCTGTGAGCGGCCGATAGTTAATTTTTAATATTTTTCGGATTTTGCTCTTGATATTCATCGTTAGAATGCAGAAATAGTTTAAGGCAATGGAAGTGAATCCAATTTTAAATGATGTTCAACATGTTTATGCTAAATCTTACTCGATTTTTTAATCACGACGCAAAATAACCAAAAATACACATTAAAACATGACCACGTTGCATGGCCATCCGATTCAGCACTAAAGCTGCAGGCTAACCAAAGTAAGTATACAAAATTAATGCCACAATTTTATTAAACTGCACCTCATAACAATAAATTCAATGAAAATTTGCTAAAAACATGCTCCTTTTAAAATAAAATAATTTATAAAACCCAACAAGACGACAACTGGATCTTTACATCGAAGCCCAAACCTACACTAAATATGCGTAAGAACTTAAAAGCCTTCGAGACTAATGTATCTTTTTTAATTACTATACTCTTGCTGGACTGAACTCAGGGTTTTGTGTTAAGAAACTTTATTCATTAAAAAGACAAAAAAAAAATCCTTATAAAAGGTTTTATATTGCCACTGTTAGGTATTTTTATACAAAGACTCTACTTGTACTCTGGCCTGCCGGACATTTGGTATAATAGATATGAATTTAGTAGATAAGAAACTATGTCGTCGTCGAACTTAATAATGTGAGGATAAAACAAAATCATGTCCATTCCATTCCAACAAGCTTGTATCTTGTTGCTAATTTTCAACACCATTTTTGTGCCACTGGCGGCCGCACCGATAAAAGAAATAAAGTGCACGACTGGGTCGTTAAATTTAATAAAAATAAGTTTAATATTTTTTTAAAAAACAAAATGAAAAATACGAATAAAATCATATGAATTGTTTTTAATAGTGCTAAAACTACTTTTTAGGAAGATTCAAACGAAAATTAAAGTATGTAGAAAATTTTGATGCCTGAATGCAAGTTTATCAAAAAAATTATTCCAAAATCGTTACAGCGGTTTTTAAATAAATCGATGTTTAATTAATAATTTTAATAAATTTTTTTTTTACGAATTTTAAAAAATGACACTTTAAAGGGCTGTTTTAGCAAATCCGTTTTCCAAATATTGAATTTACAAAAAAAATTAATTTAAAAAATAATTAAAACTAAAACTTAGTATTCTTGCTAAATGTTGGATAATAATCTTGCTAAATGTTGAAAAATAGTCAGTAATTATTTTTAAGAAAATCGTTGGAGCCGTTTTCGAGAAAATTAAACTTTTCCAAAACCGTTATATAAAAACGTTATTTTTTGAGCATACAAAAATCTACAATCCCTACATACCAAATGTGAAGTAAATCGGAACAGCAGTTTAGGCTGTAGGTTCTGATACCTACAGGCTGACATATAGACAGACGGACTGACAGACAGACATACAGACAAACAGACAGATAGACAGACAGACTAAATTTCCAGACCCACTTTTTTCGACTTCGCTATCATCGTAATGTCATGTTTGATTGTTATCTACAATTTTTTTTTTGCACGAATGCATAACTTGCCTTATAGTTCCTATAATCGCAAGTAACAAATAGCCACGGTCATTTGGACTTTAAGGTAGGAAAGTTGGATACGATTTTGTATCTTTGGTGGTCCTTTCCTGTTGTGTATTGCAGACAGTTAATTCATTCATGGTAAACAGTTACGGTTCTCTAAGGGGAAAGAGAGATATCCTAATTAAAGAAATTAATCGAAGTAAATTGAAGCGCTACTAAATAAAAGTATTTGTCTTGAAGTATAGCTCTTGTCGTGCTGTTGGCTATGCATATGGTTGGACCTTGAACACCAGCCAAAAGACTGGAGGAGTGTTAAGTAATTTGTGATAACATTTCGTAAAAGTGTCTCAAGAAAACGTCAGACTAAAGTAATATTTTAAACTGAGTGTCAGTTTAAGTTGTTATATGTTATTTAATTAACTAAAAAGCTTATTTTATATCAACACCGCAATATTCTAGTTGTGTGGGAGACGATAGTTTGATTCGATTTTCTTTGGACTGTTGAATTGCTTCGAGTAAATTTATACTTATGTATGGTTTGTATAACTTTGTATAATTTAGTGAAAATGTGAAATAATGTCGCTCGAACGATTAGGTATTTTTTATTTAAATTATCTCATAAATGTTGCTTAACTTTTTTAAGCAGAACATTAAGCAAAGTGTTTTAATGCTAACTCCTTACGCCGGGTCTTTACTGGAAATAAATTAGCAACCAAAATGTTCAATAAAGACCACAAATTTCTAAAATTAAAATATTAGATATATGAAATCAATGTTTGGTTATTTTGCTTGCTATAGCTATGCAATCAACTCGGCAATAATTTGACAGCTAGTACAGAATATTTCTTTTTTTCTCTTGTTCGATTCTTTTTTTCTCTTGTCTCGATCGCGAAAGTTACGACAAAAAATTATTTTCCCACACAAAAAATAAATTGAAAATGCTGAAATACAACCAATCATGTTTTCAAAGGAGCCTCCGCATTGAAAGATTTAAAAAACGCATATGATTCTTTCGGCTTCAGTAAAGGATTTCTTTATCCTACAACTAATAGAATTAGGTTCTGATACTACTTTTTGAAAATTTTATAGTATTAAAAGACAAACAGACGGCTCTGAAAAAAAGGGATTGAAAAAAAAATTTGCATACCTACATATATTTAATAGAGATACACAATGCTGACTAATTAAACTTTGATTTTTTGCTTACTTATAGACTGCAAACAACATTTGAGAGTGTTCATAAATGTTCATCGATTTTTTCTGAATTTTGTCAAATCGATAAAAATCAGGATGATGTCTAATTCGGCTGAAATAGGTTTTGTTAGAGGTATTGAATAGCAAGGTTGTTTTTTTTTAGTTTTATATGTAACGCATTATAAGTATTAATACAGTTATTTTCTAAAAAAATTTTTAATTATTGTTTATTTTTAAAACAACATCTAAAGTGAATTTGAATTTAATTGTTTTGTTACGCATTTTAAGTAATATTTAACACGAACAATGTGCATGCGTTAAGGCTAATTAGCATTATACGTTATTTTATTATATATTTCTCAAAAACTGAGATATGTTTTGGCATCTGGTTTTCTGTTTTTGACTAAAAATTAATAGGAGCTTTGAACTTTGGAAACAAAAATAATAGTTAAATACATAAAATTTAAAAAAAAAAAATTTTCAATTTTTTTTTTTAAATTTCGATTTTGAAAATTAATTTAAACTGTGCACTAAAACAACTTTATTTAAAAACAAAATAAAAGAGTAGTTTTTTGGCTTTCCAAAAAGGTATAACATGGCTTTGTATAATTCGCCATTGTTTTTAAATAATTTTTTTTCTGATTTAAGTAAATTTTTTAGAAAATTGCAACTTCCACCTAAACGGGGGGGGGATAGACCCCCCTTTATACGATTTTTTTTTTGTCTCAATTCAACCTACTCGCTCTATTTTTTTAAAACACCTTCGGTGAATCACCCTGTATTGCGCTTTGAAAGTCAAAGAAATTAAAAATTTTGAAAAGTTCAGTAAATAAAGATGATTCTATAACTATTATATGTATCCCAAAATTGTAAGATATTTTGTTTTCTACAAGTTGGCACATAACTTTTTTTTCGATAAAATTACCAGAAAGAAGTTATAGGTTATTTGATAGGTAAAGAGGCGAGCGTCGTGGTTGTGGAAATTGTATTTTTTCGTTAACCAGATTTCCCTTGCAACATATCAGAAATTAAGTGCTACCCGATCTTTTGTAGGGTGAAACCCCTTTATTTATTGAACTATAATAAAGTATCAAATATTTATAAAACTGAAACCAAAATTTCAGACAGTTTAACCATTGTATATAAATTTCTATAGTACAACCATGGAGCAGCGCCATCTAAACAAAGTTGTTAACTTCACATTTGGAGGTTCTTACATTTACTAAGTGTCTATTCTGTTACCCTAACAATAGTCGTCTACGAAACAAATTAATAATATATAATGTATTTTATTGGCTCTAAAATCCATATTTCATTGACAAGAGTCGTAAACAAAACAAAAATAATATATGTTTACGACTGTTGTCAGGGTTACAGAATAGACAACTAATAAATGCACGAACCTAAAAATGTGTTTATCACACGTTTCTCAAGATGGCCAGGCGGTGATTATTCAGCATGAAAATACTATAGAAATGTATATACAATGGTTTAACTGTCTGGTCGTATAAGGTATTTTCAAATTTAGAAACATGACATTACGATGATAGAGAAGACGAAAAAAGTGGGTCCGGCCATTCTGATGTCTGTCTGTCTGGCTGTATGTATGTATCGACAGCTACAGTCTAAGCCGTTGGGTCGATTTTCGTAAAACTTGGTAAAAAGAACTATTTAAGTAATATGCCCGGAGTTTTTTTTATTTTGATTTTAGGTTTTAAAATAACCGTACCTACCATATAAGCGTTACCAATAATTCTATTTTTCTCGAAAAAAATAAGATTTTGATAGAATTTTATATATGTCATTTGCTGTCTTTCTTTTGAACGGGTGCACAGATTTTGTCGAAATTTAATGAATAATACTGCAAAAACAAATATAACTTTCCTGAAAAACTTATTTTTACAAAAGAATCGATAGTTCAATTTTTCTCAAAAAAAAAAAAAAAAAAAAATACTAAAACAAAATTTTAAGTAATTACTTTTTTTATTCCATATATTTGTTTTCAAAAGATTTAAAAAAAAATAAGTATTTCAAAATTTAAAATGTAATTTTCATGTCGTCAATATGAAAGAAACTTGCCACAAGAGCAAGTCGTGCTCTTTATTTATTTTATATTTTTATACAACTTGGGACAAGATCAATTTGTTCCACCCAGTCCGGGTATTTATATTTATTTATTATTTATTATTTTATATAATCAATTGAGTTATTCCCTATTAAATTAAGTCATATTGTTTTGATAAAATCATTGGTACTCTACTTAAGTATACTTACAATATACAAACTATTATGTAAGAGAATCATTAATTCATTTAACTCCTCAAACTAAAATGAATTATTCAAGAATTTAATTTTAAACTTAAACACCATCATCATAACACATCTACCGTTTGCATTCGTATCAATCTGTTACATCGCATTTCGTTCTTTTGCCATGAATATTAATTATTTTATCCATGAAATTCATCTCTTTCAAATTTATTTTCATGAATATGAATGAGGATTGAGGATATAGGAATACTATCTTAGAAAAAAAAAAATAAAAAAATAAATCTATTCACTATCAGCGGGAGTTCATAAAAAAGTGAAAAGAAAAAGAATAGAAAAAAAAATCAAGTCTCAGAAAGTCAATGAACTTAGATACAGTTTTGTTTCCAAACAAAATTGCACCAAAGAATTTGTTTTTGTTTTGCTTAAATATTTAGATACAAACACAAAAAAATAGGTCAGAATTGACTATTTTTTTATGTAATGTTGGTCTTTTCATCTTTAGGATGAGATGACAAAGTTCAAGAAACTAATTATGTAAATTTAAAAGTTAGATTTTATATCGAATGAGGGATAAAACTTTATCTTTAATAACTGTATCTTATTTGTCATCTGAATTTTTTTTTTATTGATTTTGTTTATAAGTTGCTTTATTTTGTTATTTTGTAACATGAGAGGTTGTATTGGTATTGGTCTCTTGTTAGGTAACTTAACATTTTTTTAATGGAAATTAAATGGTTCTTATAGATATTGGTTCGAAGTATTCGATTTGCAATGGTTTGTTGAATGAAAAAGGCAGTCGGATGATATGGTTATGGAATCCAGTGCCAGGATAAGGATTCTTTTCTATTTAAAATAGTCATCAAATCCCAATGGCCAACTTAGAACGTAAGCATATAGTCCAACACTTATTTAGCTCAGATATCTAAAATCATCTATTTCACAACAATTCTGTTGTTTTGCTTTAAACGAACAACAAATGTTTGTTTCACCATATCCATCATCAGTTACCAGAAAAAATAAATTAGGAAAATTATAACATTTGTTTCGGAAATAATGTAGGTAATCTATTTTATTTATTGTCATAGACTAAGGGCAAATCTTTTCAGCTCTGGTTAATGTAACCATTGGTTATTTCAGTTAATAATTATAGATTTTGTATGTGTGTCTATGGATACCAGCTAATATGACCAATAGTTTCTTTTAAACAGCGCTGAAAAGACCGTCCCTAAATGATTTTTTTTTTTTCAAATTCCACTTAACTTAACTTCATTATTTCGGTTAAGTTCACCTACCAGCATTTCAAAAAATATACACTCCTCGCCACTTAAATAGAACACTCCTCAAGTGCATTTTCTATCATTCTTTGCTCCCAAACTTAGCAAGCTAGAGAGAAGATTTTTGTTTGTAAAAAATGTGATCGATATGTCAAGCTTGACATTGTCAAATTGTATTGAATGATTGAATGATACCATGTCAGTTGATTAAAAAACCTTTACAAATTCGCAAATGTTAACATAATTTTTTAGATTTTAAATGTGTGCTATGAACAAATTAGTTCTTATAGATTCAAACTGCTTAGTCTCCAATGCTAAGCCCTGAAGTCGTTTTTCCAAATAATACTGTATGGTTTTGCATAACAAAAATTGATATTTATTAAATAGAGACTCAGTTACTTTTAGGGTCAGTCTTTTTAGCTATAATTAGATACACATACAGAACAAATGATTACACTTAACCAGAGCTGAAAAGACTGGCCCTTAAAGTTGTACTTGAGCATCAAACTCAGAGTCTAAGTATTTTTTTTTTTAAAGCAAAACAAATATGAGAAGCTTATAATTTTATGACATGCTTTGTCCATCATTAAAGACGCTCTTAAGACACAGAAAATGTATCTTTTCAAATAATGCCTTAAGATAAAACTTAAACTTTTATTGCAATTGTTATAAGTTATTTTTTTTTAATGCAACTCGTGTTATTGTTATTATGTTTCATATAAATTAAATGATGCAGACAAGACAACATTTAATATAAATATACGTCGTTTTTTATATTATTATATCTAGCTTCTTATTTTTAAAGACTAGTAAAAGTAAAAGATTTTATTGCTTATAATATAAATGAAAGTAGGTATTTAACTTCAGATTAAATGCGGACAAAGATTTGTTTTATATTTATTTTGTGTGTTATGTTCTTATGAAACAATTTAAGCTAAATGTATAATTTAATATCCCTACATAAAGCTATATGGTAAAAGAACAATTAATTTGAATAGAAATGTGCTTATTTAAGATAAAAAGTTTGAAGTACCTATACCAATGTTCTATCCTATAATGAACAAAAATATAATCCTTTAACTGATTCGATGTTGACTTGACAAAAATTACATAAAATACGTACAATAGGAAATAACCTTTAAATATGATGATTTTAGAAAAAAAAAAGGATATACCATTATAGCTAAACATTACCCCCGCAAAAAATAATTTCTTTTAATACAAATGTTTTTATATAGGGATTTATAAAAAATCATTTTAAACTTATTAAAACTACTTTAAACCTTACTCAAGTAGTTAAGGTATAGTATACTTGTGTTCTTGAATAAGAATTTCTATCTTTGAAACCTCCTATTGGTTTTTAATTGTTAGGCAATAGTTAGTTGACAAAGAGTTGATAAATATTGAGATTTGGTACTTTGAAACTCAATTAATTATAAATCTTTTTTCTATCAATTTTCTTGCAATTCACAACGTTCAGATTTATACTCCACACCTACTGGCCGACCGAGAAATTAATAGTCCAGTCATTTTAGGGTTTAACCTAGAAATTTAAGATAATAAGCCTCAAACTCGTATACAACTTCTTATTGCCGTTCTTAAATATCTCGGTTCATGTGGCTCCAATGATGTTAGCATCCATTACAAAATTATAGAACCTAAAAATTCCAACAAATTTTGTAACAGACATTTTTTCATACGATCAACCGTTTTTGAGATAGGGGGCGTAGAGTTTTTCACGCTCAGCAATACATATAGTAGTCTATGCGCTAGCCCATGTCATATGTGCTGTTATATGTCCCCTCCGTTTTGTCATGGGGCTTTGTTAAGCACCCATAGGGGTATAAATCAACTTTGGTCAAATGGTCCTAATCATGGTCGTTTTACCGCCATTTTTAAAAATTGCCGCCAAATTTATCGATTTTTGGTTAAAGATATTTCCGCATACAGTGGTCCTACTTTTATTTTTGAAGACTTATTTTATTTGCGTTTTAAAGCCAATCAAATTTTATCAGTCAAAGTGTTTACTTAATCAAGACTTCCTGAGATATTTAAGATAAAAGTAAACAAATATTATTTTTCATTTCTAAGTTGACCCCTTTAAAAAGTAAAAACTTTGTCTGATAAAATTTGTTTGGCTTTAAAACGCAAATAAAATGAATCTTCAAAAATCAAAATCGGACCACTGGATGCGGAAATATCTTTAAAAAAAAAAACGATCAATTTGGCAGCAATTTTTAAAATGGAGGCCAAACGACCATGATTTGGACTAATTGACCCAAATTGATGTATACCCCTATGGGTGCTTAACAAAGCCCCATGACAAAACTGACAAAACATATAACAGCACACATGACATGGGCTAGCGCATAGACTACTATGTATTGCTGAGCGTGAAAAACTCTACGCCCCTATCTCAAAAACGGTTGATCGTATGAAAAAATGTCTGCTACAAAAAATGTCTGCCGAAAAACAGTTTTTCGTGACCTTTGATCTTGAATAACTCATGTTGCAGACACGAGATTTTCGTTGACTTTCTAGACAACTTTTAGAATGCCAATATGAAGGTGTATACGAGTTTCCAGGTCATTATCTCTCATTTCTAGGTTGCCCTTTTGATTTCTTTGTCCTTGAATATTTCGAATGCCTTTCTTTAAATGTCATATGCAAACTTAAAGTAACGTCATTATTTAACGTCAGGTCTCATTAAGCGTTGTTAACTTCTTGAGTCGCCCATAATAGTAAGCAAAACCTATCAAAGCTTGATGAAACAGAGCTTCTTCTGGGACTCATTCAAAAATATACTCGCGGTAACGCTTCTGTTACATTTGAGCCTTTAGATTTATGCACATTTAAATAAGTTAAGTTTAATGAACATCACCATCAAATCGTAGATCGAACAGATCGAAGTAGATCGAATCAAATCTCAATTGCGATATCAATTAAGTTGTATGACTGTTTATCAAACTATAGAAATTTCATCAAACTAGATGAGAGAAATTAGTTTAAATTGCATAAATTCACATCGAAAAGTTGAATCGGATGGAGAAATGGAATTTCTATCGGATTCAGGTTAACTTGAAATTACATTTGGTAATCAATTTTCTATGGAAGCAGTGATCTCTGAGAAGGGAATTAATATAAAGTCTATAAGAAAATCACTTAGGCATATTGAAATAAATGAGAACGAATTCTTGAAATAAAGCAATGAACTTTGGTATTTAGTTGGAAAAAATTTAAAATTTTAATAAGACTCTAATTAAACAGTGTGTGAATAAGTATAACACTAATTGTCACTCTAATTGTTTTTCTATCATTGCACGAATTCACTTTCTTCTTAGAAATGATTGCAATGAAAGCAATCATTTCAACAAACCACTCCTTTTGTTTTACGAAATCTCATTTGGAACACGCGAATCCCCTGTTATAGCTTTATACAACATGATGTCACCTCAACGTTATCAAAATTAATTAATTCGAAAGCAACTTGCTTGTCTTGCATATAGGTATACACATATGAGATATGAACTGCGTGAGTGAAATCGAAAACCGGTGAAAGAAGAGGTGACATGACAGCAGAGGAGCCGAAGCTGAAGCAGGAGCAAGAGCCCTGCCTGAATATATGACAGATGGTTTGAAGCATAAATTAATTGCATGATGTTATCTTGCTGTGCTGTCATTCATAAACACGAAGTGCATATAGCGTGCATCATCTTATATATGCTCTTCAAGTGATTTAAAGATAAAGAACGAATGCATTCTCGCCTAGTGCAAGACTGCAAATCTGGTATCCGAAGCCAAACTGATATGCGTGCTTCTAATTTCCATCTCCCAAGTCGATTTGTTGGCAGAGACGACATTTTAAATGAACACCATGCCCATGCACAAACTGGGTATAAGGTATAGGAGGTATAGGTGCATATGAGACAAAGACTCTTGGGAATCCGAGCGAACTGAATGACAGATATGTCAGAATGGTTCATCATCATTAGAGAAAAATAATGGGAACGCTTTCATGAGAGATACAAAGATGCAATGTGCGCGATATCTTAATTCATCAGTGTTGCCTCCACTCGCCCTGTAATTAGAGCGAACACATTGACAGACTTGAAGCGATGCCAAACCGGTAAATAACCATTAAAGTCAAATAATAAAAAAAAACACCATCATCACAGCTCGCAGGATAAAGTTCAAACTCCTTTACTGGGATCCAGGCTAGGATTCAGGTAGAAATCGGTCACTATGTTGCGCGGACTATACTGTGTCTGTTAAATTGCCACAATTTTCTACCACAAAAACCACAATTGTGTTTATCCTGGCGGTAAAAAGAAAACACAAAATAAAAAGAATAAAATAAAAATTCGTCACAAAAAAAGGTTGAGCTCAAGTAGTAAGGGAAAAGCAAACGGAACAGCTTTATTTGTGTAAAGAATTTCACCAGCAAGGAAAATAGCATTTTTTTTATTTTTGCAAACACATTATTGAGAAAGATTTATAAATCACTGTGGCGTATTTGTAACATTATTTTCTATATAGAAAAACTTAACAGTTGATATAAATTCAATCAAACATCAAAGTATGCAAAAAATTATTTTGTCTGAATATTAGTTTACCAGAAAAATAATAGGCCAGTCACCTTAGTACTAAAAAAGGGTCAAACCAGTCACAAATTAATTACAAGTTGAAACCACTTCTACAGGAAGTTCCTGAAACAATTTTGGTTTTTAGTAAAGCATAAAGCTTAGCCGCACTTCTCGCAGACCGTGTGATCAAGTCAGCATACTTTGGGAACTTGTAACGGATTTTTTCGGCCCATTGAGACCATTGACCGACTTAGTCTTGGCGGACTGGCGCTTGTGGTGGCAGATATTTTGGGCAGGTCCCTTATGTTTTTTTGCAAAGATCTCACCTTCTAAAGAATGTCGTGTGGTTCAACTCTTTTTTGAGCCCATCTTGCATAGAGCTTCAGCCACTTCCAGGCGAAAATCTGCTAAGGCCATGACAGAGCCTTCAGCCTTGTGAGGAATTTTTTTGTTTTTGCAAACGCTCTTGTAGAGCAGCCATGAGTTAGCCATAGTTAGGTCCAAGTAATGGCTAAACATTCTGGTGGACAAAGGTATAGAGAAAGATCTGTGTAGGAGTTTCCAGATCCAAGATATCAGAACCTAATTATTCGTTACCAGTAATAGCCAGCTGCTGATCCGCATTCATGCTCCAGGTACTTCTTTTTCCACACTATCGTTGTCTTTTCTGGCTTTCGTCGTTTTGCAGGGGGACCTGACAGATCATAAACGCCTGAATTAGAAAGGGTCGGTTCTACGTCAGGGTTATAATTGCGATAGTCACTATCCAAATTATCTAAAAATGTGTCCATATCAAGTTCGTAACCAAAAGACTCATCAAGAAATTGTCCAAAATCCGGTTCAGAATCAAGATCTGCCAAACTATCTTCGTCAAAGATGAGACCATCTTCACTGTCAGAATAATCTTGGATTACACAATTAGTTGTTATGGCGTCGGCGTCGTTGAGACATAAACATTAAGACACCAACAAAGCTTTGAAGAGTTAAACGGAATGTTGCCTGTAGTCTACTATTAGCTATAGAAGGATAAAATACATAATGGTTTATAAAAAAAAAAACACCAATATACGTAATTTTGTACTCTACTGTGCCCCGTGTTGGCAAATATACAACAATGGCTTAATCTTTTCTAAGAGCAAGCCCACTTATATAAATTAATATAAATTTTCAAATCTACTCTTAATAGAAGACGTTTCAAATGTGAAACATTCTATCTTAAATTAAAAAAACACCAATATTTACAAAAAATAATACAATCGTATTCAAAAATAATGAAAAAGCAAGCTGGCGAATTTCATGTGACCACTAATTTTACCAGCAAACACAATATGTAGCTAGCTATATGAAGAATAGTCAAAACCAGAGGAGCTCTGAAAAAGATATAAAACAGAATAGGCTTACTCTTGTCTGACAGTGATGTGCATTTGGTGTCTGCCAAAACCGCAAAAATAAATGTCCGCTAAAGTTAATGCTATATGCATTGTATATGTCCTTATCAACGTGAGACAGTTTTTTTTTTTGGTTTAAATGTCATGCTTCCTGTTCTGGATTACAGACATTATACCTTCCTCGTTTCGTTTATTGAAACAGGAGGATAGCACCAAATGGTGACCGAGAGATTCCGTTAAGGAAGACATCATGAGAACTTTTTTGTTTATTGACATAGGCTCGTTAACGTTTCAATGACAACGTTTAGGTAGGTAGGTACATTAAGTTGGGTAAGGTAAGACAGACAAAAAAAAAACACACACACTAACCCATAAAATGCTATCTTAATCTAATGAACGAAACAAACTCCTGGTTCATCCCCCGTCAAGAAAAGCGATAAAACACAATGCCATTGTGAGAAGGGAGTGAGGTTTTCTGCAGTTCTGGTCTGGTCGGTGTATACGTGTATCTACTATCTATAGGTATCCGTATCTGTGATGTGTGTCTTGATTTCATTTGACCATTTGATAGCCGGTGTGGCGTTTTGGATTACCGCAACTGAAAGACGATATCGGAGATTCATTTGGTGAATGACGGATATAGGTGTTAAATACAGTGTCGGGATTGTTGTATGATAAATTGATACTTACCTGGCGGATCTTTTGTTCATTTAAACACCGACAATACAATGTCGGATTAATTTCAATTTTATTCTTAAGATTGTTTTATGTTCATTGAATCTGTTTTGGTTAAGCGTTGATATATATCTACCTGCGTGTGTACTGCTTTTAATCTAAAACTGGCTATACTAATATTGCCATAAAGCTAAAAAAATCAATGTCAAGCATGTATCTATGTACATACATATTTAGGTATTTATTTTTTAAAAACTTAGGTTGTTAAACCGATCTGAGAAAATTAGCCTACCTTTAGGACAATCTATTATTGATAATTTTCCGGAAGTTTTGTCCCAAAAATAATGTAATTCCTACCTACATATATAAATGTTGGCATAGAAATTGGGAGAAATATTTTCCCCAATATCCATAGAAAGTAACAAAATACATGAAATATGTTGCAATCAAACCCAAATATTCTCCATTATTCGATAAGGGAATTCGTAGTATTTCATAATATTACCCCTATGAAGGGTATAACTTTACAACCCCTTTAATCGCAGCACTAAAGTTCAGAGTGTACAGAACACAGGGGGTTTAACCTTTGTAGGTACCATATATCTTCTATACCTATATAAGTTGTAGTTTAAGGGTTTGTCACACGAAGAAATATCCTGCTTCCCTTTTCATCATACACTACACAAACAATAACAATAATGTAATGTACGAGTTACATACTCGTATGTATAAACACAATTTTGAAGAAAAAAAATGAAAATCCTTGTTGAAAGCTTAATTTTCTGCACTGCCAAGTATGGCATCCTTGCGTGTAATAGAAATGATGAAAAACCTTAACACATAAAGTTGCTGGATCATAAAAAGATGACAATAAGGATGAAGTAGTTGGCTTTTTGTTATAAAACAACAGTCAAACAAGTTCGTCTGTATGTGTGTGTTTTCATAACTTGAAAGGGGCAGAACAACTATCCTGTAAAAATAAAGTACCTATACCTTTTAGTTGTAAAATATTCCATCGGTTTTATCTGTCACTTACTATAGTGTTTGTGTCATTAGTTCATCATAAAATATCAAAAGCTTCAAAAAGTAAGGTAGGTATATAAAATTAAAAGGATGAGTTTTATGTTGCAGAAGTTATAAAGTTGAATCCTTTACGTTTACATATTTAACAACTTAAATAAAGAATGAAAGAGAAATAGTTATCAAAACTAAGATAACACAAGGACATTGTTTTTAATTTAAATGGGCTCAGGTGAATTTGTTCGTTAGTTTCATCGATCTGCATTTATGCATTAGTTATTTATAAGCCTATGATTTGTGAATATTAATATTGGAAGGAAATATTAGTGACTTAACTTTTAAGTTAGAAGTCAGGTTTCAATCCCGTCCTTAAGCCGAAGAGTTTTTGTCAGAGGGTCTGCCTGGTGTAAATAAATGGCACGACTGGGTCGCAAAAACTTGCTCTTGTGACAATTTACTTATGTGTTGACTACCCACGTGACAATTCATTTAATAAATATTATATTTTTTTTTTAAATCTTTTGAAAACAAATGTGTAGAATAATAAAAGATTTATATGCAAGACATCACCGCCGGCAAAAATTCAATTACAATAAATTTTATCAAAATTGATTGTATTTTTTCAAAAAAAAATTAATTATCGGTTTTTGTAAAAAAAAACTTTTTAAAACATAACTTTTACCATTTTTTTTTTGGAGTATTATTCAGATTTAGTGGTAGTTTTAGAATGTAAAATTTCGTTGAAATCGGTATTGCCGTTCAATAGATGGTCGGAGTTATAAAAACGGTTCTATATGGCAGCCTCTACTGCACACGAAGCCAAATTTGGTTTTTAATTTTTATGTGCTATTTTTCCCTAATTCTCACAAAAAAAAAAAATTTCCTCAACGGAGTTCTTTTCTATGTATTTCTGAGAACACAAAGTGGTACTTTTTGTGAAAGATATTCCAACTTGTAGGTCAGTGGTTTGCTTGTTGTCGTTGAAAATAGACGACTGATAAATTTTCTGATTTTAAAAAATTATAACGGTGTTGTAAGGTAAGTTATATGACCATAAAAATTATTTTGTGGTAAAATATTTATTTGACTGTGCCATGAATAAATTTGTATTAAAACAAAATTATTATCCTGCTCTTTTGAGAGGTTAAACTGCACAAGTCATATTTGGCTTCGTGTGCAACTATAACATTTCATCGAAATTGATCATATTTTTTTTCGAAAAAAAATAGAATTATCGAGTAAAAAAATTTGATTAGTTGCAGTATTAATTGGGCTTAGCAGATATCATAGAAAAATAAATTCCATTAAAATCGTGTTGCCGTTTAAGAGATAATCGTTATAAACAACTACAGTTCTAGGGCATGTGCCGTAAAAATATTTTTCCCAAAAAATTATTTAAATGAAAAACATCATCGTATCAAAATCAATCATAGTTTTTTTCGGGAATAATTGAATTGTAAGTACCTAACACTTGTAAGGCAAGTATCGTTAAAAAGCTAGTTCTGGAAAAAAAAAACTTGAAGAAAAACAGCAAATCACTCATACGAGATTTTATCAAAGTCGATCGAATTTCATCCGAGAAAAATTGTATTATCTTTAACGCTTAAATTAAAGGTACCTATATTGTTAATATGTAAGCTAATTATAAAATTAAAACATAAAATTTTACCGTTGGCAACAAATCACTAGGTAGGATGTTAGGTTTTATACCTTATCAACATTTGGGTTTTTTCAAGAAAAATGCACTTGTCTGTAACGCTTGTATGGCAGGTACCGCTTTTCAGAACTAGGATAATAACCAAAAATACTGCAGAATTTAAAGAAAATCGGCCCACCGTTTAAGCTGTAGTAGTCGATACTGGATACATCCAGTCCGACTGACAGATAGACAGACACAATAATTATCGGACCTACATTTTTCATCGTTATGTCATGTTTGAGATTGTTATCTCAAATTTCGTTTTTACGAATGCATAACTTGACTTATAGATGTTGTGTACAGTTATACACTACATATCATGTCCTATATTATAATCGCAAGTAAAATTTGAATGTAGGTATATACTTAAATTTTTCTAAGAATTATAATTATGTAAAAATAACAAAAAAAAAAAAAAAAAACTGCGTTTATACCAGTATATATCTGTATACTTACATGTATTCTATTACCGTTGATATCAAGTTTAGAAAAAAATTAAGTTTTCATTAATTGAAGCTTCTCGTATTTACCAGCTTATAGGATGCTGCCATAGCAACCAGATACGCGCTTATATCAGATTTTTAAAATAACTTACCATAACGCATCGGCATCAAGATGCATACTTTTAAAGTGGAAGTCTCGGGAATTTTATGTTTGGCAGCAGAGTTTTTCTTCCATATAGCCTTATCCTGGACTACCTACATTCTGTACACACAACAAGAAGTATTTTCTGCAAAGTAAAAAGAAAAAAAAAAACAACAAAAATTCCGTCCGTCCGTGGATCAACATTGAACTCTCGCGAGCAATAAGCAAACCAGCAAACAAGTAGAAAAATGTTTTCAAAGAATAAAGAGATAGAAAAGCGTTGTCAGGAGAAAAGACCGAAGGAGCCTTATTCCTTTCAGTTGTGAGAAGATTGAACACGATAGTTGACTCTAGTGAACATGCCGGCACATTATAATATCTTATTCTTTACCCTGAGCTTGGCATAGGGTTTTCTTTTCTTTTTTTTTTTTTTTTGTGTGTTTGTAAACTAAAAACACACTCTGGATATTTGAATTCGGATTCACGAGGAAGATGATGATGATGCTGTGATGGCGATGGTGAATCCTTTTATGTTTAGAAACGATGCAGCACAAGAGATGAGCATGATAATCCACAAATACACGACATAGATTTTCGCTTTTCCACTTTGCACAAAAAAAAAAAAAAAAAAATGTACATGAAATAAGCTTTGACTCACCAAGCCGCAGATTAACGAGGTTCACCTATTGTATAATGTATAAGTCCCAGTACACTAAGCGACCTATGCATCGCATTAACGTTGTACATTCTATACAAGATTGTTGTATGTTTATCTAGCCCACACATAGATTTATTGAACTCAAGATGAAGTCAAACACTGGAAATTAATTAAAACTTTTGTATTATTCCTGTGCCGAGCCCGAGATTCAGCTAATTTAAACTTCCAGGTAGTAAGTTAGATGAAGATGATTTGCATTTAGGGCCACTCTTTTTAGCTCTGGTTAAGTTTAATCATTGATTATTTCAGCTGGTAACCATAGATTCTGTCTTTTCAACAAAATCTTAACCAGAGAATCTATGGTTACCATAGATTAAGTTAACCAGCTAATTTTCTGTGGTTGGTGTCATTATTCCAGTCGACGTCAGATGACGTCCAGCAAAAAGCACCTTGTCATTACGCAATTTAAAATTTTGCTGGACGTCATCTGACGAGCCCACAAAGCTAGCACCGGGCGAAACGCAATGTTTTCTTGGACTATAGGCCGCTAAACGCTTTAATTTTGAATAATAATTCAGAAAAGTCCACTTAAAATAAACTGATGATAAGTCTTCTACTTGGTTGAATATTCTTAATATAAAAAATATACTTTTTAAATTAATTTTCATATTAGTATATAGAATTTGTATCATTATTTATTTTATTTCTTTATTATTCCAGTCGGTTCACAGAGATTCGGTCTTTTCAGCAAAACTTTAACCAGAGAATCTATGGTTAACAGAGATTTCGTTAACCAGTCAATTTTGCTTGGTTAACCACAGAAATTCTATGGTAAGCGATTATTTTTTACACATTTGTGTTGAATGATAAATAATATATTAGATACTTATTGATTATTACTACCGATCGTAAAGAATAAAATTAAAAAAATTATGATCTACCATCTTAATAAATTCCACCCCTATATTTTATGTATATTTTTTTGTTTTCCTTTGTTCGCATATGAATCAATTGAGTTTATCCATGCACATCGAAACGAGACAGGCTGTTATCAATTATTGAAAAAATCTTCGATCTCTTTCTCTCGCATTCAAAAAAGTATAAACAAAATTAACCAGAGATTCCGTTTCACAACTGGACCACTGGAAAACTATAACTATCTCTGGTTTGATAAAAAAAGTGGATAAAATGGTGAAAAAACTGATTCAATATAGTAATAAGTTTAGTTTTAAATCAAATTCTATATAAAACTAAATAAAAAATAAAAATTCTTTATCTAAAAAAAGAAGTGAGATTAGAAAGTGAGTGAGGCGAGTCATCTCGCCTCACTCGCCAAAATAGCTAAATCTTCGCACTGGAGTCTTCCTTTAGGGAAAATTTAACTTTAGATTGCTTCTTATAATCACAAAGATTGGTTTCATAAATTCTGTATACGAACGCATATCCAAAGTTTTTTTGATAAAACAAAAATAAAATGCGGGAGATGGTGAAGTGAAAAAAGTTATTATAAGTTAATACAGATTAAATGACAATATTAATAATTTCGTTTATTACTTAGTGGCGATATTATTAGCCTATATAGTTGTGAAAGATTATATTCTTATTCAAATATATTTTTGTCCCGCTTCGATGGGACATAAGTGGCAAAAAATAAATTTGGGACTCATGTCTCGGGGACTTATGTCCCTGCGCCGATTGAATGTTCCTTAATCTTGGCGAAGACGAGATGTCCAGTATCCTCAACGGAGACGGAGCTGATTGGAAAAGGTTGTTTCAATTTGCAAGACTTGCGTTTTCTTACAGATGAAGAACTATTTAAAAAACAAAGAACTTATGTACATTTATTATCAACTTAAAGTTTTAAATTGTCAACTGTCAAATGTTAGTATATATAACTAAGAATTATGTAAATCTTAAAGAAAAATAAATCTAATCTAATCTAATTTTCCTTAATCCACTAAGTGAGTCCAAATGCATTGTGATTGCTTAATTTAGATTATTTCTCACTTTGCTTTTTGAATGGTACCTATAGTGATGTCCGAATTAATCGAATTATATTTTCATTCAGGTCACTACAATCAAAATAATGTCATCTTTGATTGAACTTTTGATACAGATATAAAATCCATATTGTTTATTAACATCTTTTTTCTTATTTTCAAAAAGGTCATACAATTTGGAGTCTGCTTCAACTATCCACAGTTTTTCCGTTGCACATGTGTGCGTGTGTCACAGAACATTTTTTTTTACAATAAGTAACACTTTTACCAGTCGATTACAAAACCATTTTGATCCAATTTTTTTCTGTATTATTTAATATTGCGTATTTTTTCAAAAAACAAAAAAAAATAATTAATATTTAAAAATTACTTTTTTTTCCAAATTTTGTTGGCATTACGTTATATTTAAATTTAGCAGTGGGGGAGAGTACGATAACTTTGGCGCAGAAAATTGATAACGGATTTTTGTAGAAGAGACAAATACAAGCTTCTTTTACTATTTCTATCTCCCTCCGTTTGGGCGGGAAGGGCAGTTTTATGAAAAAAGTACTAAAAATGAAAAAAAAAAACAAATCATTAGAAAATAACGGTAATACCAAGAATTTAGTTTAATATCTTTTTTGAAAGCCAATACTCTGTTTTAGTAGCCAGTTAGAGCGTCCAGTGATACTTCTCTATAAAGAGTTTGTAAGAAGTTTTATGAGCCTGATGTAATTTCTCAATCCGCATTTTCGAACCTCTCCACGTGACTTCGTCTTAATGTTCTGTAAGCTTGTTCCGATACTTGGTTCTTATATATAATTTATTTGTGGTCATATTTTAATTTATTTAGTCGACTATATTTTTTTTGAATTATTATACAACAATACATAATATGATTTTATTTTGGTACCTTCTTAATCTTTACTTTCATATAGTTAAGAAGTTAATATAATTCAGAACTTGAATAATACTCTGTTGTGCGTCCTTTTGTATATACTGATATTGTAATTAGTGGTAGCGTTCATTAATAACACAGCTTCTCTGTGCCGTCGCCTTCGTCTTGCTTAGCGCTGTTTTCTTGCATTGCTTTTTTCGTCACTACTTATAGTGCTATACTACCCTTTGAAAGAAAAGGAACACATTTTTTGTTGGCAAAATTCACTGTGGGTGGTTGGGGTGCACCTCACTTGAGTCCCAAAACTTCTATCACTATCTAATTCAGGGAGACTCAACCACTATAAGACCGACGACCACGACAATGGTTGGTAGCGCGGAATGCTAGTTGGGAAATATCTATTTGGACGTGATACTCAGACAAGCTATGTCCCAGCCCACCGTTCGACCCCAAATAAACGCCCAAACAACGTTACAAGAAAAATCTGTTTCATACAACGACGAAGATGCCGACGACTACGACGACCCAAGAGATAAATAGCCAATCTTGTATGGATGTTGTTGATGGTGGCGTTAGGGCAAAGCAAGTACGTTATTTGCTTCAGATTAAAATCGTCCACTGGGTGAGTGAATTAAGGAGCGTTTTCAGGAATTTTTTGTTCTTTTAGTTGGAACCGGGAACGGCGGGAACCCAACTTTGTATAACAGCGCGCAAAAAAACGGCAGCTAAGTTCTTTTCTTATTTTATGACCCAACACGATACTTGCAAGAATTGGAGAAGGTTGGCGTGGTAGTGTAGTGATAGAAGAAAGTCGTGACTTAAAAATAGTGCAAGTTTCATGCTGATAGACATTTGAACACAACACAACAGTGGCTTGTTGGTTCAAGAATCGCAATAAATTTAAGTTGCGCGTTTACATAGTTTTCGTATTTCGCTTTACGACATTGTATAGAATAGAGGATAGGAATCTGGAAATAGGAAGTTAAGGAATTAAATTTCTGTAACCCATTTACTTGGAAAGGAAGACAAATTGTCTTGGAAGGTATTCTTATGTTCGTTTAAGTTTCAATAGATTTTAAAAAAAAAAGGAAAACATTTTAGGTGTATATTGTTAATTTTTCTAAACATATGACAATTTATCTTTACTATAGCTATATATACATTGTTACGTTGAGATATAATTTTATAAATATGTGTTTTAGTTATAAACACTCAGTAGTTATTTGATAAATAAAAAAGAAATTAAAATAATAACAACAAGTATTGCTTGTATTTTTATTTAGTGTTTTTGATAAACTTATACTTTTGGCTTTTGAATAAGGGGTGAAATGCAAAGTGAAAGTAACACAGTATAAATGAGTTGATTCGAACCCGAACAGCTATTGGTGTACAGTGTACACTGTAACTGTATACCAAGAAATCATCTTGAGTCATTTGTTCTTTATTAGAGTTCTTGATTATCTTCTTAAAGATGATAAGTTGACGGACCCGAAACTAAATCAGTTATTCTTTGTTTCGCGTCATATGTTATGAATCCCATATATATATATACATTTATATATAAATTGTGTATATAAATTAAAATCAATAAAATTAAAACCACAACTTACAACGAGCACTTAACGTAGCTTTGAGGAACGTTTTGGATTACAACGGGCATCGAACATGCCCCAGAAAGACGGAATATTATGTTGCCCATTTTTTGATCTACTCAGGCCTATTCCGGATATTTATTTTATTTATTTTATCCATTTGTTGTTTTTTTTATATTATTTATTTAACTTAATTTATTTGTTTTCTCTATTTTATTTATTTAATTTATTTTGTTTATTTTATTTATTTTGTTTATTTTATTTATTTTATTTGTTTTAATTATTATATTTATTTTATTTATTTTATTGATATTATTTATTTTAATTATTTCATTTATTTCATTTATTTAATTTATTTAATTTATTTTATTTATTTTAATTGTTTTATTTTTTTTATTTATTTTATTTGTTTTATTTGTTTTATTTATTTTATTTTTTTATTTATTTTATTTATTTTATTTGTTTTATTTGTTTTGTTTATTTTATTTTATTTATTTAATTTATTAATATTATTTATTTTATTTATTTTAATTATTTTTTTTAATTTCATTTATTTATTAAATTTATTTAATTTATTTAATTTATTTTGTTCATTTTATTTATTTTATCTATTTAACTCATTTTATTTATTTTATTTATTTCATTTATATTATTTATTTTTTATTTATTTTATTTATTTTACTTTTTTTATTTATATTATATATTTTATGTATTTTATCTATTTTATTTATTCAATTTAATCTTTCTAAATGAATTATTTAACCATTTGCACATACAAGTCTTTTGTTTGGTAAGTTAAAATAAGCTTTTTAACCATGATGTGAAGCTGTGACTGGTTAAAGGTATTCAAAATGTAGTCCAAGTTTTTTCACATAACACGTTGGATCAGCTTTGGTATTTCTTCTAGGTGAAAAAAAATCACCAGGGAGTTTGAAAGATTCTTCGTATACCATTTGAAAACGTTTTCAAGCTTAAATGGTGGTGGTCGTACTTGAGCATTATTTAATTCAAGCTCCGAGCCTATGATTGTTTGCGCCCACTGCAGCATAAGTTGTTGTTCTCGTTTCGGTGAAGCGATTCAACTGTGCGTCGACCAAATCAAATTATGAGCCGTTTTCGAGAAAATTAGGAAAAATTAAAAGCTTTATATGAAAGGTTAGCGGGTACCTTTCGTTTACAAAGGTCTTTTTTATGGAACGGGTCGAAATTCTGGTTTCAAAATTCTGCTATTCAAAATTCTGATTTTTTTTTTTAAATTCTGCTTTTTTTTATTCTGGTTGACCGAATTCTGCATTTCAAAATTCTGCATTTTGTTTTTTATTCAGTTCTTTTATTTACAAAACAACAAATTAATTATGGTCATTAAATAATCAAAATAAAAAGCGCGCGCTTTTTAACATTTTGAAAACCTATTACTTTCTTTATTGTTTGCAGAATTTCGAAAATCAGAATTTTGAAAGGAAGAATTTTGAAAAACAGAATTTTAAAAGCAAAATTTAGCAAGCAGAATTTTGACAAAATAATTTTGACCCCGGCAGAATTTCGACCCGAACCCCAACGTTACCTTTCAACATTTTAATGCTCTATATGTAACTAACTCTAACACCATAATTCCCAAGTTGCATTAATCAATTTATCAGCATTATTTAGTTATTTTTAAAAATAAACAAATATAGAGAAATGCTTTTGTGGGAAAATTCCAACATTGTTGCACCTGACTAAATCACCCTACCCGCTCTCATTCCAGACTATTATTGTTCAAATATTTTTCCCAAAGCCAAACTTATCAATGTGTAGATGTCAGTTCTCGCGTTAAATATAATTCCTAAATCATGAGTTCAGGAATGAATGGAAATGAGCTTCAAGCCAATTGTCCCAGTTTCGATGGAAATTCTTTACTTAAGCTTGAAACAATCTCAGGACCATTATTAGTCTTAATCTAAATCTGCTATGTGCTGATACAGAACTTTATACTGAATAATTAACTTAAATATAGATATAGATATGCGTGCAGATGTGCATTTTGTGAAGAGCTCGCATTTAGGTTTCCTGAATTAATGAATGTATCTTTTTCTTTGTTTTGCTACGAGTTGGATTTATTTATTTTTTTTTGTATTTTCTTTTTCTGGAATTATTGGATTTATGTGTTTATAGGTGAGAGGTAATGTTTGTTGGGACTGAGGTAAATAAGCGCACCGTGTTCTCCATAATTTGTAATTTTTGGCTGACCCAGTTTTATGTGAAAATGTTAAGTAAGCAAGAACAGCTGATCGCTGATGGGTTTGTGGCTCGTTACAGAAACCTATACTTAAATTCAGTGGCAGCGGATTAGGTTAGGTTTCTTCTCTTTGAGGTTTACGTTACGAATATAGGTACCTATAACGACAACACGACGACGAGACGAAGAGTCGAACAAACTTGGGTGGAAAATCTAGGGCTTGCGATTATTTCTTTTTTTTTTTGTAATTTCATTGTAGGTAGATATATTTTTGCAATAATGGGCGGTTTTCATGAATTGTCTGCTAGTTGAGGTTAGCCCCATGGTATTGTTACTGCAGATCGCAAAATTCATACATTATAAAAAAGATACAATAAGAACAGCCAGACAGCCATGATGAAGATTGGAAGATTGCAGCAAAAGATCTTCAAGTAGGTCAGAAAGATTTACATAATTTGTTGTTTTGATTTGTAGGCCTTGAAGCAAATTGTAAATGTATCTATAAATTTGTGAGCTTAAATAACTAACGAAAATTTTTGCAGCATTTTATAAAAGTTAACATGATATAATTTCAATAAGAATTACAGACTATAAAAGAATAAGAGGTATGTAGCATTAGGAATCTAGGTATATTTCAAAACATTAATATTTTGGACCCATAAATGGACGTTTCGTAAAATATACTGTTTTTTTATAATGGTAACTTTTGGTTCATATTATACTTGGAAAAGTGTTTCAGGAATGGGCCGCCATTTCATGAATTTTTAACAGCTTTAATTCCGCTAATTGATAAACACAAAATATATCATCATAAAAAAATTTTAACATGATTGTTGAACGAATAGCCATACAAAAATAAAACAATTTTTTACACAAAATTATCAAATAATTTTGATGTTCGTTTAACCCATATCCCGGACTTTTTTGTAAAAAAAATGTAACTATTCCAAGGTCGTGATGCTCAAAATATTTCTTGATTTTGCATTGCAAGCAAAGATAACCATGGTAATGACAGCTTAGAAAAGGTAGCATGGCAATGATATCGAAAATAAAATTGAATTTAAATATAGAATTCAAATTAAAAGTAGTTTATAATATAGATGCGATCAAAATACATTCATTGACAAAAATATTAATTTTATACTTTTATATTTGATACAATAACACTCATCATGGTAATGATGATATTAACAAACAAAGACTAGTTACAGGGCCAATATTCAAATATAAAAAACAAATAAGGTTACAATTGAAATTACGGTTATATTTTATAACAAAATATATTTTGTTGAGATGTCAGAAGTAAAACAGCTTTTATTAAAGCTTCATAACTAACAATGTTTTAAAATTATGAATATTTGTTAATTAAAAGTGATGGACTACAGAATATGAATATTTTGAAGTATTCACCCATTAACGATACCTGCCATATAGAACCGTAGTTGATTATATCGATTATCTCTTACACAGCAACCATGATTTTTAAAAAAAAAAACCATTATTCTATTTTTATCGAAAAAAAATACAATGAGTTTTGATAAAATTTTATATGAGTTATTTGTTGCCAACGGCGATGTTTTCATATGAATTTCGTTGTCATAAAAATATTACTAGCGGTACCCTCAATAAACAATTTTTTTATTTTGAAATACCGAATATCTTTTAAAAGGCTGAATAAATTTTTACAAATATTAATGTTTTAAGAAATCTGTTAAGCTTTATTAAAACTGCAAACAAAATATTGAAAGAAAAAAAATGTTTGAAAAACTAAAACACCCAACAAAATCTGAACAAACGTTTTGGTAACCATAGCATCGTAAAATTAAATCTTTCCAAGATTGCAGAAGTAAGATAGTTTGCCACAAGTTAGTTTTTTTTTTGTTTGTTTTAAAACACAACTTAGAAAATATCCGGTATGCTCTAGTTAGAGAACAGCTGAGATCAACCTTGAAGCGGGGAAGTGGGAGATTCGTGGCCAATTCGAGATTAACATCGTAAAAAAAGTAATCGGAGAAATCCTTGACAAAAAAGAAATCCAAAAATCTATTCCTTTCTGCCTTACCGTATTTGTTTCATTACCTAGCTATATAGCTAACTATATTAGTAAAAGATGCAAGTAATGAAAATAAAATTCAATCAACGCAAAATAATTCAAAATCCAAATATTAAAACTACACTTCTTTTTTATTTCACTAAGCATTTCTTTTTTGATATAAACTATGCAATAAAAATAGCATATTAATAATTGACTCAAAATTAATTATTCCCCTTAAATTACGTTACCTAGAAACCGTTAATTTTCATATTAACAAAATTCCATAATAAATGTACCAATCAAACCTACCCCCCTCCTACCACATAAAACAGCAAATACCAAATAGAAAAGGTCTATAGGTACATTTAGTGCCGTTAGATGGCAAATATTAATTTAATCCGCCATAGCATGGATTAAATAGAATTTCATTATTGAAATCCCAATTCAAAAGGAATTAAAATACGATTGCATGTAATGACCATGAAACTGTTTAATTTAAACGAGACAAGAAAGACATAGGTACCTACATAAAATGGTCATTAGGGTGAGTACCTGTCTAGTACTATTATACCTACCTACCCAAGTAGCATTTTGTACCTATTAAGTTACAAATTTATTGTATGTCGTTTACAATTCATATACAGTTGCTGAAAAAATGTTTTGTATGTTTAAATTAACTAATTGGATGATTGGTAAACAAATTGTAACACACAAAATGTTGTTGAAACAACACATCTTCAAACGTAAACGTACTGTAAACCAAATTTCGTAAATGTAAAACCAATATCACAAAACATTTACAATTGTAGCACTTTTGTAAAGCTATTATCAAAACTTAACTGTTACAAAACGTTTACAGTAAATAGTCACAGTACATCTTCAAACGTAAACGTACTGTAAATCAAATATCGTTAATGTAAAATCAATATCACGAAACGTTTACATTTGTAGCAGTTTTGTAGAGCCATTATCAAAACTTTACTCTTACAAAACGTTTACAGTGAATAGTCACATCACATCTTCAAACGTAAACGTACTGTAAATCAAATATCGTTAATGTAAAAATAATATCACGATACGTTTACATTTGTAGCAGTTTTGTAGAGCCATTATCAAAACTTTACTCTTACAAAACGTTTACAGTGAATAGTCACATCACATCTTCAAACGTAAGCATACTGTAAAACATTTCATTTACAGATAATGTAACACGTATAGCATTGATCGGCCATTATAATGTTTCCATTTTTTATCAAATTAGAAAACCCAAAACATTGAAAATCTATTTTTGTTGATATTTAGTAAAAACAAAGCATGTTTAGGTTTTGATTGAAATAAGACTTTGAATTTTATCTTACAAAATATTTAAAAATATGGTTTTTGTGGGAAAAAAAAAATTGTCTCAAATATTTTTATTAGAAATCATTTCTAAAATAAGAAAGTTTTTAAAGGCCCCTTATTTTTATCGACCTGTTTTACAAAACTGGTAGAAAATATTTCTCGCGTTCGATATTTTGCCTTTACTTGCACGAAAAATATAATTATTGAATATTTGTATGCCTCCCATATTATAATAATAATGTCAAGAACAAGATGGAAATTGTTTAAGTTTTGGTTTGTATACATATAGTAATATGATCTCAAATGGCATTACGTATTTACCTATACAGTTTAATATTTTTCTGTAAACGATTTGTACCTAAGTTTGTTTTTATGTTATTTATTTCGAAGTGTTTTTGAACGTTTACATTTGTAAACGTTTATATACCTAGTCCAGGAATAGTATCTGTAAACGATTTGTTACTAAAAAGTAGTTTGTCTTGTATGTGTTTAGAAGAGTTTTTGAACGTTTACATTTGTAAATGTACAAATCAGGTACATCAAATAGAATTTGTTCATATACTGTCAACACGACATTTCATTCCCCAAAACCGTTTACATTTTGGGTACAGTGAGTAAACATTTCATATACGCCTGAAACATTACAGCTACTTTGTTAACGTTCAGTAAATGTTATGTAGCTCTGAATTGCTCCTTGGGTATACGTACAAATATTTCCTAGCAAGAGTAGCTGTTTTAAAAGGTACCTTTGAATAACTATACGTACCTATACACTCCCGTTTTGTAATGAATACAGCACCGATTCGTTCCAAACACTGGGATTAATTCCTATTACCTACTTAGTTTTTGTGGAATGGTGTCCTCCCTTGACCACTCCTTAGTTGGCTGTCTTTTGGTTTCAATGAACCCACTGCACGTTGATTGACATGTTGCGTCAAGTATACACATACTTATACTATAGATACAATATCTACACCATCACCACGTCTTCCCGTTCTAGATATTATATTCAAAACAACAAAACTTGAAGTTTGTATAAAGGAATTTTAATTTGTTGATCGATTATTAGGAAGAACGTGGTCAAGCACATCAGGCATACCAACAAAAGAACACAAGAGGAGAATCCTTAATTTTATGCAGACATCCACTGAATCACCGAACGATTAGCGTACGTTTTGCATACTAAATAAAAATGAATGTGTTATTATGATATGACGCTACATCCTGAATTGCTGGTTAATATTTTAATGGCAATGCAGATTTTATTAGAATCTGAATTTTTGTATGTTATGTTGACATTTTTTTTTCTTTTGAGGAACACCTTAAAACAAGATTTTTGTTATAAGGAAATTGTAATATATGCTCATAATATAAAAAAAAAGGATTTTGTTTGTTACCAAGGAGACCTTGTATAAAACACTCATCATCCCGGTACTGCTATATGGTGCAGAAGCATGGACCCTTTCCCCATAGGATGAAAAGTCACTTGAAATTTTTAAGAGAAAAGTTCTGAGTACGATTTATGGTCCTGGCTGCGTTAACAGAGAAGACAACATTTGGCGAAGAAGATACAACGACGAACTATACGTGCTGTACAGCGACATAAGCCTGGCCAGAAAATTCGAGTTCAACGAATAAGATGGCTTGGCCATGTAGAACAAATGGACATTAACGCTTCAGCTAGTAAAGTCTTCAACCTCAAACCAAAGGGAGTCAGAAGCCAAGTTAGACCACATCTTCGATGGAGCGATCAGGTAGAGGGAGATCTCCGACTACTTGGAGTGCAAGATTGGAGACGACAGGCTGGAGATCGAGCCGGCTGGAGGGACATATTGAGTAAGGCCTAGGAGCACCACGCTCTAGTTGAACCAACATAAGTAAGTAAGTGTTAGGTATACCTAACTTGTGTAATATTGTCTATATCTAAATAACTTACACTTTGTTGGTGGAAATGATAACTATATTCTTCACGCTAAAAAAAAGTAAGAAGCATGTGTTTACCCAAAAACTATAGCTGGGATATGATTTTATTACTACCCAAATTTTGCAAGAAATGCCATAACAATACCCAAAGCTCCAATTCATACTAAACGACTAAACGCATGCCAAAACTTCCACCTATGGTATGTTCAGGAACATTAGACCACCAACAGAAATAACAATACCAATTTTGGCAAAAAATTTCGAAAAACTGCTGCTGATTAGGCTGATCAAAATAAATAATATAAATAATATAGAAGATCTAGTGTATATGTCCCACTTAATTTCCAGATGTTGCTAAAGCATTTGATAAGGTTAGGCATTTTATTACCTAACAGTTAATTTGAATTTTACTCCAATACTGTCAAATACAGTGACTTTGAATACTGAAAGAGGAACTTATTTCTTATTGGAATTTAAAATTGATTTTTAGAAAAAAAATGTTTAAAGCCAAAATGAATTTTCCATTTACCTACACTCTAAGAAATATTCGCAAAATTACTATACAATAATTAGTAACGTTTTTCAACACCGATTGAGAATGAGAGTTCAACAAAAGTTTGTTCTTTAGAGAAGATAAGCATGATTTTATGCCTTCATGATCACTGTACTGGCTGATCAGTCGCGCGTTTTGGTTGGTAATGCATGTGCTTTTGCGAATATGTATATTAAGGCTGAAATTGCGTGTAATTTCAACATATAGAGTCAAACTAAATTTGCATTAGTTTCGAATTAACTTCACTATAATTTTGCAAGAGAAAAAAAATTACAACGATGTTTATTTCAACGTTACGTTGAAAATTCAGTTTTCCTTTTAAACAGAATGTTGAATTTCCAACACCGAACATATCTGTTAAAAATTGCTACAATAATTGTAGTGGACCTGTTTCTTACAATAATTTTAGCAATTTTTTAGCATATTTGAGTGGTGTAAATTTGTATTTTCAAGCTTTTCATACAAAAATAAAACTCGACGTCTAAGTATTATCTACTACATCAAAAGAAGTTTAATTTGAACAAAGTGAAAAAAAAACTACGATTTCGGTGAATTTTTTTTTAAGAAGTCATTTTTACTCAAAAATAATTTCAATTAAAAAATCTGAGCACGAGCGACTGCACAGCACATTCCGAAATGATGATAATTGATTTTCATAACCAAGATTGTGTTGTCATCATTGTTAATGAAATATATCTTCCAGTGAAACATAAAAAGATCTATCACCAATTTGATGAGACACATAACGTGCTTCTGGTGCTTACAATTCCCTTAATTTTTTTGAATCGCATGTTGCAAAAGACTATTGTAAATACAAATATATTTATTCCAAGATATGAGGCGTTGAGGGCAAAAGTGGAGCAGTGAATTCATTCGATGCATGACGAAAATTGTGTAGGTATGTTCCGATTGCCTCCAACGACGCAACAAATCGAATGCGGGATTTCGTCCGATGATATGAAAAATTAATAAATAAACAAATAAACTAAAGGTGAATGCTGTATTTGAGATGTCTGGTGAAGTGGTGAGTGGTGAGTTGGTGACCAAGGAAAGAAATAATTTATTTTGTTTGATTAGTAGATACGATAACTTTGGACGAAATTTCCTTATACTATAAGTAGCAGAAACTTTTTTCTTGCGACGGAATACCCATCCTATTTTATGATTGGATATGGTTTGTTAGTCTTTCAGGAGTATCAAAAAAATAAAGTTCGCACAAACTTGCTCTTGTGGAAGGTAAGTTATTGGACTTAACAGAAAAAAGGCATAAATGGGTCTCTTACATGTCGTTATCTTTCAATTTTTGTAAGCATATGAAATACTTTTTAAATTCTTTTTATAAATTTAAAACGCAATAATTAAAAAATAAATAAATAAAAATAAATAACTTTGAAAAATATTTTATGACAAACCAGAGTTTTCCGAGAAAATCGTGGTATGCCAGTAATTATTATTAAATATTACAATATATTGAGAGAGTTTTTTTTTTTAATTTTCGAAAAAAAAGTTTAGTATGTATATCTTTTTTTTAGAAAAGCTATAACAAGTGATCATTGGGTTGTATAGGCCTTTATATGACAGGTACCGTTAATAGAGTTTTTTATAAACGTAACGGTTTCAATCGTCTAAAAAGCCTTCCATGCTGTATCAGTTGTGTCAAATTTTATCAAAATCCTTAGAGCTGTTTTCGAAAAAAAAGCTTTATCATTACCGTTATATGTCAGGTCCCGTTATTTTTAAGCCTAGAAAAAAAATTCCAAAAACCCCCTGATGGTCACCGTAAAACCATACATACCAAGTTAAAAGGATATCGACCCAACGGCTTAGGCTGCAGATGGTAATGACAGACAGAAAGAAAGACACACAGAAAAAAATTTCAGACCTAAGTTTTTCGACTTCGCTAACATCGTAATGTCATGTTTGACTATTGTCTTAAAACTTTTGTATTGCACGAATTCATAACTTGCCTTATAGTACCTACCTACCTATATTCGCAAATAAAAATGGCGGGATGGCATAGGAGATTGGCGTTAGCAAAAAAGTGTTTTCTCAAATAACTAAGAATCGGTTATCAGACAAAACAAACATTTTTAGAATCTGCGATAAAAAATATTTTTCGTTTCATGTCTACAACTTTTTTTTGTAGGTATCTATAGAACATAAGGAATTAATTTTCAAAATTTTAATAAAAACTAAACTGTTATAACACTATAACTCCTAAAGTTTTCTTACTAAAAATAATTGTTGGCATACAAAAATTCATATATTCTATCGTAAAAATCTCAATATATTTTTTCGTCCGATAAGCGTTTCTTAAGTTATTTGAAAAAATAAACGTTTTTTCAATATGGCTGGTAATGCGAACCCGTACTATCTCTTCATATTTACTCTATATAGGTACTATAAGCAAGTCTTGGATTCGTGCAAAAGAAAATCAAAAATTACATTACGATGATAGAGAAGGTAAAAAGTGGGTCCGGCAATTCTGTCTGTCTGTCTATCTGTCTCGGCACCTACAGCCGATTAACTTCAAATTTGGTAGGTATGATTTTTAGGGCAATACGCACAGAGCTTTATTTGTAGGTCGCTGTAAGTTTTTTCTACGATCGTAGGTTCCTCCGAACGAAACGGTTACGATGATAAGCCTGATTATTAACAATGACGGCGCTTACTGGACTAATATAATCGCGTCAACAAGTAGATATTAGATACTTATTTACATACTCATAAAAAAAGGAAATATACAAATATTAAAAAAAAATATATATGTAGGTATACCTAACCTATATTATATGCTGTTTTCTTTAGAAGTTTTTGGGCTACCCGTATAACTTTAAAGTTACGTACTTCTGTAATCATAATACAAAACATCAAAGTCTTCATACACCCTAGCTAAGCAACGAATGATTACAATAATTTAAAACAACGCACGTTCGATAAAATATCTTAAGAAACACCTTAACCAAATTTAAATTCAATTTCTTCAACAGGCTATAAAGCTAACTATCAAATTCAATTCGGTACCTACAGGTAGGTAGGTAGGTACTTCAAATGAAATATTTTCAGTCTTCATTATTCAAATATTTCACTTGTCATAGGCAATTCTAGGATCTCTCTTGAATTCTTCAATGGATACATTGCTATGCCCTTTACTTTAATTAAATACATAATTTTGTAATACCGTCCTATCTACCTATCTACATAACATAACGCTTCTTAATAATATTATGCAAATGAGATTATGCAAATCAAATGTAGGTATAACTACCTTTGTGGCATTAAAATACAAAATAGAAAAGAAACATGATCGTAATAACAGAAAAGGACACCATCATACCATTACATACAAGCAACTCTAACAATTTCGTTCTATTCTATTTTCTATTTAAAATTCGTTTCGTTCTGTTTCGTTTCTTCGGACGGACAATTGAATGTGGCCAGAAAGAACATCAATAAAAGTCCCATAAAAATTCAGATTGTTATCAATTTAAGTAGAGGCCAATCGAAGGTAAGACTAAGCAGAAATCAAAAGAATAAAAAATAAGTTAAAAAAAAAAACAAATACCTACCAGCAGCCACACCAAAACGCTACTTGAATTCTTAATGAGACGGTTATTTAGCTAGGCATTAGATATATTTTGTATATAAACGGCAATTGTGAATGTGACATAAGCCACCTTACCAGCACACATACAGATACAGATGATGACATTCCTAAAGAGAAGAAGGAACCGAATTTAATTCTATTAATCTTACACACCTTCGAACTTTTATTGCCTTCTGGGAAAATTTATTACTCCCTTGCCGGCATGGTTAGCAATCAGGTGCTTCGGGATTAGGACTGTGGTCTGTGGCTCGGAGGTGAGGTGGCGGCATAACGATGGCGCACTTTTCATTGATTCACTCTGACGTAAGCCATATTAGCTTCTAGTTGAGAAGATTGAGAGGCAAGAAGAATCAAAGAAGACTGTAATTTCAATTTAAGACGTTTTTTAGAATGTTCCTAGTTGTAGACACCTATCCATAAGATACATCGCAATTCAGGTGCAAATTGGAAAGAGTGGTGTGTAAATTGGTAATTTCAAAGAAGTGAAGCCATGCCACACCTGTTAATGTGCGTGAGTAACTCAATTGAGGCGGACACATCTTCGAGGTTGCCGCAGGGCGTTACACCTAGTTTGTCTGAGAATAATATGAAAAGCCTTCCTTGTTGTCGTAATGGCTTTGTCAGCACGCAAGGATATTCTTGGGATTTTTATTTTGTTGCGAACGTTAGAAGGTCAGTTTAGAAAATCATGCCAAGTCAAAATATATACAGGTATGTTGTATATATTGGCTTAATTTAGGGGACGATAGGTATACATATATAAATAAAAACTAAGTTATTTTATTATTAGCTTACCTTAATTGCGGATAAATTTGTTGTTTCTTCAGAACGACAGCAAGACGTACAATACTGAAAAAGAGTAACAAAAAATGTTTTCATTAGTTGACCGACATTGGATTGGGTTATGTTATGTGGTGTTTAAATGTTGCTGAGTTTGCAACGTGCTGATTGTTTTGATTGTTATGAAGTCAGAACAGAAAAAAAAATAATTTGCTGTCAAGGTAGTTGAAGACTTTTAGAACATTGGCTTTATTTAACAGTAACAAAGACTGAAACAAATATGTATACAGACACCGTAGACTTTTTAGATATTGGGTTTGAAAGAACCTTGAAGTTTTTTTTTTACGAATAAAGAATAAAAGAGTACCTACTTTTTTACCTGCGATTATAGGTTCTATAAGGCAAGTCTTGGATTCGTACAAAAAAAAAAGTTTTGAGATAACAATCAAAAATGACATTCTACGATGATAGAGAAGACGGAAAAAGTGGGTTCTGCAATTCTGTCTGTCGGTCTGTCGGTCTGTCGGTCTTTCTGTCTGTCTCGGCACCTTCAGCCTAAACTAGCCGATTTACATCAAATTTGGTAGGTATGGTTTTTAGGTTAATACGCCCAGAACTTTTTTTGTAGGTCAGTGTAAGTCAAAAAATAACGGTACCTGCCAAATAACGGTTATCGAAAACCTCATTTTTCTTCAAAACGGCTCTAACGATTTCAACCAAATTTCACATGTGTAATAAAATGTAGAAGGTCTATCAAAAAGTGGAAACCAAACCTTCAAGAACATTCGTTTAACGGTACCTGCCATATAACGGTATTTTTTAATTTTGGTTATCTCGACAATGGCTGAAGCGATTTGAACGATTTTCAATACTGAACTTGTTGAAGATATTTGAAATAGCATGGCATAACATTTTTTTAAGTTTTGTTTGTTAAGTTTTAAATAATTTTTGAAAATGTGTTTTTGTGAATTCAATATTTCAAAAACCAGTAAATATATTTTCATGAAATTTAATTTTAAAATATAATCAATTAAGGTCAGCAAACCTGCATACTCACTTAAAAAAAAAAAAGTTTTCGAAAAATCTCATATCTTTATGCCCAGTTTCACCTAAAAGCATTTTAGTGAACGGAATATTAAAATTTATTGGCATTTTAACTTAAAATAGTGTGCACCAACATAAGTAGGTGAATTTTTAAAAATGAGGAAACTTGATGACAACCCCGGATTTTAATTCACCACACATATGGGTCTCTTTCATTAGAGCAAGCGAGAGGAGAGCATATCAGTTTGTTGGCTCTTTTAAAACTGAAAGTGCTGGTTTTTGAAATTGAAAAATGCTATTTTAAGATTTAACCGAGAATTCAACAAACCAATAAATATTTAAAAGTGTTTGGAGAAACTGGCCATTACTGTTGTAAATATAGTATACAATGTTCACGTTCTATTTAATCCAACAACCTACAAATTTAAGGTCGTTGCATTAGATATTTGTTGCTGGCATTTTTAAGTAGTTTTATTTTTATCAAAATATGTAATACAACAACCTTTTACTAATTTGTTTTTTTAGGGTTTGCTCGGTGGGATAGATGGCCTAGGCCAATTTTTCTTCATTGGAATACTAGAATATAAATACAACGGGATATTCATTATTAAATAAATAGCCCAGTAAAATTATTAGACTTTCACTTAGATAAAATGCCGACAAAGCTGGATTTTGCTGAAGACTTTTGTTTTGATATCTTGAGCAAGTCCTAAAAAGAACCCATGATTTTGACCGTAGCTTAAGTTTTTAAATTTGGGAGAGGGGAGGCGACGGGATCAAAATTAATTTTTTAGAAACTAAGTACCTATTATTTTTTTGCATAAAATGTTAAGCTAAAAATTGTAGCTTACAAGAGTACAAGAAAACTATAAAAACACTTTTTATCGTACCATAAAGTAGTTTCGAGAAAATGTGTTAAATTGTTACAAAGACTGTTTTTTGACAACACTGCATTTTTTCACCGCCTAGTATTTTGCGCATTTCGTTTTATATTTTTGAAGTTTTCCCATTGTTAAATTTGTAAAAACCCTTTACAACCAAATCTCCGGCCCCATATGAATCTATAGCCAGAAAATAAAATTATATTATATTAAGAGCCTTGCAAAGTAAACATTATTCACAATTTTTTATCAAAATCATATGATTGTCTTTATAAAACGCCTTTAACGACTTTAATGAAAATTTGTAAACGTTATATTATTTGCATGGCATTTAAGTTAAACGACAACTCTGTTAATAAAAAAAACACTATTTGCTTCTTTATTCATGAGTTAGTTAACACCGAGATTCATGAAGTATATATATATATATATATTTTTCTGTCTGCTTGTTTCAATAAGTATTTAAGAAATAATTTAGAATTCATCGTTTTTTGACATTCTGTTAATATTTTGTCATGAACGTGATATTTTCAGATTTTTATAACATGTTTTACTCGAAATGGATTTATAGCACAATAAAAAGTTTAAGACAATTTTTGTAGAAAACTGAAGCTATATCTACAATTTACATTTTTTCCATAAAATATTCATGAAGTTTCCAAGATATTTGAAACAAACTTCATTTTAACACCTATTAAAAAATTAATTAGATTATATTAAAGTAGCTATATAAATTCAATATAAATTTAAAATTTAAATAACAAACGGTTACTCAACAGGTTACGAAATCGGGGCCAGATTCCTTTTCGTTCGAACTTAATCAATACCTTTTTATTTAAAGTGAAAAAGTGAAAATAAGGTATACATTTTGTGAACGTTATATTTTGAGTTCTGCATTTCTGTTTTTTTTTTTTTGCTTAATATGCACATAACGGAGATTTGTTTCTAACGTTTTTTTTGTTAATTTTTGCCTTTAAACATAATTAAACAGTTCAAATTTTTGCGACAAGATCAAGTTTGTGCGACCAGCCAGACCCTATATTTATTTTTCATTGTTTCTAATAATAAAAAACATTTGCCAATCAACCTATACCAATTTAGGTATGTAGGAAATTCACATTATTGAATTAAGATTTAATGTAGGTACAATATGTAACTTGAAAATAGTAATTACAATTTCTCTATATTCAGAAAAATAAATTTTAAAACTTTATAAATTGCCAACAAAGTAACTATTTTTTTGCGAAGCCTATCATGAACCATAGATACAGTGGTGTGTATCATTCCGATTCTGATGTGCATAATACAGGAACATTCTATATACATACATATATATGAATTGTATGTACCTATGAATATCACATTGAATTACAAATAGCATTAATTATAAAAAAAAGGGAATAATTATGAGCGATAGTCTTGTCAGTCTGAGGATACCATCTAAACCTATAAAATATGATGGCATCTGGGTCTACCTACATATATTACCTAGCTTGAGGCTAAATATATTCCAAGAAGAAAAACCATCTTCATGTGAGTTAAAATAAAAACCAACATCAAAAATGTCAATTTAGATGATGGATTTCCTAATCACTTTAAGCGCCCCACAACCGTTTATCTACAGTCCGTCAGCATCCAGAATCATAATGGATGTAAATATATTTTTTTTCTTTTGTTGTTGTTGCTATTATTGTTGTTGTGTTGCAAGTGACCACATTTAAAACCGATCGGTTTTTGATATCGATATTATTCACCTTGGCACGCCACTAAAGATCATTAGCCAATGACTCGCAGAGTTAACACAGTCGACATCGACAGTCGACACAGCAAGTGCAGGCATAAAAATGCAAATTACAAATTGAATGACATCAGATTAAAGAACCAACAACAACAACTAAACAACTGAAAATTATGCCTTCAAGTCCTCATTTTCAATTACGGATTACGAGATGAGTACCACAACGACAGAGAGGGGATTTTTGTTACCTCTGATTTGAAGTTCGAATGTGGTGTGCGCTGTGGTACTCAGGAGCGAATATATACGTAGGTACCTACGTTCAGGCCCCCCAGCGGTCTTTTTTCTTCTCTCCATGACACGAGCTTAAGATTGTCACTTGGAAGTGGGGTGAAGGAGTACAGGTCGTATAAGAAAACAACATGTGGTTATGATGGTGGCGGGTGGGGCTCATGGCGCGGAGTATCGATGTGTTTTTGTAGAGTCGTTGTCGACGTCGTCAGAGATGTCGTTTTCAAGCGAACATAATCGCGATAATTTTAATGCTGCCCGAGACATTGGTTTAGCTTTACCTACTACAGAGTTATATATGAATGAATTCATGGACCTCTTCGGGAATATCCAGAGGGGGACACGCTTATCACTTAAATTGAATTGAATAATTTACCTAAATTGAGAAAACAGAGAGTTATAAATACACATATGTACATACATAATTATTGATTATTACCTATTGATTCATATATTAATGCATATCTCTATATAATATGTAAGTACCTATAACTTATATGGTATAAGGTTTTAAATACCAAAAATATACATATAGCATAATGTTGTATCTGAATGAGTATCTAAACTTATATTTTTGGCTCTTGAAACTTGATTACTTCCAAGGTGACATAGTGTTTCTTTTGTCTATTTATCGATAAAAGCTGACGATATTGATGATCAATACTTTTAGGAGATTAACATCCGAACGACATTGAAGGTTCCTTAAAAAATGAGCAGACAATTGCTATATAAGTACCTATAGTAAGCACCAACATTAACAATAGTATCAATAAATTAAGAAGAGTAATTTGCTTATGCCGGAAATCTGGATGGCTTTAAAGACAGCAAAATTCCGTCATATCAGAGATTTACTTTACAGAGCTATATCGCACCACATTGTAGACGAATCCTCAATTTCTTTTTAGCTGCTTACGTACCTATTCATCAGAAAATAATTAAGATAATAATAAGAATATTATAGAACGAAAGCTTCGCTGAAAAATGGACAAAACTTTAAGCATAAAAAAAAAAAAAAAACAAATAGTGAGGTTTAGAAAACCTTACTCAACATCAACCTCTGAAGCCTGTTAATCATTATCTGTAAGAATCTGCATCGCAAAAAATCCTCAGAAGACGCCATTCCTAATATTAGAAGTCCAGATTGACCGTATACATTCTGAACTATTAAACATCTATATTATAAGGTACAAAGAAACAGGCGTGAATGCGCATTGTAACTAACATCGATATTAATAAAAACTTATTAAATGTTTTCCCCAAAAAAAAAATAAGAAAATAAGGACAAATCCATATTTGCTGATCGCTTCATCCCACCTAAACTCTTATCAGAATGCTTAATAAATCACCCGATAACCAGCAGTGCTTTCTACTTCTACATACAGAAGTTTAGCATAACTATCCAAAGTGGCCAACACATGTCATTAGATTGACTTCAATGTTTACAATACGTCAAAAATATATTATGTAATTACATTGAGAACCAGACAATGATGGAAGCAGTTATACCTGATTCAGGTCCTGCTCGAGGTCCTGTTGTTGAAATTAAGTTCAAGCTTGAGCTGCGAGAAGTTGCCCAGTCCCTTTGGAATGTAATTTAACCCCCGCAACCTGAATGTACGTGAACAATTTTGGTTAACAGTTGGTTACAAAAACTCGCATTTCGTGATCCCGCAATTACATACACCCTATTTTCATAATCTCGCAATTACAAAATCCTGTTTATTAGAATCTCGCAATTACAAAACTATATACGCAAACCAAAATCTCGAAATCTCGCACTACAAAAAGTAGTTTAAGATAACAACGTAAAAACCGTGAGGTTACTAGAGAGGGCCTGGTGCCCCCCTGCGAATATCTTGCCTGGCTTAACTATTAAATTTGGAGTGTGTACAAGTTTGGGTATTTGCAGTTTGTTTTGGGTTTATATACCTACTGCCTTATTAAAAAAAAATAAACTGTAAAATTTATCTTTAAATATTTATTTTATGAGATTTTAGTTTGCAGAATTTTGGTTGAAAATTCCGAGATTTTTGTGTGCGATATGTTAATGCGAGATTGTTAAAAGTGGGATCTTGTAAATGCCAGATTGTGTAACTCAGACTTGCGAGATGTCGTTTTTCGAGATTTCAAAAGTGGTATTTCGTTATTCGAGATATTTATTTGTGAGATATAGTAACGCTCTTTGTAAAATACAGCAGAAATACAGCGATGCAAAAATTTGTGGGAAAAATGCAAAATCCGTATTTTGGCCATCGCCCGTCGATATACACGGTTAAAAATTTTGGGGTACTTTTCAATATTTTTAGGGTTACATAAATCACAACACCAGAATTTTATTAAAAATTTAATGCATCGCAAATATTACAATTATAATGATTATACCAAATATATCAAAATTTAATATTATCATATTTAACTTTTACAACAAACATAAAAAATAAATTTACTGGCACCGACAGCTCCGAAGAACCAATGTCTTTCTAGATAGGTTCACATAAATTTAAATTATGAGATTATTTATAGCTGTCTAAAGATAGATTATTCATTGATTATTTAATTAGGTGTAAAAGTTAATACTATATTTAAATCTAATGAATAAAAAGAAGTTCAATACACCTTAGTTGTGAAACAAACCTCTAAATTTGTGAATTAAACACAGTTAAGCAAACCAACAAACAAAAAGCTCAACTCCATCAAGAATTAATGAAATACGAAAACGTATCTATGTATACCTATATCTTTATCTATACCATTTGCCATAATCTCTTGAATAGTCCGTTAATCTTAACCTAAAGCATCTTATTTGAATTATTTATTAACCTCATCTAAGATGGTATAGGAACCTTTGTTCCAATATAATTCAAATTTATTGTTTTCAATCAACTCAATGTCATTTGAATAACAAATTACCTACTTCAACCCATATTGAATCTTTTATATACCCATACCTATCTATCAACCTGATTTTAAATTAATACCAGACCGTTATGGTATCTTGTATGTGTATCCCATAAATCAACTTTGACAAATATGTTTCATGTTTAACAGAAATCCATAAAAACTTAAATGTGCGGTGTAAAAGATTTATATTATTTTTTAATTACCTGTATATACACACCAACCGCATATGGGGAGAGATTTCATTTTATTTAACAATGTTCTTCCTGCTTTAAATGATTATGTGACTTATATAACCTGAATGTGGTGCGTATGCCTGTATGCATATGCGTTAAATAGATATACGTATAGAGATACCTACGATAATTTAATGCAACCTCAAATGCCACAACATTAAGTATAGGATAGTGGAACTACACATTCATTTGAATGAACTGCGTGTGTGGGATGATTACGTCTGATAGAAAGAAGAAAAAAGAAAATCAATCAATATATTTTGATATCATTGTGAAGAAAGGGGAGATGGGAAACTTACAAAAAAAAAAAAAAAACCTTGATCGGTTCCACTTAAAAACTATTACCCACCTAACCACACATAGAACTGTGGTCAGCATTCTTCGGTGGCTCAGTCCCAGGCCAGTTGATGTGATGTCAGTGATACACAACTAAAGTGCATTTAACTCCTCGCAAGACAATGCCACACCACACGACGCAACAAAAAATGTATCTAGATATTATACCTAAACCGAACAGACCAAAACAACGTTCATCGCGTATCCGTAATTGCGCTCTCACTTATCGTAATGACACATAAATAGGTTTGCATTTCCCTCCAAATGATGGGTGCTGCCAAGAGTGTGGTTATGATATAAAATTGATACAACTGTCCATGAGATACAACGTACGTATACATATACAGACACCAAAGAACTAAATTCACTGAACGGAATATTACGAGCTATTAGCGTAAATATGGGAGCCTATAATAATTGTAAGACCGGCATTGTGTGGCAGTGGTACTGTTGTGTTACAGACTCTACTCTGATGCAGTAGGTATTATACCTCCACTTAACTGGCTTCTTAAGGCTGAAGATTGCTTTATTTGGAAGACGGAATGCGGAGAGAAAAGGTAAAATAGCGCGCGTTTCCTAAGTGCGATACTATTACTAAGCGAGTTTGCATAAGGAATGCTTTTCATTTCTAGACTAACAAATGGATGCTGGCGTTTGAGACCAGATTCAAAAATTATTGTAGTTAAGTCAGGGATGTTATATAAAACTAAATTTAATCGTTCGTTATAAGTATTTTTAGTTAGCTAAACCAATATATCTCTCCTAGTCCTAGCTAGTCTTCATTTGAACTACGAGCCTATATACGAGACTCCAGTTTCGCACTTAAATTTTTTTAGATTCACAGATCATCATTTCAAAAAAATCTTTTGAAAACTAATGAAGGTATGAAATAAAAAAAAAATATGGAAATGCGTCACCGTCGGTTAAAATTCAATAACAAAAAATTTTAAAAACTGATAGTATTTTTTCGTGAAATTTTTAATAAAATATCGGTTTTTCAAAAAAAAAACTTTTTCAAAAATAATTTTTTTGATTTTTTTTTGTTTGTACTTAGTAGTATCATTGAGTTTATACACTACACATAGAGGAATTAAGATGGTTTCGAACTCATCGAAGTAGATGTCGCTAAATGAACATTATCAAGTAATTATTATTGCAATAATTCCCTGTAACCAAAAACACTCAAACCGATCCGAACTAATTTCTTCTGCATGCATTTGTATTTGTTTTTCTTTATTTTTATTGCCTTTTAACTCAAGAATAATTGCTACAAGAGTAAACAAAAAACAAGTCGATAGTAACGACATCCTACGACCAAAGTTTGAAACTTACACATGATTTCTATGTGTATAAACTCAATGGTAGTATTTAAGCTTAGCAGGAGTCTTGGAAAAATAAATTTGGTCAAAATTGGTGCAGCCGTTCAGACGAAATTCGGAATAATGGTTAACGGTTATTTGACAGGTATCGTTACTAAGCTGATTCTGAAAAAAAATTAGATGACGGACATCACATTTAGAAAAAATCACTCATATAACATTTTATCGAAGTTGATATTAGAAAACTAGAATTATTTTATTATTATTATTATTATTAAATTACTTTTTCAATTTTTTTTTGTCGTATTATTTAAATTTAGCAGTAGATTCAAAAAAAAATAAATTTGGTAAAAATTGTTGGAGCCGTTCAAACAATAATATTATGAGCAACAAATCACTCACATAAAATTTTCTCGATATTGATCTTATTATTTTGAGAAAAATGGATTTATCGGTTACGCTAAGGTATATTGAAGGCACTGTTATTTGTATACCTATTTCAAAAATAAAAAAAAACTTCCGGGGTTATTTAAGGATAAGGCTGCAGGTGTCGATAAATCCAGACAGACAGCATTGTTGGACCTATTTTTTTCGTCTTCTGTATCATCGAAATGTCATTCATGTTTGATTGTTGTATAGAAATATGGACATAACATCGCTGATGTTAAAATGCAGTATGCTTCTTAGCTATTTAGAGCCCTATACCTTGATGCAATAGTGAAATGCATTATTTACACACAGTTTTGAAATGAGTAGGTACCTACCTACCTAACTAGGTATTTAAAATTATAGGAAGTGCACAACTGCAGTTTATGCTACATATTCAAGCAGCTGGAGTAGCACGCAGTGCCGTATTCCGCAGACTTAAGCCACCATACTAATAATTCTATTGTTAGTCCTTCACATCTTTCGACGTAAGAGTAGAAATCTATTAAAACTCGGTAGGAACAATTGTTGTTGTACGTGTGTATTTTACTGTAAATATAGCAGCACCTTCCGGCCAAGGTAGGTGTCTTAAAGTTATCCAGCTTTCGTTATTGTTAAGAGGCACACACCACGTGGGAAGAAGGATTATATACTATTCACAAAAAATTAAATAAATTTGACAGGTGTCAAATAAATTCAAATAAAGACATATATTTTTTCCATCGATTTGAATTCGCATTGCCACATGAAATCATTTAAAGACTTTTCTCAGAAATCATAAATATCCTAATCCTGAGTAACACACACAATACCATCAACTATATATAAATGTGCCCGAAGTGGGTAATACTTGGATAAAATATATTTAAGTAACTTTAAAAGACGTAAGTAGATGTATAGGTATATACGTATACTATATTCACATCTCGTTAACCCTACGAATGGGCCGAATGTGTCAACTAACAAACAGTGTCTCTGGCAGAAAGAGAAGTCTTATCAAAGGAAAGGCATTATAGAGCTATGGCAAAGTTATTATATCACTAAAAGAAAATTTTGTCATGTACATTTTTCTTGTTGTTGCGTTTGTTGTTTACGCAGTGTGCACATGAAAAGATTTTTACTTTTTACCTTTTGACGTTTTCTGTATTTATAACATCAAAGGAACATTAAATTTGTAGATATTAATAAAATTTGTATAAACACATTGGAAGCTTTCTTTTTTAAAAATGGTTGTATTTAACGTTGGAACGGATTGACATAGTTAAGTAATGGTGAAAAAAAATTTTGCTTAAAAAGACGGCTTAAAAGTCATAATTTACCGAAAAACTTATACTTTCATATGTTGTACATATTTTTAATTCTAATAAGCATTCCTGTTTATTTGCGTAAGTTAGCCCACGGTAATCGTTGGCCCCAGAAAATAATAAACGTATATTAGTTTAAACTGGATTTGATGCCATTGACTAAGAAACCTGCCCAAAACGCATTGGAGTTTTGAACTGGGAGAAGACCTCAAGCTCTCACAGTAAAATTGAATTCGAAAAATTTCCTTAAAAAACACACACATACAGCTAGGTTCCACATTTCACTTTCACTCGAAATGAAATTCAAATCGACAAAAAAATAAAATTGGTTGTTCTAGAATTCACCGCATCGATTTCGATTTCACGTTTTCCGAAATCAATACAAAGTGAAATTGTTGTGTTCCACAAATCGATTTTGTCGTTTTTTTATTGATTTCAAATCGATCGTACATATTCAATGTGAAATAATTGAAACGAAGAGACGCGATTAAAAATATGAGTACAAAATACCATAGAAAGGTCATCAGCATCTTTTTGAATGGATCTTGGATATTTACTTCGCCAAGAAAACGCAAAACTGCGTGCTTGCTTGACAATTTGCAGTAGGTACCGCCAAAAAGGTACAAATACAGTTATATGATGTGCACCTACATCAATATATTTAAAAGCAAATAGTAGCTTACAACAAACTTTAACTTCCTTTCTTAGCAATTCAATTTCCAATGGGTTTGATTTTTGCTATCAACACTAGTAGGTATGTCTCTCAGCCTTCTTTTATTATTTCTCATGCATAATATTTATATTTCTTAGTATCCATTACGGCAGCAATTAATACAGCACTTATTATAAACAACAATAATATTAAAAAATTAGTTAGAAACAAAATGTATTAACAAGTAAACAGTTTGCCAAAGCAAAAATTATTTATGACAGATATCAGCTGTTTTCAATTGAATTCGGAATACATTCGGAGTTGCCAAAACAGTCGAAATGTCGAACACTGAAATTAAATTCACTTGTTTTGCAATTTCGATCGGTTTAATTACACTCGATTTCTGGAACCTAGCTCATAATAATATCTTGTAATTATAAATAATCCCACAAAACGTAAAGCCCGTGGCGTGGTAGTCAATTAATTATTTTAACCCGGAAACCCACGTCAGCTCTCCGATTTAGGTACTCCTATAATTGTAAGACTTCTTAAATGGTACCTATACCAGCTGTCAATAAGTTCTAGGTCAACTGGTGAGTGAACTCTGTTTTGGGTCAAATTATTTTATACAATAATAATTGTATTAACTCCCTTGATGTGTCCCTTTCCCATTATTACATGGAACAATTATTACCGTTTTTCTAACTCATGCCAAGAAAACCTTAAATAACACAAAATCGGTATGAAATAGATAAATAGCTTTTGGAATTTCATTATATTAGAAAAAAAATCATTAAACTTTGGCGTATTTTTTATCATTCCCCTGTCGGAATTAAAAACTTCAAAAATATCGGCAATTTCGATGTTGATCGAATTTCCATCTCAAGAAATGTGTATCGAGTGTCGTTGAAACCAAATCATGTTTGTATCATGCATCGGTTATCAGTCCCCTGGTAAAAAAAATATGAGACCCATGAACAAAATTGGTTTTGGTGGTATTGCTACTATTTCATTTATGCGGCGCTGATGGAAGAAGCATTATACACTTCACATGAAATAGCCTTTTCTGCTATTAAATTATGCGACACCAGTCAGAATACAGGTAAGTGGCGGAGGCTGAGGAGAAACGTAAGACTTCGTTTTACTATCAATACCGCAAGGTTTGCAAAGATGATCCTTGTGTTGGTGCGAGATTGTTCTCTGAAGCCTTGAGACTAGCCAGCTTACTCAGACTTACTGTGATTACAGCATCATCGTATTTCGAGTTGAGGTCCTAGGTAGTGGAAAAAGCTGCTGAAGAAACAACTGATATGGAGACTATAATAGTGCCCTAGTGCCCATTGCCTAACTGCCCATTTCATACCACTGTGATGTTAACTTAATTGGTTACACAATTTGAAATAAAATGTTGAAATAAGTGCTAACAACAAAAAATAGATGGAGGTCACTAGAAAACCAGAAAAATGTGACACCGTTTCACAAACAACAGAACGCATTATTTCACATAACACGTTACCATAATATTAGCACAGACGATTTGTGCAGGATGGTGCGATGATGCTGTACTTCACATAACTTCTGTGTTCTGTTACTGTCCAGGGCCCGTATAACGTATTACGAAACGAACGGCAAAAAAACGATAGTCAAGAAAACGAAAGCCCCAACAAGTAACGAGAATAGTTTCATGAAATTGTTGCCAGATAAAACAGAGAAATACTATTTTTTTCAAAGCGCATCTAACTTCACGTCGTTGAATAGATGTCAAAAATTGATCAAAATAAATAAAAACTTGAGTGTGAAATTAAAGAGTGTTGTATAGTATCTTATAAAATATTAAAATATTTATTCACAACTACTTTTTGGATAGTGAATATTGTTCTGTGGGGGTGCAGGTGGAGAATTCACAAATATTTTAATAAGAAGAACATGGAAAAATGTGTATGTAAAAATGTGGAAGCCAAATTGTTTTTTTTGCAATTATTTTTGTTTGTTTGGCTTCTTAATTTGTTCGTTTAAGTTTTGCTCGAGATGGTACATAACCGGCAGCCATAAACATAAAAAAACATAAACAGAACAAACAAAATGTAGGTATGGTATGACAACGAGAGCGAAAGCTAGACGACAGTCTAATGGCACTCGTAAGACAAAACGAGTATCGTTGAAACTTAAACGATAGTCGTTTTACGTAATCGCATTTAAACGAGAACGAGGGTTTTTCAACGATTATCGTAATACGTAATACGGACCAAGCATTTTGTTACTATATATCAATATCATCGAAATTAGCCAGCAATTTTATTGAGTGATATTTCCTCGATTAACACCTGAGATTTTTACGATCCTGCTGATTGATCCTGGTTGATGAATTCCAGAATGAGGAAATATCTTTCTTGATAACTACTTACAGGTGTTTTAACTTGCCGCAAAGTCAATCAACTATAGTTGGTTATCGAAGATGTTGCCGTAAAGAAGGCTATATTTTCATACAATCCTGGCAAAAATATGCTTTAGTTAAAAATTTTGGCAATTAAGTCATGAAGGGCGACATTGATATAACTATTATATTATAACTATTATTATTTTTACCATTATATATATTATTTAAATTAGTTATAAACATTACATACATAATTTCATAACATAACATAGGTGTACGTTCAATCGAATTCATATCAAATACGTGGCATGCAAACATAAGAATCTCTAACTATGCTAAAGTATTCATCTTTTTGTAGACGGTTTCGTTATTATACATGTAAATATATGTATGTACGGTACCTATTATGTAGTTCTATTTGTATTTATTTTCCTTCCGAAACTTTCATTATGAGAAATCACAAATCTCCATTTCTTTTATGTGTTATTCGTAATCAAAGCTTGTTAATTACTCCACTAACTCACGAAGTTCGTCTATACATAATATGTAAGTATACCTTTGGTTTATTAATGAAATAGCTGGTTTCTGTGGTATGAAAGGTTCCGACTTCGTGCCAGGGGAGAGTGAATTCATGTGGGTGGCATGCTAATATCGTTTCAACAAAAATAATTGTTTCACTGCCTTCGTCTGCAAGATTTTCTTCGTTCTTAATTAATATGCCCTCCCAATGCAAATCATCTCACAACTGCTTTTCCGCTCAATTCATCAGAAAAATACGAAAAATATTCAAACTTCCTTCCAAAAAAACCTGTCAAAACTGGATAGCCATTTACACATAGCATATGTACCTATGTATATAGAACCATCGATCATTACCATAAATATGGTATCTTCACATGGCATTTTAGTATGCATGTGTTCATATTCACATCTCACAAAAATACAGAACATTTCTAGTTAACAGACCGCAAGAAAATGCTATACATATATTTTGTGGCAAATCGGCATATCACAGTAAATTGTCAATTTCATTCACTGAAAATTTATTGACAGCCATGACAAGGAACTCCACGCAAAATCAAGAGAAATAAAATCAAACAACCAGAAAAGCTAACCGAGAAAAAAAATAAGGAAAAGTGGTTATGGTTTCGGGAAGGAGGTATCCTACACCCCGAAAATACAAAACAATCCCGCAGAATATTGCTGAATATTATTTCTTGCGCCTTCTTGTAGTGTGTATTATGTGTGGGGTGTAAATAGGTAAAACATGACGGGATGTTAAGGGAAACAAAAAAAAAAAAAAACAGCAAATATTGGCGCTGAATATTTTTTTTTTTAACAAGAAATAGATGAATCAAATAAAACTGTTTTACTTAAAAAAAAAAGCGAGGGTTAAAAATTTGTACGACACGGAAAGAGGTTTTTGCTGCGAATATAAAATTAATAAATCCATCTTAAGGTACCTAGTAGTTGCTTTTTATTTAGATTTAGAGTAGTAGGTGTATTATTAATTTTTCTCTGAAGGCATAGGTATTCGAATTAAACCTATAAGAGAAGACGTTAGTGACTTGTATTTTAAATACAGCTTTCCTTAAGTTAGTAGGTTTTTTCCAGATGCTTTAAGTTATCGTTTCCTCAAAAACTCGCGTTTTCTTGCTTGCGACAAATGAATATGATACATAGATAGAGATAACAAAACAAGTAAGCAGAGAACTTATTGAAACAGACTAATCCGTTTATATATGAAAAATATATAAATTTTTGATATTCAATTAGTTACGGACGGCTTCGTACTTACCATTCCCTTGATTATAGTACTGCCTTAAACCTAGTCAAATCATTCGTATAATGATTGTTGCGACGATAATGTCGACTCCACAGTCGACACTGGCTGAAAATATCGCCGATGTGATGATGTAACTGTTACCGTAAATCGATACCTATTATGTATAGGTTTCCCAATGAATTTTTACTGCAACAAATTGATTGATTGATGAATAGGACGGTTCCATCATCACACAGGAAATGTGTTCTTATTAAACAAGAAAAAAATGTTCTAATATCAATGGCTCATTAGAGCTCTCATAGTTCTATCCGTTGTTCTATTTCTACCCGTCGATCACAGATCGCCAACAATAGACTTGTGCCAACTAGTTTACTTCAAGAAGTGCTTGAACTATATTTAAAGTCATCTTTATGCTGATCTAATTTTCTAGTTCTATACTTATTTTCTTCTAAATTTCTATAAAATTCATTTGAATTAGTTCTAAGAAACGAGTAAAGATATGATAAGAACCTATTTACCTAGTTCGATTGGAACTCCCAGTTGCGTCGAACTCAAAGGCCAGACACAGACAACCAGCTAAATACAATAACAAAAAAATCATTCACGTTTATGCTGCATAAATAATATCTACTGCACATCAATTTTGCTGTTTTTTATAGTCAGGCATAGTGTGATGGATGGCGTGGTGAAAGGTGTGTCCATCTAGACTAGACCAAAGAAGCATTTTAATGTTAAAAAAACATTTCGTAAATGATCCCATTTGTTTAAAAAACATTTCTGAAATATTTCAGAAATTCCCCTTTTGGTGTTGACTTTTGTAAATATTTCTTGTTTTCCATATTCTCATCAACGTGACATTTTCTGATTGTCACATAAAAAAACACTTAACTTTTTTCCTGTGTCTTTTGCGAAATGTTGAACGTGTGTCTGATCGCGAATTGGAAACAGATAAATATTTCAGAAACATTTCCGAAATGTTTATCAAGCGTCCAGACCGAAAAATCATTAGAAAAACATTTTAAAACCATTTCAGAAATGTTTCCTTGTTTTAATAAATGTTTCTGAAAACACAACAACATCTATATGCATAATGTTCTGTGTGTACCTATATTCTTCGAGAGTGGGTCAAATTCTGCTTTCAAAGTTATTTAAAAAAAAAAAATTGCTTTGTGAAAAAAAAAATTGGTTGCTTCTTTTGAACTCTTTAAGGAACTAAGCTCTAAGCTCTGATTATTGAAATTCTGCAAATAACAAAGAAAATAAAAGATTTGGAAAATGTTAAAAAGCACAAATGTTATGATAGATAATCAAAATTCTGTAAAGCAGAATTTCGAAAACAGAATTTTAAAAGGAAAATTTTGATCCAGGCAGAATTTTGACCCCAACCCATATACTTCTCTAATTCATTATGTAACTACTGAACTAAATGAACTAGAGAAGTGTAAGCTCAGTTCAGATGAAAGAATTTTAAAACACAGGTAGACAGAATTAATTTGAATGAAGTATAAAAATTGCGGGAGAACTTGGTCATCTGCCGAAAAATATTCCCAAACACTGGTAAGGCATTCTTGAAAACTTACAAAATTAAATAGTGAAACAGTGTAGTGGTTTATGATCCTCGTCGAGATCATGGATTAATTAGGTAATCAATATTGAGTTCTTTGAAAAATAATTTCTTTGCACATTTATGACTGAGCATAATTTTGTACATGTTGACTTATTTTTTTCCAAAAGAAAAACTTTTTGGGGAATAGGTAATATTTTCTTTGTTAAAGCAATATAGAAACCGTACCTATTGTCTAGTTTGGTCGATTTCCGGATATTCTTCAGGTGGCTACAACTAAGCAAACTTTAATACCACCATGACGAGCATTTGCTTGTGCAGCTGCAAGATATTCGAACCAAGGATTCATATTTACTTTTTTTTATTTTATGTCCGCACGTTGAATGTTATTTTAGAATTTTTCTTTACAATTTTCCGGCAAGCGTACCTATGCTAGAGTAAAAGGCAAACTGAAATCCATGATTTCGATGATTATGTTCATTCGTGTATAAAGTGGACTTTGGAAGAATAAATTTTCTGGGCACTCTGCCTAACTAGCTATATGAATACGACACAAACATTCAATACACAAATTCCATCAGGATATTTTCTTCCATATTGCTTCTCTCGCGTCGCGCCGATCAACCTTCGCCGAGTTCCTCCGTCGATTCAAACTGAAAACTGCAATGGAGTTTATTCTAGATGAAGGAGTTTTAGCCATTCATTTGCATGTTGCTCCGGCTCCTGTATACATATACCTATAGTCAATTCCTATTCCAATTTCATATGCTTAACTTTCATCTTTTATTAACTTTTTCAAATCTTCATGGTTGAAAGGATCTCAAAAAAATACCTTTAGCAGCATATCCCTAACTACCAACAGCAAACCAATACTTTCCTGTGTTAGACACGCGTTGCTTCTGTTTGGTTTTAGCTGTTGGTGGAGGTTAAGGCGGCGCGGCGTCGATGTTGGCTGATGGTGGCAGCAATATGGCCGATGGCGTTCGATTGAATAGTGTTGTGTTTGGTTTTTCCTTTTTGTCCTTGTTTATTGATCTCATTTCGATAACGGTGCTTTTTTGTTTATTATATTTTTATTCTTTTTAACAGAGAGGTAGATGTAGCTGAATATTTATTTTTATGAAACAGATAAGTTTTCATAGTCCTTCATGCTGTTTACCGTTCAACCCAACCGATGATGATGACGGCTATTTAAATGATTTCCGGGTAGGAACAAGCAAATGAAACAAAATTACTATGACATTATCCAACCAATCAAGGATAATGGACAAAACACACTCGGTAATGCGGAAACCAATATACTTCCTGGATGATTGTCAGTGTGGCCAATATTTTCCGATCCGTTCAGAGTCTGTGTTTTGCTGCTTTCATAAATATTAACGACCAAGCACATGGTACATTGCCAATTGGCAAAATATTCACTTTATAGAATCTGTCTCGCATGTCCTTCTGTATCCTATATGTAGGTATATATAGGTAGTTTCTATATATTTAACACAAATAAAACAAATTCAACAACTGGAGCGAGTGTTATTTGTGTATGGGGCCTCGTTTATTGTTTAAGTAAGCATATTTTTGGTGCTGCGTGGGGGCATTGTATAAGTACACATAGATAATGTTGTTTTCTGTTCGATATTTTGGCAAACTTTGCATAAAATTTAATTATTGCAAAGGAGCGATGATGGAACTAAACTGAGAACGCCATTAAAGGATCATGTTTTGGTTTTTTGCTTAGGGCAAAAATTACTGGCAGAGCTACTAGTTTATAATGGGTGAGCAAAATAACTAAGACTATAAGTATGAGGGCCAGAATATGTCATTGTGGTTGCCACTTTTGTTTTAATAAATTGTTCTTACGAGCATGTGTTTTTGCATACCTACCCTTGGACATGATAGGTAGGTACATAAGAATGGCTTTCGTATAGGTATCTTTAAAAATATCAAAGGAGTATTTGAAGTAGGTAGGTATATATATGAGTATTATTTATTACCTTGATGATGTGAGACACTTGTTCTTTGATGCAAACAGATCTTTGTATGATATAAAATGCATTTTATATTTATAAATATAATCTTTGTGCTTGAAGTGTATCTGGTAGGTAGGACAAAAACGTTTTGTTATCCTAAAATATTATTAATTTCACAAATTGAATTTTGTTTTGACAATCCTACAGGGTAGGTACCAAAATATGTAATAATAAGTGATGTAAAAATAATCTTTTACTTATAGGTACCTACTTAGGTATAAAAGGATGCAAATCAAAAGAAAAGGACGATAAGGAACAGGTAAAGAAATAATCCATTTTATTTTTATTTCTTAAATTCTAGGTAATGAAATAAATAATAAGTTTTTCTTTCTTCCCGAATAGAACCACAATTCACCTCTGCTTAGAAGTTTTACCGGATAAACTCCCAAAAGATGTCGGCGTCGGTAAGGTTTTAAGTTTTTAATTGTTCCAAGTCTGAGAGCAACTGGGTCGTTATATAAATAGGTAGGTAGCTATACCTATGATTTTTCCAGAAATATTTAACCTTGCCTCTTCTTCTTTTTTGTATTTAAACGTTAGTGTAACATTTTCTTTTCGACCATAGGATCCTATACTCTTTATTGGATCTACATATTCGCATGGAAAAAAAAAACTAGCAGAGTTGGTCCTATTGTATTTTCTTAGGCTATTTTAGAGGACATTGGCTCAATGAATAAGATGTATTAGGTCAAAGAATTAAATTCATTGAGACAGAGAAAATGTTAGGTAGGTACATCACTATTGCACTATGGGTTGAAATGTTGTTTTATGTAACTCGACCTAATGCAATGAAATTTGGCACACATAATCTTGAATGCACTACGTATCCAATCATACATTTTGTATAATCTGAAAAATTTTATATTGATATTCAAATTAGTTTTTAAAATCAAATATTCTACTATTAGGTCAGTTCGGCAGAATTTTTTTTTTTTGCAACTGAACAAATCCAATTTTTTTATTGGATATGGTTCGTTAGTCTCTCAGGAGTATCCAAACGAAATGGCGAAATGGTGGCGGGTTCACGTTAGCCGCCATATTGAAAAACACTTGAGAAAACTAAAGAAAGGTTTATCTGACGAAAAAAATTATTAAGAGTTTTTTAATAGAATTTATGCTGTTATTTTTATTCACGCCTAAAATTTTTACCTGCGATAAGGCAAGTTATGCAAATAACAATCAAACATGACATTACAATGATAGCGAAGACGAAAAAAATGGGTCTGGAAATTCTCTCTGTCTATCTGTCTGTCTGTATGTCTGTCTGTATATATCAGCACCTACAGCCTAAGCGGCTTAACCGATTTACTTCAAATTTAGTGTGTAGGGTTTATAGACCATTCCTTAGAGGAGAAATTGAAATTTTTTTTAAGCTAAAAAAATAACGTTACCTGCCATATAACGATTTTGGAAAAGCTCAATTTTCTCGAAAACGGCTCCAACGATTTTCTTGAAAAAAATTACTGATTTCCCTCTGTTAAATCGCAAAAAAAAATTGGCAATCCTATTAATGGTACCTCCCATAGAACCGTTATTTTTTCTTGAGCTATCTCATGAACGGGTTAATCGATTTCAAAACACCATTTTTTTTTTATAAACACGAATTTAATAATTTTTTTCGAATTTTTTCATAAGTTTAATGAATTTTCAATGAATTAAAAATCATGTGAAAACTAAAATTAACAGAAGTTTGGAACCGCAATGAAAAAAAAACCTAACAACAAAAACAACACAAATTGAATGTATGTACAGGAAAAAAAACATATAAAGCTTTCTTTTTTTGCACTTTATTGTGCGTTTATTTCTATTAATTAAAGGCGGAAATATGCGTATAAGTAATTTTTGTTGTGCCTACTGATGAATCAAATTGCAACTTAAATCTAAACAGCGGAAGACAGCGCAAGTCCTTAAAACTTCATTCGAAATTCAAAAAGGCAAAAAAATATGCTATTTTTTTTTAAATTCTTTTTATTAATTCTACCATTATTTTCAAATATATCTTTAATAATTCGAATAGCCTTAAATCCAAGGTTTCCAACGATATATAACACCTGTGTATTATGTACAATAATAATTTTTGTTGACTCAATGAAATTTATGCATTGACTTAATTAAGTGTCCTTTGGCTGTTTTTTAGTATTCATGTTAAAAAAAAAATCACATCAAGGAAATAATTTACTGTTTTGATGTAAGTAGTTACGTGTGATTCATCGCGTCAATGTTTGGTTCATTGTTATATTCTATGAACTTTTAAATTGCCACAATGTTCATTGAGCTATGAACAGGCATTCATTGGGGCTGAAAAATAATAAAAATACTGCTTTTTGTTCAGTGTATTGGTATATTTTTCTTTTTTTTAAACCTACCCAATTATCAATAAAATACATACGTTCAATACACTCCTTGAACAACAATCAGCACACATTTCGCTATAAATGTATCTCCAACTAGATTCCCACCCAAAGCAAGCTACTATAAACCATTCACATAAATATAATTATATTTTAATTCTTCTGAAGCTCTTAAAACAACTTACCTCTTAAATATTAAGGTTCTTATACTTAATGACTAAGAGGAAGTTATTTTCTATAAAATACCTATTTTTATATGAAGACAGTGTAAACTCTTGATGCAATCAAGTGCATTAAACGCTTGATAATAATTATCTAGCAATCAATTTGCAAAATTCCCACGTAACTTGAGTCTCCTTTTCTTTTGTTGACATCCGTGCAGCATGGCAGTAATTATATAATCCAACCTCAAGAATAAATCTACAATTCTTCCGGTTTCTGTTCTTCTGTTTCTCCCGCAAAATTATTGTGTTTTTTTTTTCTTTTTTGTATGAAACTACCTACTTAAAAAGTCACGCATCAGCGAAAATGCCATCGAAGATGTGTCAAGCCAAGACTCCAAGAGTCGCCAAGTAGTGGGGAAACCCTTGTGCATTGACAAGACTAGCCCATCTCCAGCCAACTATAACGTTCTAATACTTTTTACTCTTTGACTTCCTGTTTTCGACGTCAGTAATGCAGTTATGGTGTCGTCTTGCTAAACAGCTTATTACATCACGATTGTTGACTTTTTTTTTCTTTCATTTCTTATTTCTCAAGACTTCATGAAAGGAAATAAAAAATCACTCTATATGGGATCATTAAATCTCTGTGTCACTTCTCCGGCTCCGTCATACGGAAGAAGACAGACCAAAAAATTCCATTCTGAGAGAATCGCATGTCTTGGAGCAATTTGAAGCACGGTCTGGTTCAGTTATGTCACATCGCACAATGTGATCGCGCGCATCCATTTCCTTCATATTCCCCCGCTCGATTTAGTAAATTCTGGATTCTAAAGCTGCGCCCGCCATAGTTGGCCTTCGAAATAAACGGTACTGTTGCCGTTGGTACAAACTGGATTTTATTCGCGTCAGAATAATAAAAAAAAAAAAATTAAAATTTTATATCTCGATTCCCATTGGCAAACTCGTTAAATTAATAGTATCAACTTAGTTAGTCAAGATTATTGAAGTTTAACTGTCTTAACAGTGTGTTTGGCAAGGAAGGAATTAAAGTGTTAGCTTTTTTTTTGTGGGGAACTAATTTTTTTTAAAGAAGTGAATTCTATGCATAGGTATAGCATATGTAAGAAAGGAAGTTATTTTAAATTTGTTTTTGGGAGCTCAGTACACACTAAAACACAAGAAGAGGTAGATAACTTAATTTCAACTGTCAGTTAGAAGTGAGTTCAGTGATCACCCGTGTTTCAGGATTAAACTCGAATTAAATACACAGAAATATAAGTTTTACATAAAAGTTAAAATCCAGGGTTAACTCCGAGTTATCTCAACTCATTTGGGGATTTGGGGAGTTAACTCTTGGTGCAGTATCATCAAAAAAATAACTTTGAAGGTCCACAACATTCCTGTTGAACACCTGTTCCGTTGACGCTGACTAATTGTACGGATACAATTTGTACCCATAGAATACGCTGTTTGAAGCATTCTCTTTGACTTAATAGAATATTAGTGCAAGTTTGTTTTGATTTTATTTTATTTTTACTTGATTTCAGATACAACAATAATACAAATTTACACATAAATTATCAATTGTTTACCGACAATAAGAAACTTCAAGCAAAGCCACCATGTCAAAGTATTTGCTAGAAAGTAGTGCCCCATAGATGGCGTAGTGGTTATAGTGTGTCGGATTATCACGCGCCGGCGAGTTTATCCGAGTAATCTGGTACTCGAGCTACCGGTAAGTAATTTGAGTACCCGGGTACACGAATTCACAAAAATGCTAAAAGTTCGAATAGTTAACTAAAGTTATTTAATAGTTAACAAAAGTAATTTAATAAATTCTAAAAATGAGAATACTTAAACACGCATAAATAATCTTTCTTATAAGAATTCCGGGTAGGAAATGCGCATCGTTTCTCTATTCTTTCTATAAATTACCTTACTCATTCAACCCGTTTATTTTGTATCATAACATAAGCGAATTTTGTATTTTCCAATTTGAATTTTTGAAGACGAAGATAAGAAAAGCATTAACGAATTTCGTCTGCATACCCTAAAAAGTACATATTTCAAACGAGACAACAACAACCTGTGTACTGCGTGAGATCACTTCTCGCTTCTATTATGATCTCTTGGAAGGTAATAGAGTGAGTATCAATTATGCCAGAATTAGAGGCAAATCTTTAAACCTCCTGAAACGAAAAATTCGCCTCTGTTATAGTCTCCAGTTATAAAAAAATCGAAAACCAGAGGCTTACCGATGTTTTTTGTGATCAACCTAGTGAACCCCATAAACAGATTCTTAGGTGAAGCATTAATTGGGAAAATGATGATCCCTTTATAACACTGTCTTAAAAGCAGAAAGAAATACTATATTTTTTTCAAAAAGTATAAACAATTTACATACACATTGATCTTTGAATATTGATTGTTGAATATTTGAACCAGAAATTAAAAAAAATATATTAATTTATAAAATTCATTTTCAAAAGTGTAACTTTCTTTAAGTACATACTGTTGAAGCAATCTTTTATTGCATATGGATGTTTCGAGTTAACAAATACGAATAAAACAGAAAATATACGGTGACTATGAGTGGAGTGTATATAATGGTGTATCTTTGAGCTGAAGAGCCTGTAAGGACGCTAAGAACAGTGAACACATCTCCGCGGAATTGATGTTGTTGTTCCTGCCTCTAGCAGTACTGCGTCATCATTTGCAGTGTTGCCACTCAACAACTAGCCATTGGGCTTCCAGCGGACGCCTTGTTTGCGGAAGCAGGGAGCTGTGCCTGTGAGACTTCTAACGCAACATTAGATATACCTACCTCAACTTAAAAGATACTTTGGGATTCTCTTCTATACGGTTTTATTGTTGTTTATTCATTTTGGTTATTCGTCTTTGGGATTCCACCACTTTTCGATGACTCCATGGAAGTCGTCTCTAAGTTCAGACTTTGGTTCAGATATATCTTGATTTACGATTAGAATGAAAGCACCGTTAGTTTGGAATGTATTCTCAAACGTATCTTTTATTCCCTTCTTTTTCATTTCATGATGGCTCTGGCTATAAAGCTAGAATGCTGCTGAATGGTGTGCGTGATGCGGTGCGGAGAAGTTTTCTTGTCTTTTTAAGATATGGGTAAAGTATTCTTTGGGTCATTACACCTTGATGACGACGAAGACGAAGAAGATGACTACGAGGAGTTAGAGGCTTCGGTGGCAATGCCATAGTCATAGTGTCTTGGGAACGGGATTGTGCCGTGCGGAATCGTATAGAACTGGGACAGTAGTGTTAGCCATGAGAGGAGAGTGTATTTCTTCGATTGTTTTGAAGTCACTGGGGTCGTCGGCATCTTGGCATGTCGAATTAGTAAGCACATAGGTGAAATGTATATTCTAAAAATGCCAACTGAGACGATGACGCTTGAGATGGAGGAATAGGGGGTAAAACGATGATTTGTGTGGTTTTGGTTGATTTTATTTTGCCAAACTACATAATACTAACTGATGTTAGATGATGTGCAGGTTTATTTATTTTTATTTGATGGGTTCTTATGTTTGAATAGTTTATTTGGTTTTATTTTATGCGTTTATTGGTACACAATACAGTATGGATTCAAATGGAGATGATGAAAAAAATGAATATCTATAGTTTTTTGATGAACGTGAATGCAAACTGACAACAGTATTGTAGGGTCAAACCGCGTTATAACCATTTCATAAAGTTGTCGTTATGTTAAAATTGTTTAGTTCGTTTTATTTTGGTTTGTGCACATTTAAGTCATATCATTTCTCTTTATATGAATCAGCATATAGATACCTACGAGCGTTTAAAAATTTGAAATGGGATAAAAAGGAGAAACCAACGCATATTGGTCTTAACCCTTTATTGCACGCACTAATATCCAATGAACAAAATAAAATAAAAGTAGTGGTTTTTGTTTTAAATTTTGTACAATTAAGAGACCAAAAAAGAATTGTAAACAATTTTTTTAATAGTTATTACCTTTTTCCATAGAGGTATATGGCTACCAAAAAGAAAACAAAAATATAGGTAGAAGCTCAACGGTTTAACAAAACAGAAAAAAATTCTTAAATATTCTTTTAAATTAAATAAATTAATAGGAATCTACATAAATAAATAAATTAATAAAAAAAACAATTTTTTCTGGAATATTTAATATAAATAATAGAATGATGCGAAGCAATTGCGATCCCGGTTCAGACACAGATTGTGTGTGCAATTTTTGCATTAATAAATGACCTGTACCTGCAGTCTTTTTGGCATTACTGCCTTGTTTTTTGCCATTCCGGAATGTGACCAATAGACTCCAAGCTAACGGTTTTCAGTGGAATGTCATGACGGTTTTCTATTTGTTTTTGAAGGATGAGGAGCTTAGTATAAAAAAAAAGTAGCAGGGCGCCATTTACTACTGCATCCTCCTTACTACTGCATCCTCCTTAGTTGCTCTGCTATAGCCAGTTTATAATCGAAAAGATGCGTATATACACTTCTTGTCATTTAACCGGGTCATATCTTTATAAGGCAAACTTGCAAAAAATTAAATAAGTTTCTCAGAATCACCAACATTTTTGTTTTTACTTACGCAACTTGAAAACGGAAGAGAAACCCACATATTTCTGATAGCCTCAAACTACTAAAGGTTTCAAAAATTACATGAAACTTGTCGCTATAGAGATGGAATATAAAGCACTAAACACCAAAGATTTGTAATAAACGAGACCCTGGATACCATATCATTCTTTTTTAAGACCTCAACACAATCTAAATAAAAACCAAAAAATATTTTATTTATTTCATAAGACTTATCTATTTGGACTTTTTTCTACCCATTTTGATACATTTGAAGAGATTTTTAAAAACATAATTTAATTCCTTGTTATAAATTGTGTAAGAAACTAGCTTTGTCAAGCTAACTATTGATGTTAAACAGGGGTTAATCGAATCGAGTGCTATTAGATGCTCCCTTTTCATGAACCAAGAAAACTGAATAACCTGAAAATAGTTGCAATATTTATATACGTTGTTGGGATATTTAATTTATGAATAAATAATGATTTTTCGCGGTTTTCAATTTTTAAATTGATTTATAATATTACAAAATTATTTCATTATTATATTAAAAGCAAACAACCGTTATTATAGAGTAATCAATATGTTACCTTTACCTTATCTAAAATTCATGACCATTAAGAAATTAATTGAATTGGCTACTTATGTAATTGGTTTAGCGGTCATATTTTTAGGCGGAAAAGCGTGTTTCTTTCTTCTTCTTCTTTGGACGATTTTAATGATCTCGACGGAGACCACACCTTTCATACTTTGCCACTTCACCTATAGGCAACTGATTACGGGGTTTGTTTGTATGCTTGTCTTAACTATATATTTTAATCAAATACTTACCATTTTGGCTTAAAAATTTCAAGCAGAACCGACAATTCGATTTTTTATTTAAAAACAGCATTGACGATTTTGAAATGTATTTTTTTTAAATAGTTTCATATTTATCAGAAAATTTTCTTCCGTTCTTCAATTTTGGATTGACTGGCTTTTGGGAAAAACAGTTAAAAATTAAAAAAAAATGAAAGGCAACAATTCAAAATGAAAATTTTGCAAAAAAAAAATCATATAGTTAAAAATGTGGATAAATACTTCTTAAATAAAAATTACAAACATATTTATATACGAAATGATAAAATGCGAAATATGAAATTGATTAATCATGATCACAAAGTTAAAAAATAGTATAAATACCATGTACTATATGTGTAAACATCACAAGCAGTTACGCCATCTAAACGTAAAAGTACATCAACAATTATCATTACTCTCTTAAACACCAACGAAGTTCGCGGTTTCGGTATACCTCATTCGGGAGCTTAAAGCCTGTTTAGATTGGAAAATTTTGCCTCCATCGGGGACAGTCCTCTTTTCTTTACCTTACCGAGTTTTCGTTTGATTTATTAGTTTTTGATTCACTATTATTTTCGCATAAGTAATTGTCAAAATACTGCGATGCTACCACCTCGCCATCGATAATGAACAAAATGGAAACAACTCATACTCGATAATCTAGCAATACTTATGAGTCGGCCGCTATTTATAATTTGAGTACAAAATTCTTCATACAAATCTTGTTAGTTCGTTTTCTAGTTGCGATATTTTTGTTTTCACAAGCACAACAGCGAAACTAACGAACTGTCAGTTATGTTGAAAGTGGAACACTCGTGAAATTTTCTACTAGCAGTCCATGTATAGTAAGTCAATGATCCAAACATTAGCACTGTCAGTTTTCAATCCGAAAGTTAACAATGTTTACATTGTTTACAATTTACTGAAAATCTATTATGGGGGTTAAGACGAGGGGTTTGTCACTAACCAGTTCAGTGGTTCAGTGATTGCAATATTTCAAATGACTTTACATGATTTCAGATGATTTTAATCAGTATTTAAATTGATTTAAAAAAACTTGTGATTGCATTGATTTCATATAAATATACTGATTACAAATGATTGCAAATTAATTCAAGTGATTTCATTATGATTTCAATTCGTGGTTTCTTTATGGCATTTTTGATTGCATGATTGCAAAAAAAAAATTAAAGTGATTTCATATATTTTTGATGATTGCAATAAATCATTTGAAATCGATAACCAAAAATTTTTTTTTAGTGGTTGCAACTGATTTTAAATAATTGCAAGTATAAGTGGTGAGGTGATTTCATTCGTGATAAACCCCTCGGGTTAAGATCTTTTTCGTAGAAAAAATATCAGCTAAAATTTTTCCATTGACCCTTTTTGCAAAAAAAGTGATAGTTTCCGAAAAAATAGCAGAAAATTATATTAAAAAAAAAATTTTTTGCTCCAGTGTATAATCTAATGATTATAACTTTAAATTTAAAGCCGTACCAAATATCGGTTTAGGTGTTATCAAGTTTCGGCCAAATTTGTTAAAAACCGTAAGTACCAAATCTTGGTACGTTTTATTGAGATAAATGCAAATACAGTTGCCCTAGTAAAGTAGTTTTAGATGCGGTGCATATAGTGCTCTAATTATTGAATCTTAAAGGTTAATTTGTCTTAGAAAAGTTTAGTTTTGTTTAAGTTTTTGTTAACTGCAATATGAATATTGGTTTATTTAAATTGTTTATTGAAACAACAATTAAAAATAAAATAACAATAGTTAGTGATTGAATGGTCAAAAACGGTGTTATAATTTTGATTAAAAATGTAAATGATGCATAAAATTCTTCATACAATCTAAATATTTTATAAGTAGTTATAATTAAAATATATTTTTAAGTTGATTTCAATTTATTTATGAAGAAATATTTATCACCTTTCTTTGCAGAAGTCCTCTCAAATCTTTTCAACTTTATAAAAATGTGCATAGTAATGTGAAATAAGATCCAGATGTTTGTATAATCTGAAAAAATATTACATCAAGTAAGAAAGTTTAAAAAAAACATAAAACAAATCTTACAGAAGCAAAAAGTGCCAAAGATGGAGAAAAAAATGGAACTCTAATCAAGCTTCCTTGTTGTGATTTTAACAAAATAAATAAAACCAAGTATTTCACTTTTTTATTACACCCACACCAATCGCAAAAGTAAATCGTTTGACAGAAATTCAAGCACTAAAATTAACATAAATAAAAAAAAAAAAAACTACTTTAAGATGAACGGATTTACATGTTGATTAATTTTTCCAGCACCATAGCAATATGTATATAGCAGTCCTACTGATGCCATGAAATAAACCAAATTAGTAATTTTTGATATTCCAGAAGTCTTAAAATAAAAATTATTTTACTAAAATAGAAAACAATTTAGAAAAAAAACTCTGATTACTAATCGAAGATTTATCAAAATTATTCCCAGTGTGATGCTGGCAAAGAAGAAATGAATACAAATTATGAACTTGTATATTCTATTTAATGTGTCCGTCATTTTTAAGATAATTTGTTGGCGTTTAATCAGCATTGATAGAGCTTCATAGAGAAGAACATTATTTCTGGAACATTGTTCTTATAAAAAAAAAATTTATATATTCTTTTTTAAATAGAAAAAAAAAACTCAACTATATGTACCTCGGTTAAACATTGATGATTTATGGGAATTAAAAACCCTTATGAAATCTTCTGCCAAACATTCATAAGAAACAAATATGAACATGCAAAAACATAAGAAAAATCCATCAGCTCCACAAGCTGCAAATACCGACACAGTTCCATGATGTCCCATTAAGCAATACACAATTGAATATAACGTCTTGTCATTTAGCCGGGTCATGTCTTCATAAGGCAAACTTACAAATAAATTTCTCAGTATCACGAAAAATAAGTATTTGTTTTTTACTTACGCAACTTGAAAAGGAAGAGGAACCCATATATTTCTGTTTCCATTGTAATACTGATAGCCCCAAGTTATTAACGGTTTCAAAATATACAACGAACTTGTAATTATAGCTGGAATATATATAAATCACTAAACACCAAAGATTTGTTATAAACGAGATCTTGGAAACCATGGAATTCTTTTTTGAGTCCTTAATACAATCTAAATATAAACACCAACAAATATTTTATTTATTTTTTCAGTGTTATCCATTTTGATTTCTTTTTACCGGTTTGAATAAATTTGAAGAGATTTTTCAAAATAGTTTGCAACTCCTTGCGATAAATTGTATAACATACTAGCTTTGTCAAGCTTACTATTGTTGTTAAACCAATACTAGCCGCATCGAATGCTTTTATTGGCTCTCTTTTCATGAGCCAACAAAACTGAATAAATCCTAGAATCGCTGTCAATAACAGTATTATATTAAAAGCTGTTTTAATCATTGATATTCGATTAAATGGATCCAACGGCCAGATACTATGAAATCTTAAGATCCATTTGCAAACATGAAAAAATGAATCTTCAAACGAATCCGAACGGGAGAAATGAAATATACTTCTGGCCATGGTTATGTTTTGAATGAAGTAGTTATACTGAGAAATAAAGGGATAGGAATTACAATATTTATATATACATTCTGGGGCATTTGCGATTACTTATTTAATATATAAATGAATAATATGTTTAATGTAAGAACAAGCTCACAAGCAAATAGCCGCAATTATCGAATTATCGATAAGTTCCCATTAACTCATAAATAAAATATTTTGAGGTATGGGTAAGCTATAGTTTGAGTCGGAAAACCGTCAACGTTGACGCAAGAACATCATTGTTTCTTTTCTAACGATAGTATAATCTTCACTGGGACCACAATTTGTTTACTTCCCTTTTAACATATTAGCGATCTGATGGTGGGGTTCGCCTTGATCAAAACTACAATAAAAATAGTAAAATTAATTAATTAATTTTACGTTTCATATATACATTCAGCAGTTGGGACCAAATCCCAATGGACAAAATCCCCAATAACAAATTTTTTTGGTCGAAATCTCCACAATCTCCAAATCTCAAAAAATCCCCAACAAGTTTTAACAAGGTACTATAAGGCAAGATATGCATTCGTAGAAAAGAAAAAGTTTTGAGATAATAATCAAACATTTAAATCGAACTTGCACTGCTTATTTTGGGATTTCCCTTTGGGGATTTCTTCCCTTTGCCTTTGGGGATTTTCTTTAGGGGATTTCGATTTTGCTCCATTTTCTCTTGGGGATTTCGTCCTTGGGGATTTTCTTTTTGGGATTATGTCTTTGGGGCAAGCATTCACCAACCCATTTAAAAACTGATCAACTGAATTTTCCAGTCGTTGGCCCTACAGTAACTTGCCACAAAAGCAATTTTGTGTGACCCAGTCGTGACCTTTATTTCAGTTAAAGTTTTATTTGAACTTTTGAACTTGTATTTATTAATTTAGTATTAAGTGCTCATTAGAAGCTCAGTTTATATTGTAAGTCGGTAGCAAGCTTACTTATTCAAAAATATATCTTGTTATGTAAGTTACTATAGTACTAATATTATTTTGAATTTTATTATAAATTAGATCAGCTTGATATACCTTTAAAAGTCGGCCACTATAGAGACTTTAGATAAAACAAATGTTCCTTTGTAAATGTAACGCATAATAATTATTAATAAATTATTTCATTACATACTTACTTACGTACCTACTTACTAATGGCAATATTTATGATATAATGCTATTATATCAATTAGGTATATTATTTTCGTCAAGTTTCGATTTACTTATAGTTTTCAATTTTTTTTCTCAGTACCAATTTTTAGATTTTATTCCTTCTTCTTCTTCTTTTTCTTCTACTTTTTCTCCTTCTTCGTCTTCTTTTTTCTTCTTCTTCTTCTTCTTCTTCTTCTTCTTCTTCTTCTTCTTCTTCTTCTTCTTCTTCTTCTCTCCTCTTCTTTTTCATCTTTTTCTTAATCTTCTTGTTCTTCTTCTTCTTCTTCTTCTCCTTCTTCTTCTTCTTCTTCTTCTTCTTCTTCTTCTTCTTCTTCTTCTTCTTCTTCTTCTTCTTCTTCATCATCTTCTTCTTCTTCTTCTTCTTCTTCTTCTTCTTCTTCTTCTTCTTCTTCTTCTTCTTCTTCTTCTTTTTCTTTTTCTTCTTCTTCTTTTTCTTCTTCTTCTTCTTCATCTTTTTCTTCATCTTTTTCTTCATCTTCTTCTTTTTCTTGTTCTTCTTCTTCTTCTTCTTCTTCTTCTTCCTCTTCTTTTTCCTCTCCTTCTCTTTCGACATTTGAACATTTTTAATCCTAACGTTGTTGTACATCATTATCAAATTAATATCGATGTTTATCTATTTACATATTAATTATTTAGATTAAATTTAAAACTACAGAAAATTATATAATAAAAACATGAATGTGCTGTGGTAACATCAATGTGCAATTGTATCATAATTGAATTGTTTTTATTTACATATTCTTTACAAAAAAGACCACTCAAAAAACAAATGGTTTTCAAACAATTTTTCTCTTTATTTTTTTTTTTTTTGATTCAACAACGGTACTTTTACAAAATAAAAATTAAAAGCACCAGGCTAATTTAATGACCTTTAAGCATCAGCTTAATACATTAATGATCCATAAAGTCGACTGTATAGAATTAAAAATATATGAAATTTCAACAGCAAGTTACGGGATTTTTATGACCACTTTTCTGTGTTTCCTTCCTTTTCTTTATAAAGTTTGTTTATTTGAATTAATCAACCACTTATGTGAGTACTTAATTCTATTCTACTTAGATAAATGGAAGTTTATTAGCAATTTATTTTCAGTCATTTCAGACAGAAGGAATAAGGATATAGATAAGTATCTATCTAAACATGTTATTTGATGAGTTAACTGATACATGATGTACATAAGTATACATATATACTTGCTAATATATTTAGAGATCAATCGATAAGCTATAACTTCAAGTAACAAAGTTAATCAAGCAAATCAAATGTAGTCTTGTAAGCTACATACATAAAGAAGGTACGTAAGAAGGTACGTAGATAAATAGATACTCGAATAGATATCACTTAAGATGATTGAAGTTTACGATAAATTGATTGATTTTCCTTATTTGCTAGAAAATTTTATTTAATTATTTTTTAAATGGTTTCAATCAAATTTGCTCAGGTTTTGGTTGGTTGATAAAAAATTGCACTTCTCTTGTTTATCCAAACGGGTTGACAAAATACAGGAGAAAAAAATAAACTATACCTTTCTGCGGGTGCGTTATTGATTTAAGGCTCTTTGGCTTTATACAGGGTGATTGGTTTAAGGTGCACCAAAAAGCTTGAGCGTGTAGGTGGGGTTAAGACAATACAAAATCGTATGGGAGGGGGGTCTATTTCATCCCGTTTAGGCAGGAGGGGCAATTTTCTAAAAAAATGACTTAAATTAGTTTAAATTTTTTTCCAAAATATTGAGTTTGAAAATTATTTTTTTTAAAACTGTTCACTTAAACAACTTAATTTAGAAATAAAATAAAAGAGTAGTTTTCTGGCTTTCCAAAAAGATATAACAAGGCTTTGTATCATTCACCGTTGTTTTTAAATAATTTTTATTCTGATTTAAGTCAATTTTTTAGAAAATTACCCCTCCTGCCTAAACGAGGGGAAATAGACCCCCCTCCCATACGATTTTTTTCTTGTCTTAACCCCACCTACACGCTCAAGCTCTTTGGTGCACCTTTAACCAATCACCCTGTATATATAGCTAATTTACAATATTAAGTTTTGGTCTATTGGGTAATTATAAGGGCTATTCACCCATTTACATGACATGCATTGCATTATAGGTATGTACATTGTACATGTACCAATACGAATCACGAGGAACACATTCAAAATCAAAGCTACTATCATTTTGAATGGGCAGTCACTTAATTGCTCGGCTTACAGAAACACCTCCCCAAACGCAACATGAAATAACCCCCAAATATGGGGTAAAGTTTTATTTTTAAATTGAGTAGTTATGATCTGTTGCCCACACATACTTGACACCTTTACGTTAAAAACGGTTAATATTTAAATAATTTTTTCTCTCAATTAAAAAGAAAGGCGAAATTTCTTGTCGCTAACAATTTAAAGGGTTTTAATGGGTATTCAGTGAGTCAAATGTGATACATTAAAGAGTGAAGCTCTTTAATTACCTACAGAAAGTTTTTAATATTATGGTTTTATAAAATCATTCATATATTTATATATACGATTCAGGAGTGTTAAAAACCTTTATATGGTATGCAATACATATAGGATGTCTATAAACTACTTTTCCTAAAAAATTGGTTTAAGCAACATGATAAAAGTTTGATGCCGTTTCTATGACAATCATGTAGTATGATTTTCCATCCGCCATATTATTCTGATTTTCTTTCAGGTGAATGAGAATCTCCTTCTATCCATATACCTATAGAACCTTTTTTTTAAACTTTTTTGTAAATGGTTTGAGTAAGCTTTGTTAGTCTGATCAAAATTACTACCCAATATTTGGGCCAAGAAAACCAAAACGCTTTAACTTAAGGAATATATATTTTGAGTTGTGGCTGCAATAAATCTGCGCAGTGGAATTTAGGAATAGAGATATCGTGTGGCGCTGTGTTACATGCAACATTTCCAGAACTCTGGCACAATACTTTGACGCACAATTTTATTGGTGCCAATAAAAATATGTAATAGGTTTTTTCACTAATAAATTGATAAATCCCAAAAAATGTATATCTACTAAATCCTTTAATCAATTTCTGACCTCGCCGCAGTCGCCAGTAAAGGTTTACACATACATAGAAATTTCCCCTACCACACCTTGTCAGTTCCATTTTGACATACGTTGACATTTCAAATACATATATAAAAAAAAACACTGTCACATTTCTCAGCCAAATTTTTATGTGCAAAAATAATTTTGAACTTCTAATTTGACTGAAAATTGAAAATTGTTATATTTTCCCTTAACTTTTTTAAGTTTCGGAAGTGCAACTTTGGTCTTGTTTTTTAATCAAATCGGGGACATCTGTCCAGAAATATAGTCTTCAAACCCTAGTTTGACATTTCCTCTATCCAACAGCATATGCACTGTGTAAATCGGTTCAGTGATTGCTGAAAAACAGACGGATTAAGATTGGTCGTTATAATCATGCTAATAAGCAATAAATAAAGTAATAAAACAATAAATCTAATTTTTTTCATGATTTGGAATTTCTAATTTCACTGAAGTACAAAAAACTTTTTTTTAAATGCAACAACTAGAAAAAAAATGTTGGAAAACTAATACATGCAAGTTGAGTTTTATTGGCGCGATAGTAGCTATTGGCGCCAATAAATCTATGCATTTGTAAAGCCCGCCATATAATTGATTAATTCTTGTAACGTTCCTTTCAAAATGTTTCATATATTTTTATTTTATTATTTCATTTATTTATTTATTCGAGATTGCTTAAAAACTTTAAGATACAATATCTTATAAATTAGTCTTCAGCTAATTTTACACAATAGAGCAAGAATATAAAAAAAAAAGAATATAACAAAATTGTATTCATCATGAATATTATAAAGAAATATGAGCATATTTATTTGTAAATCGTAATTATTTAAAAAAAAAAGGAAAAGGAAAACATACTTGTACTGAAAAATGGAGTTTCAAAACATTTTTAAATCTTGTTGTGTTTTGTATTTCTGTTTTATTACGTGACAAGGAATTCCACAAATGATAAAAATTTGGCGCTCAGAATTTAAAAACGAAAAACAAGGATGAATTAACTGACGAGACCTGTGCGAGGATGCTATTCTAATTCTATCGAAACAGTATTCAGGTTCATGAGTTAGCAATATGTCAGAGAGTAGGTATAGAATCAAACTACGAAGCTGGAGATAATTCTCCAAGGGCATACCGAGCAAACGAAAAGAAAAGCCTGATAATCTGTAATATTTACGGAGTCCAACACATAACGCACAGTGCTATTAAAGGCAATAAATTTCACACCCATAATTTAATATGATATAATTTTATACATATTATACCTACATTTAAATTTATGACTTAACTAATTAACAATTTAATTTCCTACTATACATTAACATACATATAAATACATAGTTACGTACATACCAAGATGAAAATACCACATAAGTCATGTAAAGCATATGACCCCAAGGAAGATATCCTAATTGGACCTTCTAATAATGCTTTCCCATTACCCCAGATGCTTATTATTCCCAAAAATTAATTATCTAATTCCACACACCCACCACAAGGATTCTCCAACTTAATTCTCACGTTATTATTATTATATTTATTATTAACATCCCAACCAGAATCTGAAATTACTCTTTCGCTCTAACAACATCTTCTTTGAAGGAACAAGCAAAAAATATCTCCAACCGTATAGCTAAAAGTTATCGACACCTCGCTCGATATGCAGAGAAAGACACCCTTGAGCAATAAAACAAAAACAACAATCTTTCAGCAGCTATATCACGCTAACACAATAATCACACAAATAACGTTACCACGATGTCTGGTGGTTTCAGAGTCTGACAGTTTCTGATGCCACCCGCTCTTTTAGCAGCTTGTCAGCAAAATATATGCGATTCCTCTGGCACAAAATAATTGTCTTCGGTTTTCGGAGTGTAGATGCCATCACCGTATATATAAACGTATATAGGCTGAATCTGAATGACGGCAGCAAATTCCAACACTTGAGCACAAACAAACTGTATACGAATTACAGTTCGTATACAAGAAGATATAAGATACTTCGGAATGCTGTTCACATCGTAAATCAAAATAAAAGTCACAAACATTCCTTCGTCGTGATCGGAGAGCAAGGTTGTTCATAATTGCTTATTTTCTTATTTTCGAACAGTCAAGGTGTATAGATTTTCTAAGAATTCTTAACATAAGCTTGACTAAGTAAAATAACTTAAAATACCTATAGGTACCTACCATATCGCCCATCCGTGGATAAGCAATGAAGTATATAGAAAACAAACGTACATAATAAATTCCTTTCGAATTGCAACCAATTAGCACCCTAGTAACACTTCAAAGTCTTGGAATTCCAATTATCAACCCAAAACACGTGACGAAACATGAGCTGATGAGCATCGCACTATATCCTCATACTTAATCATCTCCTCGTGTGGCCTTTCAGTCTATATCCATCGCGAAACATCCATCAGAAACTTAATCGGATTGTATCTTTTCAATGTTCGAAATGTGAGATGAAATGTATCTTTCGTACCCAGATAAGGTGTTGACTCGACAGTTAATATTCAGGGTGTAGGCGGTAGGTTGATAGCTTCTTAGATGTTTTCTAATGACAAAGCAGTTTTAGCGCGAACTCACTAAGGATCTATTTATTTGTATATACCTATATAAACGTATAACATTGGAGTCAAATTTCAATTTGCAGACGAACAAGTGCGGCAAGTTTAACTAATTAATTATATTTCGTCTTTAGCTTCATTCCTTATTGTCTTGTCTGAGATTATGTCAATAACGTCATTACAGGAGACATCCGTATAACGGTACAACATTTAGAAGATAGTTTCTTTGTTTTACAAAGATAAAGTTGCAACAATGGAAACAGTAGTACAATTTAGAATTCAGAGATTAATTAGATGAATTTTCTTGTTTTGTTGTTGTTTTCGTTTTTGTGCAAGAGAAAGCAATTGAACAGAGGATAAGATTATTTAAATCGATAACTTTGAATAAAGTATCTAGTTGGAAAAACAAACAAGTACCTATCTACCAACAGACAGCAAATTAATGAAAAAGGAGAAGGATTCATAGAAAATATTTACGATTTTAAACAAACTGTTTTGTGAAAAGCTAGCGTTGGCACAATAGAAGATCTGGGGTCTTGACTTACGGATTTCAGGTTATGATTCTGCACTTCTTTCCACTTGATTTCTATATATAATAAATTACCTATAGTTTCTCTTGAATATTGTCGCATTTTGTATTAGAATGGAATGAGAAGAAGTTTTGACACAACTGTTTTTGATGACCGATTTGATGTTAGAAGAAGTGTTTTTCGAGGTCTAAGTTTTATCGAACTGCAGAACCAAACTGTTGACAAATAAAACAATGGAAGCAATTTTTTTTTATATATTGTATTATGGGTTCCAGATATTGGAAGCTGGTGCAACCCATAACCTCGCGAGTATAGGGAAGCTGAATTGTGCTGGGTTTCAAGGAAAAGTTGCAAACAATTAAACTAACAAACTGATTAAAACTCATTTGCGGAGCAAGTTTTCATTCCACTGGGATCATTTGGACAAAGCTCGTTTCGCAAACGCCAAAATAATTTTTATTTTTTTTTATGCAAAATTTGTTTGGCCTCAATTGAAAATTTTCCGAATGTTTTTATACAATTTTTGTATTGCTTATTATTAGGTATCAGCTTGTAATTTTTCAAAAACGGGTACGGACCAATTGACCAAATTTGTTCGGCAACATTTTATGTCGCCATGATGACAATTTTAGCAAGTTCTTATTTCAATTAAACAATACTTCGTCACAAACACTATTTCGAATTTTTCGGCCTTTCAATTTTATTTTCGCGTATTAGCTATTAAGTACCTATATCACTTTTTGTTGTTTTACTTTTAAATGTTTCGCCTCTTGTTTTTAACTTAATTTTTTTTTGTCAATTGCGATTATTATACATGTTACGAAATTTATTAAAATGTGGGTACCTAATAAATTGCGAGGGACAACACAAATTTCATTTATTTATTTATTGAAGTCGTTTCATAATTCCATTCCTTTTCTCCTTTAGTAAAAAACGGAGCACTTATAATAACACAAAGAACCGTTTTAAAATTATTTTATCTTCTATACCTAGGTAAATTCAATAGTGTCATCCTGCTAATTAAAGGATCGGCGAATTAAAATTACGAGAAATAACAGTCTAGCAAAATAAAGATTAGCGAAGCAAGAATTTGCTGGCGAATAATAAACGAAATATAAATATGCGTAAATACCTACCTACGCAACAACAGTTTGGCGAACTGATAACTTTTTAAGTTAAATCAAAATCCAAATAAAAATTCGCAAAATAAAATTTGGTGAAATAACAATTTGTGAATTAATTTTTGCCCCAATGCCACGCACCCTGAAAGAGTAGGGGTCAATACGCCGAATTTCGTTTTGCTTTTATTTCGTCAAAATTACTTTAATAAATTTTATTTTGCCATTTTTTAATTTTGCCAAAAATGATTTGACAAATTTTTGTTTAGCCAGTTTTCATTTTACTAAAACATCACTTCGCAAAAACATTATTTCGTTTTTCTTACTTGCCAATTTCAACTCCTCTTTTTTGTTTAAACGATTTATTATATGTATTTACATATTAATAAAATTCGATTTATTTAATTCGGGCAGAAAGCAAAGCCAAGCCTCAACGATTTTATATAATATTTTTTTTGTAAAACAGTCTGAATTAATGATAATAAATCAAATCTATCTATCATCTATCTATCTGTTAATAAAATTCGAACGAATTAAAGTTCGTCTGCAAAAAAAAAAAATAAATACAAAATGTGTGATTTTCGCAGTTAAAATATTGACGAAGTAAAATAGGTAAATTTCCATATAGGTAAATTTCTGCGAAATAAATATAAGCTAAATAACAAATGTTTGGTCAAAAGTAAGCGAAATGATCGAAATTCCGCAAAAATATAGTTTGGCGAAATGACAAGTTTGCGACTAAAATAAAAAAGCCAAACAATAATTCTCGAAAGAAAAACGGCAATTAATTAATTAATTTTGAACATGGCGAAAAAAGAATTTTGGAAATAATTTTTGTCCGAATACAACTCAACCATCTATTAAGATGTTACACGATTATGACATAGCCCGGCAATACATGATCAGAATCGTCACAGTTAATAAAAAAAAAAACATTGTTACAGTTCCGAAATATTTTTCAAGTGTAAGACAAAAAAGCATTTACAAACTCTTAAGACATGTTTTCTTAATACAGGGTTATTCGAATAGTGTGACAAAAATCGTTTTGTTGACCCAAACAATTTTTTGTTTAGCAAATAAAAGAATTGAATAAAAACCAAAAGGCAAAATTTTGTTATCCAGAATTATAAAATAGCAAAATTTCCAATCCAGTTTTTACGTGACTTAGAATTCCCGTCATATACAATAAAGCTGCAATTACTGGATTGGTTAGGTACCATCATGAGGGTATACTTTCCCCATGTGTTCCTAAATTGTTTGTATCGATGACTACAGAAATTCATGCATTCCTGTTCCAATTTTTAAACAACTAAGTAGGTACCTAACTATTTGCAAATTGAGACATTCAATTGTGTGCCTATACTCTTTACCTTGTTTTTCTTGTAAATAAAAATGTTTGATATGTTATTCACTTTTCTCAAAAAAAAATGATAGGTATCTAATATCTACCTTTATCGATAGACATTATGCTAAACTCATGTTGTATTGCTTAATTAAGTTGTTGCTGAGCACGAAGTCAGATTAGAAATCATCAATGCATTGGGATCTTCTAATCTGGTAACTGGGAGTTATATAGGTATTTATCTATAACTAGAATCAGTATCAGAAATATCTTTTTTATTGTATTTTTTAATACATTGTACATAGTTAGGATCCAATTTTATTTTTGTTTTCACTCCTTTTCATTGCTACAGTGACAAAACATTTTTAGCTTTGCAAACAAATTACGGTGATTTCGGTTTAAAAGTTTATCTACCACACTTTTCTTAAGTTTGACCAAAATGTACAGAAAAAATGCTCAAAGGCAAAACCACTTAGTTTTTTTTTTTGTTTGTTTGTAGGTATTCAAATCCCGCATATTCGACAAATACCTACTTCGAAAAAACATTTTTCTTACATCAAAACACACTCAAAAGTCACAAAGGTAAACATGAGGTATCAAACAAAACAACTAGATCAACACCAACTGTGTAGTAAAAGAGTCATGACATAATGCAAAAGTTATTCAAACCATAAGCTATTAAACATAAACCATGAGTAGGTATATACCATATCAACCTACCTACCCGTCCTTACCTACCTACCTACGTAAAGTTAGAATCTCATCTACAACTTAAAGGGTTAGCCTTCTCTGAGGACAACTCTTGTCTGCTTATCTCAAACAGAGTTTAGCTTTTTGCATACAAACAACAACATACCGCTCTAATGTTACAACTTCAACTTTATTTTAAACAACAACCACAAAGTTCTGTAAGCTGCTGCTAGCTGGACGTATAACTCTTCTCTAATGTAACCAAACCAAACCAAACCGACAACAAACCAAACCAACTAACGTGCAAATAATAAAGAATACCCAAAAGAATGACATAGGAAGAGAGATAAATAGATACCCAGACCAGATACAGATAGGTACCTCCAACGTGCGCCGCCAGCCGCGGCCGGGCTGACCGACGAGGAGTCTTAATTAAAGTGAGAAAAGTGCTGTAGTATTTCAAATAACTTGACGATGGCGACGACTAAGGGGCAAGATGAAAAGGATGGCCAGTTTCCTCTCCGCTACATTCAAGACCCACAGTAACAACAAAAACATCAGAAACTGCAACGGAAAAAAGAAAAGCGGGTCTCAGATGAACGCGCGCTGTAAGCGGGCGGAAAACAAACTGCCCACTCTATCTCTTCCGGCAGTTTGTGTCGATATTTGTGTCGACCAGCAGCATCGTCGCATCAGCCAAAGAAGCCTTAGAAGCTTACACTAAAAATAAGGAGTATCATACTCAGAAGAACAACTAGACCAGTGGCCAAGGCACTTAACTTACCTGCTGCTTTTAGTCTCTGTCCGATGATCCGTTTGTTCTGCTGCTACAGTTTTTTTTTTTTGTGGGTTTCTTATGTAGACAAACGACGAACGTCTATCCATCCAAGCAATGACTTTAAATGATTTAACGTTCCGCACACTCTAAGAAGAGGACTTTAATAGAGACAAAGAGGTGGACAAAGATGTCCGTGTGATGAGTGGCCAGCACTGCTTGCGCCTACTCACGTTGCGTACTCAAGTTAATCCAGATTCAAGAACGATCGCTTTGAGTGACTCTTAGTGGCACTTATAAACTCATTACAATCAAATTTATAAAAAAAAAAACAAAAAAAACAGACACACAAATTGGGTTTACTGGAAACCAAATACCGCACAACTCGAACGCACGCACCAAACAGATTTTTCGCCGAAAAAAATTAAAATCTGACCAAACGATTACCGTTAATAAAATGAAAGATATGGCAAATGCAGGGGTATCCGTTTTGAATGTTTAAATTAAATTTCATGAACCACATAAAAAGCACCACGAAAACCGCAACACTTTGTTCGCACTTGAAAATAACTTCCCGTCGTCGTCACCTCAAACACAAACGAACTTTACACCGCATGTAAACTTTCCAAATAAAGCCAAATCCACCACAAAGTATACAACTTTCTATAGGTCTAGCGGCTTCCTCTTAAAATTTTCTGGTAACACACATGCACAATTTTCGGGAAGAACTTCGTTCCAAAAAAGCGATTGCACAACCAACACTCAAACTGAACTGAATGCCCGAACTATAGATAGACCAAGACCAGTACGTTCGAACGTCAATCTAAGACTGAAACTGAAATCGTTTTACTAAGCTGGCTTGCCTACAATGTTTATGTTGCTCATTGGAAATGCGCGGCGCGCAAATATCAGCCCGACTGTTATGATAGCCTTCGGAAAAGGGGGACACACCGGGATCGGGAACCAGCAACCAGTCCACGACGATGATGGGGCTATCGTAGACTCTTTTTTCAAAGCAATATGATGCTGCGGCGTGCAATGAGGATGATGGCTCTGTTGTGTTGTGAGATCTGAGGAAGCATGGCAATTGCCGGTTGTTTCTTCTTTTGCTCCACAGTCGAGTCGGTCTGATGGGGATGAAAATTGATTTCTTTGGGTATTCGGCAAACGCATCATAATCATAAACGTAAACAGAGAGAAGTTGTTTTTTGTTGAGAGAACTTCTGAGAGGAATTTGCAAGTTGAAGAAACATTTAAAACAGAGCTTTCGTTTGATGATACATTTTTTAAAGCTTAGACTTTGTTGACAGAGAAAAATGAAAAAAACATTGAAAATAAACAACATGTTGCAGGAAAATAGTAGGGTAATGTGTGTTTATATAGTTTAAAAATTATATTTGTTTTTATTATCGAAGATCTAAAGTTTGATTTTTATTTTAAAACTTAATTTCAGAAACGTGAATAGGGAATTTTACCATCTTGTCAAAAGATAAAATGACAGCTCACACTATACAGATGACAGCGCTTTTTTTTAAACTGTCAAACTCAAGATCTTACAGAAAGCAATTTGGAAATAATTTTTAAATGCGGTATTCTATTTTGTGTGAAATTTGTGATTTCCGTGGTTTAAAAATTATTTTAATTAGCAAAACCAACAATTGTCAATTTGACTATTTATTTATAGAAAACTTAAGTTCCTTCCCCAACACAATGTACACATTGGCTCGTGTGACGAAAGTTCCAGCCATTTCCTTCAGCCATCCTGCGTCGAAGAGTCCTTCAGTCCTAGGGAGAGTTCCATATACTCTTGTTTATCTTTTTCCAATTTAATACTCTCCTTGAAGAAATCGGCTCCTGTTTCCAACAATTGATAATTTAGTTTTATTCCTTTAGTTTTTTCTTCCAATATAAGTGGAAAGACAAATTCTCTCAATGTTTACATTTATTTCTTAAAATTACTACACAATTTTCGCGCACAAATCTTTAAAATTCCCGCTTTTGTTTTCAATCAATTTGTCAACAATGATAAAAAAAAATTCATACTGTATACTGCTGTTTTTGACAATTCTGTGAGAACGAGAAAGAGATATATCGTTGTTACCTAAAAAGCGCTATTGACAAAATATAATTTTATTTGACATTTTATAATCTCGGAAAACAATATCTCTCAAGTTTAGAATCCCGCTTTTCATCGCATTCAAAAAAAAAAAACTCTAAAAACTAATTTTTGCGAGATAAAAATTCCGCTTTTCATAATATCGCATTCACAAAATATCTTTTACTATCTTGCCTTTACATTTCGCACACTAAGATCTCTTAATTTGCAAACAAAATTCACGCAAACAAAAACATCATAAAATAAATAAATACTAAATCAAGAAAGAAAAAAATTCCCCCCCTCATACCAGGCTCACTGTTTTTAGGTCTTAAACTTGAACTAATTCTTAAAGTGCGAGTTTTTTTATTTTCGGGATTTTCATTCACGGGTTTATGATTAAAAAATAAATTGAAAAAAAATAATAAAATAAATAAATAAATTGTGTATAGATATCTATTTTAATCGCAACAACTTTACCATCCACTTTATTGCGTTGAAAAAACTAAAATTAAATTTGTATCCAAAAATAAAATAATTAAATAAAAAAAATAAATACGTTGATTAATAATTGAGTATTGAAATTAAAGATTTTAGGGAGTTTTTATTGAACGACGACGATTTTGTTTTACCTAAAACAAAGCAAATACAAATAAACTTGCTCTCTTAGCAAACTATGGGACTCTACAACTTTTTATTTAATAAATGTATTGAATAGCGAAAAATATCAAAAAATAACTTAAACGTGAGGTCAAGTTGTATAATAATAGCTATCAATATAAATACCTATCACAAAATATAGTAACATTTTACTATTTAGATAGATATTTTTTTCGAAATTCGATGCTCCTATAATTTTGTAAGCTCACTTTTTCATTCAGTAAAACAACATTATTGAAAAATATAATTAAAGTAAAGATTTCCAGCTAAAATACGGCATTGTAAGATGCACCATTATTTTTTATTTTTTTTTTAATTTCCGTCCGGACGTTTACGATGGGTTGGGTACGAAGTCCCGATTGCCAAAATCCCGACTGGACAAAATCCCGACTGAGAAAATCCTGACTGAGAAAAGATTCTAGGTATGTAAGGGGGAGGCATACTACCACCCAGCATCCCCCTGCCTGGGCTCACTATAGAATTTGAGGTGGGTGCGAGTTTGGGTATACATATGTGCAATTTATTGTTTCAATTTAATAAAAATATATGTATTCTAAATCATACTTTTCTCAGTCAGGATCTTGGGAGTCGGAATTTCGTCCAGTCGGGATTTTGACAGTTGGGATAGTGTACTATAACTTTAAGATTTTAATAAAATTCTAGGATCCGCGAAATTAGGCCCCAGGAAATAAGACAACAAAAATTAAATAAGGCCCCAAAATGAGGGCCTTATTTTATAATGAAATTATGCCCCTTGCAATAAGGCCCTAACGAAACACTACCCAATTTTTTTTTGTCCATATTTGTAGATTTTCTCAAAAATGAAATAATACTACAAATTGTTTTTATTCTATAATACTGTTTATTAACAAAAATGAAACAATACCCCAAAATATCATAAAAATCTTGTACAATTTGTCTACACTTTTACACCATGGGCAGATGAACATTTGTAGTTCTCCTGGCCTTCAGCAATCGATTCCGCTTGAATTTTCATGTTGTATTCAACACCATTAGATAGTAACATATAATAGCTGAAAATAGCGATTTTAACATTGCAAAGCATCAGAAAGTAACAGAATAGCTGACAAAATCGAATCAGTTATTCTGATTCTTGTCTGTACCCAACCTACTCGGTATAACTTTTTGATGTTTTTGATGCATTTTATACCGATTCGCAATCACCCTGTGTATACGTAGAATTCTGAAGACATAAATAAGTAGCAGCTTATATTACCTATACATACACTTGATATCACTATTTTTACTTTTTACCTATCATTACTATTTCAAAAATAAAAATAAAATCTTGTTAATCATTTTGATTGACATACAAATTAAATGTGAGCAAATTAGTAAAAGCAACAAACGCCCCCGCCCCGATAAACGAAAATTAATTGAATTCAAAAGACCCCAAGAGTTCAAGTTTATGGTCTGACTTCAAACGTTTTTTTTTTTTTTATTATTTAACGACTCCACGACTAAGATGACGACGACGACGACGCGACGATAAAGTCAAAAATTTGAATATACATATCTTACGCACGAAAGTCGTACTCCCTGCCTTCGAGCAAATAAATTATGGCCAGTTTGACTCCTGTGAGAGGAAAAAAATGTTTCAATGAATGAAGCACCCAATATACAAACAAAACATTTCACTGCTGGAGATTCTGGCTAAAAAAAAACACACACACACAAAATAAACCAACTCCACCAACATGCCCTCTAGCGCCCAATAAGATGTAATCTGTCAAAATTATATCGGCCGGTATCGGGGCTGGAAAATCTTTCAACAAAAGCATTGAGGCGTTCTTGTTTCGATTTTGTTTTGGTAAGTTCGTGTTTTGGATCGATTGGTAAGTTCAACGAACGCAACAACGATTTTTTTTTGGCTGTTTACGATCGTCCATCGATATATCCGAGAGATACTTTACATTGCGTGTCGAACACTTTGCCTTTGATAGAAGGTCGATTACGACGCAAAGGCGACGGTGCCAAGTGGCCAACTGCCGAGTGCATGTTGCACATTCTTCCGACGAACGACCGGTAAAGATAGATTTTATTCTTTAATCGTTAGAAGCAGACATCATCATTGTTTTAGAGATGGATCGATGCAATCCATTGGACTAAGGAACCATTATAATTAGCTTGATTTTGGAAACAATTTTAAACGATACTTACGCTCTCTTCATCTTAGTGAATGCCTTTTTTAACCGCAAAACTATTAGGTACCACTCCTCCAGGGAATGATGCAAACGTTTTTGGTAAAAAAATTTGGTTGAGAATTGTACCTACTTCTTCAGAAGTAACAAAAAACCGCTTTGGGCAGTATCCACGGGACCATAATCAGAGAGCACAGAGATTTCTACGTATCTAAGAAGCAATTTGTTTCTGTGCGTAAGTTGTATATTTTTTGGTCAAAAAATACTGACATGATGTCTGTGATTTGAGAATCCAATTATTGCTGGAAATGTGTTTCTATTGTTACACACAAAGTAAGTCGGTCCGTGGGCATGGCATATCGTGATCGGGGTTCGGGAACAATGGCCATAATAAGTAGGGTCAATATATTTTCGCATTATTGTTGGCCTAACAACGCACATGTTTGTGTATCGGAACAAACGTTCGAACAATAGTGTATCCATATGTATATCCTTTTTTTTTTTTGTGATTGAAGAAAAATATCCAATAATCATCAAAGCCATTGGGCCGAAACGGTAATTGATTAGATTAATATGTTGCAATTATCGTTTTGCCGTTTCGGAGAATGTTTGGCTATTTTGTATATTGTTGTATTAAATTGCTGTCCATACTTCGATATGTTTGGTTGTATAGATGCTGCTATATCTGTTCTTTTAAGGACCATTAACGTTTGAAATGGTTTTTAATCGAATGCATTAGTTCAGTCAGAAAGAAAAGGCAAAAGGGATAGTTAATACGATGCAATATACAGAACTGAAGTCATGGATAGCGTAGGAGATAAAAGCAACTTAAAACGAAAGTTAATATATTTCTTAAAGACATTACATAGACTCAACAGAAAAAAGATTTATAGTGAAATGTTGACGAGATATATACATTATAATTTAATTCTTAATGTGGACTTAGTTCCCATCATGCAAAGTGGGAACCGCTTTCTTATGAGAACATAATACACATTTTCAAATCAGAAGCGGGAACTACCTAATTCTAAAATATATCTAAGAATGTTAAGGCCCAACTATAATGAGCATAAGTAAGCATGAGATACTGCCAAAATCATATTATGTAAATGAGCGAATACATACAGTCATGCGGCGTTGACTATAATGAACATGTGCGCATTTCTATGAGTTTCGTTATACATGAGCTACGCAATGTGCTGTGCGATCTGAACCGCTCTTACATAATGTAAATTTTACAGCTGTGGGCATTTGACAATACCAACAAAAATTAACGGCATTTTACCAAAAATGACGAATTTTATTAGGTTTTCGGCAGTTTTTTTTGTAAAACTTATTTATTAAATAACATTATACTATTTTTGAATAATATGCGTTTTTTTATTAAAAATTATCATCAGGTTTCAGAGTTTGAGACTAAACAAAAAAAAAAATATATAATAAAAAATAAAAAAAAAATGAGTTACGACCTTTTCGCTTAGGAGGGCAGTATAGCTATTCATCATGTTTGTATAAACAAACGAATAGTTCGTTTAGTTTTGACAGTAGGTTCATGAGCTAGAACACTATAGTTCTACCTTTAGATGTGAACTATAAGACAAAACTTCTAAACATAAAATCGATTGTTTAATCTTAATACCTCCTAATCCTTATTTTCTAATACAATTTTATGTCTCGGTACATAGAAAAAGCGACTTAGAATATTTCTAAAATTTCAAATATCTGTTGCTGATAATGTAGCCGAGCTAAACAAATAAAAGAGACTTGCAAAAACATTATTTCTCCGAATAATAAATACCGTCTACATATCTACATACTCGTATATCTTAATTTTGTGTCAATAATAATCAAATTGGAAGTTATGCTTGAATTTTGTTTAAGTCTCTTTGATCTATGTTATGTTAAGTGATAAAATTAATAGAGTTAATCTTCAATTACAATTTTTACTTGTGATTATAGGTACCTACTTTAAGGCAAGTTATGCATTCGTAAAAAAAAAGTTTTCAAATAACAATCATACATGACATTACGATGATAGAGAAGACGAAAAAAGGATGTCAATTCTGTCTGTATGCCTGGATGTATCGGCACCTGCAGCCTTAAAGCTTATACCTAGGTATACAAATAACGTTACCAACCCATATAAGCGTTACCGATAACTCCATTTTTAGTTTTCGGTTACGCTTATATGAGTGATTTGTTGCCAATGGTGCAGATGTCCTTCATCTGAATTATTTTCAGAACCAGCTTATTAACAGTACCATGCCATAGAACCGCTTTTTATTTCTCCGACTATCTTTTGAACGGCTGCACAGATTTTCACGAAATTTAAAACTCTGCAAAATAAAAAAAAAATTAAAAAAAAGAAGTTTTTCGATAAGTTTTTTTGCCAAAAACCTATAATTTTTATTATCTGTAGAAAAATACAATGAATATTGATAAAATTTCATATAAATGAAATTTAGCCGACGGTGTATATAATTTTTTTTTATAGTCCATACATAAAAAACAAATATTTCAAAATACATAATACTGAAAATCCTTTTTTTTTAACTGGTCAATTTTCCAGTCGTGAACACGAAAGTGACTTGCTACAAGAGCAAGTTTGTGTGACCCCGTCGTGCCCTTTATCGTTATTATTTTTGTTTTAAACCATTGGAAATTATTATGTTTGTTTTTGCGACTGATATGGAAAAATTATCATAACCGGTATAACCGTTTTTAAATCAATATTTACCAAATAAGTTTTCTTACAAAGCCCCAAAAAATCAGATCATATTTATATAAATTGATTTTGCAAAAATTGTTAATTTTAGTTTTAATAAATAATTGTCGACTTGTTTGGAGATTTTGAAAAGTCGAAAAGAAATGGATGAACTTAATTCATAATGGATCCTGACAGCTTCTGCAAAAGTAAGGTTTGCAATAAAGGGCCAAATTAAAGACGAACAATATTGGATTTTCTTTTCATTTATCGGTTTGATCTTTCAATAATAAAGTATTGCTTCTGCACTGGAGCATTTCTTTATAGACGCGAGCATTTATTTAACACGATTATCTTAATGGTTACTTTTGCGCTCACAGCCTCAATTACAAAGAGTCTCGTAGAAAACTCTCATACTCCGTTAAGTATACAATATTCTACCTATTATGTTATTGTAAAAATATTAAAATATATCTATGTATGTATCGTTGTATTTGTAACAATGTTTTTTTTATCATGTTATTACATAATGTCCCTATGTGGGCATTAAACAATGCAGCAAAATCAGGAACACAATATTTACATAAAAACAAAGTAAAAAAAAAAACAACGGACAAAAACAACACCGGAAATGGCTATGATAATAATCGTCGAATGCCTACAATGTACTGCACTTACTGTCGATTGAGTAACTTCAGATAGTCGACATAATGCATATTTATTTAATTGTACATTTATCCAGATGAAATATATCCTCGCGTCTTTGATGAGCTAATATTTATATTAATTGAAATAATTGGCTTCAGCTGTGATGACCATCATGGTCATCATAATCCTGGCGCGTCAGCAACCTTGAACTGCAAGATATCATATAGACGTTCAATTTAATATTTCATTTGTTTTCTACTATTTACTCAAGAACTTCATCGATATACAGTACAAAATATGTATGACAATACATACATAATATAATTGTTATATTTAATAATCTGCATTGACCAGACCTCTCTACTTATATACTTACTCTCGAATTTGTCTGTCTGTATTTGCAAACGTTGAACAGTTTTTAATTAACAGGACAAGCATACCATTTTTTTGTTTATTTCAATATTTGCATAGGCGACTATAAATGCAATATGAACGCGTAGTTTTTGCTCTGTGGGCTGACAAGTCCTTTATTCCAAACTAGTTTTTATTGCAGTATGTCCTCTGTCCATTAACTTATACGTTATATTCATGCACTGAAAATAATATTCTATATGTAAGTTTTGACGCTTGCATAACTTAAACAAAAGCTTTAAATTTATCTTAACTTAAAAACATCCATACTGTGTATAAGATGCAATAATTATTCTAATTCCAAAGAAAATGTATTGAATTGTTGTAGAAAATGTAGACTAATTGCAATTTCTGTAATATTTTCAAAAGCGAACAGAAGAAGAAAGAAGAAAAAACTAAAAATATCTCTCAACTCAACGATAAAAAAGAGTGAGATTGGATTAATATCGGTTAGCTTTTACTTTACAATGACAATAACATTTTTAAGCCATAATCGTGTTCATTGTATTCCAAAATATCAGTATCAGCAGATATGTCTGTTGTTTGATTGGAAAAAAAAGTCTTATAGTATTTTAAAAAATCTTAAACAACAGAAGATGTTAGAGAATATTATAATATTAAAATATCCAGAATATTCGGCAAGAATCTCGATAAGTCTTCACTTCCTTGGAAAGACACTTCTTCTTCGATATTAATTAAAAACGCAATACGTCGTTCATCTAAATGAACAGTTTTGATTTATTAATACGAAACGTATTTAATTCTTAAAATTAACAATATTCAAGAAATACTTATCACATTAAAATGTTTTACCTTGATTATATTTACTATTTGTTTCACGAATCAGAGCAAAAATAAAAACCGTCCGGTCTTAGTAAATCTAGAAATGCAACTCCTCGTCTTCCTCTTAATATTTTACATTAGTTTCTTTTCATTGCCATCTTTTCTTTTTCATCTAGTGTTGCCAGATTGCTAACAGATACCTACCTAACATAAATCAATTATTAATTCATTTTCTTTAGTCTCTTTTTTTTTCTTTTTCTTTTTATTATAGATACCTATAGGTTAGTGCGATAGCTTAGTTCGAGATTATTCGAGGGTTTCAATCTGGGTGAATTACAATATCTCGCATTTTAAAATATCAAATAAAAATATCTCGCTTTCTTACAAAAATCTCGAAAAACAAAAACTGGCAAAATCCAATTTTTTTAAATCTCGCATTTACCGGGTTTTTCAAAAAGAGCGCTACAAAAGTATATCAATGAAATTCTTTATTCCTGTGAAAGTACGTTCGATGTCATTATGTATGGAACTCGATTTCTTTTGCATTGCCACCACGGGCACGCTTGTAGAAGTCCAGACGCTGAACCCAATTTTCGACGGTTTTCAAGCATAAATCGGCCGATACTTCTGCAATTTCACCTTCGATATTCGTACGAAGTTCATCAATCGTCGCTGGCTTGTTGGCATAGACCATAGACTTGACGTAGCCCCACAGGAAATAGTCTAACGGCGTCAAATCGCATGACCGAGGCGGCCAAGCGACTGGACCATTTCGTGAGATAACACGTTCTCCAAACTTGGTTTCCAATAAATTGATTGTAACATTCGCTGTGTGGCTTGTGGCACCGTCCTGTTGGAACCACATGTCCTCCAAGTCCATATCATCCAATTGGGGCCAAAAATATTCGGTTATCATTGAACGGTAAAGATCCCCTTTCACAATAACGTGCCGGTCATGATCATCACGGAAGAAGTACGAAAATCTGAATCATTTTCAAGTTGTTGCTCAGCCCAATTCATGAACATACGACGCTTCTGGTGGTCAAGCGGCTTCAGTTCTTGTGTCAATTTAATCTTATAAGGATGTAGGCCAAGATCTTTTCGCAAAATTCTCCACAACGACGTCACGGAGATGCCCAACGCTTGAGAACGACGTGTGAGAGCCACATTTGGGCTTTCTGCAACTGAAGCCTCAGCGGGAGCAATATTCTCGACACTACGGGCACTTCTTTGTCTCACTGGCACGGGAATATTTTGTACTGTGCCTGTTGATTCAAATTTTTCCACTAGACGCTCAATTGTTGATCTGCTAGGACGATTATGACGACCATAAATTGGACGTAGCGCTCTTAACGTTGAGGCCACTGACTCCGAATTTCGGTAGTAAATTTTAATAATTTCGACTCGTTGTTGGCTCGTATATCTTTCCATCATGAAATGGCAATCTTACTGAAGAGAAATGTCAAAAGAGCGGCAAGAAGTATGGCGTCGTTTGCTGTCCCTGTTGCTCTATTTTTGCAGCGTCCCTGTTGAAAAACCCTTTACATGCACATCAAAATCTTGCAATTTTCAACCACAATCCCGAAAACTAAAATGCCACTAAATAAATACTAAATACAAAAAAAAACTTGATACAGCTTAACTCGTACCCACCCCAAATCCCCTATAGTGAAGCGCAAGCATGGGGTTGCAGAGTTGCCATTCCCCGGGACCTACGAGGCTACGCTCATATTTTCGAGCTTTTTTATTCGACCCACCTTTTGGGACCCATCTTTTTTATACGCTGAGATAAGTCTCTTCACTTTTTATTCGTAATCGTAGGTACTTCCTGTTCATCTTTCTCTTAATGTTTGGAACATGTCTTTAAATAAAACATTACATAAAAAAAAGAAGCACAGATATATAAAACACATAATAGATCAATCTCGGAACATTTAACAATAATTCCATGTACCCCTACAAGAGTCAAATGTGCCAACTTTTCAAAAGTCAAATGTGCTCAAAGGTTTTTTATAACTTTTTCTACAAAGATTCAGTAAACTCAAAAATATAAAAATAAATACAACAAAGTCATACATATATTTAATATTATCTACTATAGATAGCGTTTCTTCTATGTAAAATAATTTTTTTTACAACAAATATTATTTCTCAGCACTGGAAGCGCTGGCGCTGGCTGTAAATGTGTCTATATAAAAGAGGAGCAAAACGCTGATAGCGAATTATTTCCTACCCACCTAACTTTACTCAACAATTTTTAACGAGGTTTTATTTTCAGTGTACTTAGTTATATTTCCATCTCAAACAAATGATAGATATATACTGAACTTAACATGTTCTGTACATTATACACATTTTATTCTTTTTTTTTGCTTGCTTTGGTGCGACCTTTAATAAATTGGAACAGTTTTGGTTTAATGTCTTTTTTTTTTGACAATTATTTTCCTCATCTAGGTACTTATTCTAGTTATGGTTTACATTGTGAAAATTTGGGGGTCAATGTTTATTGAATTTTGAATAATCTACTAATTGGATGGTAAACTTAAATATTTGCGCTTTCTTTTCATTTAAACGATTTTATATCATAGCATAGAGATTTGGTTTGATGTTCTTGATTTAGTTTAATGAAAGTTTCTCTTGGTTTTTTTTAAATTAAAGGCTTCTCATTTATGTATGTGAAATTCTAAATTTTTGGGAAATATACAGTTTCCGAGAAAATTCCTGATGTGGTATTAGCACTGGGTCCATCTTGGCGTGATGGCGTCAAGCTTAAATTGGCCAACGAACTATAAGAGACCTCTGAGATTTATGATAAATTTGTTAACCTTGTTAAAAATAAGACAGAAGCTTTTAAGATTATTTAATAATCTATTATTTAATATTTAATAATCTTATTGATTAATTTCCCCAACGTTTTGACAGAATCGCATCTAGTCGTGGACCGTGACCACGACTAGATGCAATTCTGTTGAAACGTCGGGTGAAATCAACCAATAAGATTATTAAAAATACGCGGTAAGTCCGAAAAGTTGTTTTAAAAAAATATTAATAGGTTTAGTTGGTGTTGGTAACCCTATCGATATTTTTTTAAGATTTTATTCAATTTTGAATGCTCACTACCGCAATTCTGTGTTAGAGCCTTAAAATAGAAATAACTTGGTATCCATAATGGTCAGAATGAAAAATATAAAATAATCTTCTCTGTTGTGCATATACGAATTGAATAGAGTATATAGTATATGTAATACAGATGGGATTGGGACTATTTGGTTAGGAAGAACACTTAAACAAATGCAGTTCTAAGGTTTAAATGTAACCAGGGTACCATAAGGTACCTTATAATTTAATAAACTTACCTACAAATATATACTATAGCTAACCTTGGTAGGTAATAGGTAGACTACCTAGTGGAATCTTCGGGCTAGTTTTATTGGTTAAACTATAGTTTGTAAAAAGTTCCAACGGTAGTACAAAGGAGGCCGCATGATCGTTAAACCCATCGGTAATTTGTATCGAACAACTTGTTACAAATTTACCCACATAAGTATATATTGCAACGGAGATGCCTAATATGGCTTTGCAAGCCTTTAAATTAAAATAAAAGTAAAATATATACAACAGCCTCAAATGTATTATTGCCAACATGAAATTTTATTTAATTTTATTATTTTGCTCTTGATGATATCATTTCATTTTAAGGACATATAATCAACTTTTGCTTTCCTGTGTCGCCCTTCATGCGATCCACCACTATTATCTCCCACAAGTATACCATAATCTTTCCTCCAAAAAAGTATAATATCTCGTATACTGCGACCAAGGAGAATCCTGTTACAATTCCACATATGTTACCAACTGTGCCTAAGGAAAAAAAGATAATTTGTCATGAGGCATCCTTACACGATACAGTATAGGTTAGGGACTAACTGAAGACTTCAAACCAGGAATTTTTAATAATCTGCCTATAAAATGGAACAGTCGGTTCAGCGAAATACAACTGCAGCTTGGTGATGTCCGTGATGTTGCTATATAAAATGGTAAATTCTTACCCTTAAAAAAAAAAAATTAAACGCCACGGATTATACTCACTGAACACGACCACCACCGTAGCGAAATCGATCCAAAGGTAGTGACATCAATGACACCTTGTATTGAATGTCTGAACAAGATGGCAGGCATTCAGGACAATAAAGACCATCTTCCATTTCACGTTCGAGTCCTCGAACCGTTTGTCTTTGGGTTATGACGTTCATCCATTTAACTGTATAGATAGTGTGTGGTGCCAAAATTGTAGATGACAGGTAATGTTTGCACAAAAAAAAAAAAAAATGAATTGAGGTCGAGGTAATTTTATAAAATGAAAAACTGGTGGTGGTCCGGATATAGTGGGTTGTTTGTGGTCTGGTTTATGCAGTACAAGCGCTTTTTATTGGAAGATTGCAATTTTAATGCCAGACCTCTTTATACCTATACTCTTTTGAGGATAAGGTGAGACATTATTTAGGTTAAAATTAGGACAAACACTTACACTCGTATCGATTTAAACACTCTAGATGCTGCAACGTACAGTGAACTATCTCGGTTTTTGTGTCCAGAAAATGATAAGGATAGTAAAACGGCAAGCATTCACAAAGAACTATTATGCTCCGGATGCGGCATTGAGTGATGCATCTATTCAGACTATAATTTTCTCCATACATGTTTGGAAGTTCATCGTCAAAGTAGCAAGCCCTCTGCAAAAAAAAAAAAAAAAGGTTTTAGAATTACTATCACCTATTTATACAATCAACAACGATATAAACTTGATCGTTTAATTGCTACATATGTATACTTAGGTCACAATTTTTGAAGTGCCGTTAACCGAAAATAGTGATCTTACCAGTAAATAATGGATATTCTTGAAACAGCGTATAGCTTACCGGAATACCCATTAGGAACATGTTGCAATTATATTTTTAGAGAGCTTTGATAATTGGAAAAAATATGGTGAATAATGGTACCCAACCGTTATGCCCTTGGAGACGAAGGATCATTTTTAGACAATATATTTTTCTGAACAGAGCCAGTACTTTTATCGTGATACTATTTGAACTTTTCTTCATTAAAAGCTTGACTTTCTCAATCGGAACTTACTTTGACAAAAGTTCAACACTTGTGAAAGAAGTTGCTCCTGCGGCAAACGTTTGCGAGGAACTTAGTTCTTTATAAGAAAATGCAGATCCGTTTGTTGGGTTGGTCGGGTTGACCTCAGGAAAAGTCGGCAAACCTCCCGGTTATATCGTATATTCTATTATTTCTGAGGTCAATGATGACGACCCAATTAGGCTTGAAGCGGTAGACGAAAGTTGTTAATGAATTTTTTCTGGGTATGGCAGACGTATTATAAGAAGAATTTTGGTCTAATTGAATCTAAATTCGAAAGTTCTGATCTGAAGTTGTTGAAGTTTCAGGGAATATTCCATTGAAAATAGATAGGATTGTAGTGAAAAAATAAACTATTAAACCTATACGACTTTGTATTTCAAAGCGTTTCTAGCAACATAAGATATATCTGGTCATTTTACGCATCGAGATCGATAGTATCAATTGTTTATTCTATTTAATCCAAATGCCAATGTCGATCAGGGTTTCACTTTGGAAACCAGCATTGAGCTTTTGAAGCATTGATTTATTCCAGTAAAGTGCTTTTTGTAAAGAGCAACTATTAATTAATGAATAACTCTTATGCAAATATGTATGTGTAGCGAAACAATAACACCCCAAGTTTACTGAAAAGTGTGCATGCGAATCCTTGGGTTACAAGACTGACAATCAACAGCGCGACAATCTCCAGTCAGCGATCTTTGGCTTTTTTTGTCAAAAACATCAGAAAACATTTTATGGAAGAAGAATAGTTAAACTTGAAACTTGAAACTTGATAATCCATCAAAACACCATCAGTACACCAAATGATTTGAAAGAAGTACTGCTGGTCATTAAAAAGCTTTTATTCTGAAGATATTTCCTAAGCTGATTGTTAATAAGAGTTTCCATGACTTTGGAAAAAAGGGACGTATTATAAGATCAGTAGCAATGTATGTATACAAATAATTGAAAACTTACCAATTTAGGGCTATAGTGCCTTATGCTTGGAACGCTATCAGTAAATCTCGGTGCTATTGCCATGTAAGAATCTTGTTGACTAGGAATAAAACGTTCACTTACACCACCCGATGAGACATCTGCATACAAACTAGCTGAGTGAACCATTACCTTTATATTGAATATATTAATTTCCCTCTAAAAACCCATTCAAATATTAAAATTAACTTACAATAAATCCATCGGTTTCAAGAACATTATAAAAAGTGTCATTTGACAGTGATCTCAGAGTTACTGACAGACCTTGAGTAGATCCAAAAAATCGCATTTTATTAGAACGTATTCGAAACCTTAAACAAAATTAATAGATTACCAAAAAGATCTTCAAAAAAACAAAATGGGGATCTACTAACTTATTTTTACTATTGAAAGTGCAACAATATCCATATTTTGTCAATCCCATTTCAAATTCTGTAAAACAATCTATTGTCTTTCCACCTAAATGACAATCTTTTAATATATCATTGCACGATGGAGAAAGCTGATTGATAATAAAATAAGAAAATATATGTATTTTTGTATATCAAGTTCAAGATAATCTTACAAGTTGCATTGTTTTGCTTGTGTTGAAAAAAACTTCATCATCATCCGTATCGTATAAATCTAAAAATCCTTGAAAATATAAAGCTCTATCTAGATCCATGACGTCTCCAGATTGAAATAAATAAGCAAGCATCTTAATATTGCTATAAAAGTAATCCGGTGTTCTTCTTCTTGGATCTCTATTACTCCTAAAGTAAGTTTGATCAAAATTCATATGAAGATACAAACATGGAAAAGAACTTACAATTCGGTGGCATATTCTAATGCAGAAGCGTTTGAAATTCTGTTGATAGAGCAAATAGAAACCGTGGGAAACGGTATTTTTTCGATGGGATACAACGGATCATATAAAGTGACATGCAAGTGCTGACCGAAAAATTCGGTAATGGCATATTTTAAAGAGACAATTAGGAGAGCTAGCGTTAGTATGTGGAAAACAAACCAAATAATTCTGAAAAAAAAAACAAAAAATTAAGTAAATTTATTGGATTAATTTATAAAAATATATTAAATTCTTTGTTTAATAAAAATTAAATTATTAATTCTAATAGAAATAAGAGGCACGGCTGGGTCAGATGAACTTTCTATTGTGACTGGAAAGTTCGTATGCAATATTTAACAACCATAGCAAGAAGTAATGAACATCGCAAAATATAATATATATACAAAATTAAAGCGTTTAGTGGGCTATAGTCCAAGAAAACATTGCGTTTCGCCCGGTGCTATAGGCCGCTAAACACTTTAATTTTGAATAAAAATTCAGCAAAGTCCACTTAAAATAAAATGATGCTAAGTCTTCTACTTGGTTGAATATTCTTAATATAAAAAATAAAATTTTTAAATTAATTTTCATATTAGTATATATAGAATTTGTATCATTATTTATTTTATTTCTTTGTTATATAATATATATATGTTGGTATAAGCAACGGTACACAAAAAGCTGGTTCTATATAGAGTACCAAAACCGATTGAAAGCTTTTTATTTAATACTTTTTTCGGTGAGATTTATCACCACAATAAATCACTCAAATAAATTTCATTCAAAATTGATTTTTTTTTCGAGATGAATACATTCAAAAATTCCGTAAAAAAATGTGAACGTGTCTAGCCTTTTAGTATTTTGCAAACAAATATTTTAAGAATACAATACAATATACATTAATACTTTTATTGTACATTTGAGATTTCTGTCTTTGTTTAAATACTAAAAATGTTGCAGGTAAATAAGTCCCCGGGAACCAAGTCCACCGAGGGATTAAGTTCCCACTTTGTGGCACCTAAGTTCACTTCTTTGAAGGGGACTTGGTTCAAATTCATGATGGGAATTAAATTCTAAGAAAACTGTGTAGCTTTACTTCCTTTTGAGTGTGAAACACATTTCCACTTCCATCCAGAACAAATTAAACAAGAACTTCAGTATTTTATTGATGGAATAAAAATATATTTTTGTTTAGTTTCCTATGTACACCAGATTTAACTAGCAAAGTTGTCAAAATTTTAAAGTTAAGGTATTAATGTTATACAGGGTGATTGGTATAAGGTGCACCAAAAAGCTTGAGCGTGTAGGTGGAGTTAAGACAAGAAAAAAATCGTATTGGATGGGGGGGTCTATTTCCCCCCGTTTAGGCGGGAGGGGCAATTTTTTAAAGATTGACTTAAATCAATAAAAAAATTATTTAAAAACAACAGTGAATGATACAAAGCCTTGTTATATTTTTTTGGAAAGCTACAAAACTACTCTTTTATTTAATTTTTAAATTAAGTTGTTTAAGTGAACAGTTTTAAAAAAATTAATTTTCAAACTCATAATTTTGAAAAAAAAAAACTAAAAAAAAACCGGATGCCAAAATGTATATTAGTTTTTGAGAAATTAAAAAAAATTAAAAGTAAAACTAGTAAGTAAAGTAAAAAGTTAATTCGTTTTTTTTTTATTATTTGATTACAATCGATGGTAATGTCATATATAAAAATAAATAAAAAAGGGATAATTCCCTAATTAATAATTGACCTGAGCAGGTCAAATTTGGGAAAACAAAAAAAAAAGTGTTTTTCTTGGAAAAAAATACTTCTAGTTTTTCAAAATCACAATTAAGCTAATAAAATAAATTTTGAACAAAAATTTTTAATTTATATCAAAATAGTTTTTTATGCGAAAAAAGTATTGGTCGTGGGGACGTCTTTTGATCACTTTGAATAGGGAGACTGTGAATTGTCTTGTTTGATTTGTTTAATAAAAATATTTTTGTTCCATTTTTGATGCTTATAATGTTATATACTATAACTTAAGTAAATACACGACTGTATAATTATATTGATATGAATAAATATGCACTAATCACTTATGAGATAAAAAATATGCAAATGTAATTTGCAATCTAGTTGTTTTAGGTATAAAGCAAACAAATTCTAACTCATTGACATTTATTTATTTTAATGATATATGTATAAAGTTAAGCTGTAAACTCACTTCTCACGAAATCCCTTTTTCTCCTCAACTAACTTTGCATAACCGTGCAATGAAATATTTGCTAGGAAGTCCTTCAGCGATTCAGAAAAACGAAGGCGTTCTTTTTTTGGGGGAACTTTTTCAATCCACCAAGATCTCGCCGGAATACGTGGGTGCCTTGCCGTTGTCATCTGCAGCGACATGTTGTTGTATACGATACGATGTATCACACTAAAAATTAAAGTCGCTTGTATTTAGCTGCGCCATCCTTTTTATAGGTTAACAAGGAACAAAATAGATATATAGACTACTTAATGTGTCACTTAATTAACTCATTAGGCTATAACAATGTGAACATGGCATCACAATTAAATAAACTGCTGTGGTGTTTAAACGGTTGATTGTAAAGCAATTTGTACTTAGTTAGTGAAGGTATCTACATATGTGGAAACGATATATGGTGACAAGGATAGACAGAGGAGTAATGCCATCAGGAGACACACAAAAACACAACATGTCCTTGTTTCAATTAAAGGGGTCGTTTTTGTTAATTAAATTCAGTGTGAGACCAACATTTAAGGTGATTTGGTTGAGACTCATAGGACTATGGGAACTTAAACATATACAACAACTGGGGAAAAAGGGAAAGTGTTTCTGATTTTTTTAATCACTTTGCTGAAGACAAGGATGTGGGTAGATAGCAATAATGCTGAATGGTTTTAAATTATGTCATCATTAGAATTAGGTTTACTCATATTGAAGCATGTGTGAAAGAATTTAGCAAAAAATATAGGGTGTTGAAGACATAAAAATAAAAGTCACAAAAAGAAATGTTTTGACAACAATTGTTTTCTTGGTTCAGTAGGTATATAGGTATACTTACCCATCCTTTGGACAAAAATTTAATGAAATGTATTCTTTTTAAGGAAACCAACGATTTTGATTGTTAGGTACACTGCATTTTTTGGAAACCGTATATGGTTCAACGCAGCCGATTATTAATAACGGTTCGTTTTCGTTGAAATCGTTTCAGCCGTTATCGAGAAAGTCGATTTGTAAAAATACCGTTAAATGGCAGTTTACCGTTAAACGTATTTTCTTGAAAATTTGGTTTCCACTATCTAATAGATAAAAGCTATAGCTGAAATCGTTGAAGCCATTTCGGAAAACACTAAGTATTTTGATACTTAAGCAGGTAACGTTATTTCTAGGCCTATACCATCAAAAAAGCTTTCATTCTAAATAAAACTAAATTACAGCATTCAAAATATATCACTAAATAAAACGAATTAAAAATAATTTAAATCATTAAATAACTAAATTACAATATAAATATATAAATAAAATGTGTATATAAGCAAAAAAAAAATAAATCCCTAATCCTTGAACTTATCAATTAATAAATAAATTATAGTAATGTCAATTTTCAGATTTTGAAATTTTGACTTTTTTACTTTCCCATGGATGCTGAAACAACGAAGTTGCTTTTTTTTTGTGATTTTTTTGTGTATATTTTATAGATGCGATCTAAAAAATCCACTATAACTTATTTTATTCAAAAATGGCACTATTTACAAAGAAATTCTGGTCCAATTTATTGTTTTAATTTTGTTTTATTTTTGAAATCTCTATGAAAATAAACCACACTACACAATAAGTATGTTTGCAAATACTTGTGAATCTTGCTATCAAATCAAGATTCAAGAAAAGTTGAACTCAGGAGGGGAGGGGGGCAAAACACTTTTTCTTATCTTTATTGTGTTGAATGTTTTGATTGCATACCATACCAAATTTAAATAAAATTTGTTAAAAACCGTTCACACCAAAACTATGTTATGTGCATTTTTAGCCAAAAACCTGAAATGCAGTTATATAAAAACTACTAATATTATAGCACGTACACCAAGTCTTTTTGTAAAAACTAGAACTGTTATATAGGAGGTACCCGATATAGCCGGTCTAAAACAAAAGTTCAAATGTATCCTCCAGTCTAGGGAATCTGTAACGGGAGGAATGGGATGGTCCCGCTACAAAAATTGAAAAATAATTAACTTTTAATCCATACTCAAGATTTTTAAATGATTTAGTGGAAAATCAATAAAATGTTAAGAAATTATTAAGTTGATCTTGAATATGAATTAAAAATAATTAAATTTAATGTAAATAACATATGAGGCTTGTTGGAGAGTGATAGATAGGGTTTCACTAAACTAGACCAACGTTAGACGTAGTTATGATACGAGAAAGCGAAAAGAATGGACCCAAGTTGACCAAAGCCAAGAAAACCCTGAACACAGGACAAAAATTCAATTAAGCTCTTGCTAACTCTTAAGTCTAAAATTATCTTCCTCATTGTACTTTTTCAATTATGCAGCGAAATGGAAAGAAAATCCCTATTCAGATCCAATTTCATAAAAAGAATTGAGATTGTAGTCGACTGGGAAAAGTAGAAGTGTAGGAGATGCTTTCGAACGTCTACTACTCGACAGTAGAAAACGGTCCGAAAGATCTCCTTACTCTCTTCTCGCAGTCAAGTGCATCTCAACGTATGTCGGTGAAAAATACGTGAATTAAAGACACCACGGATTACCAAACCTTACGTCCGATTTGTAATCTGGCGTAGTCAGATGGTCTCAAAAGATTTCTAGACTAGATCTCCACCTAACCTATACTATCTTGAGAATAAGTTAATCTGACTTCGGAATCACGAGAATTCATGTCGGGAGAAAATTTCAAAAAAAAAAGCAACGTAATATTCAAAGGAGAGCCTTTAATTCCCCTACCTATTGTACCTAATAGACAGTTAAATGTTCTTCGAAATCATCCTCTAAATGAACTTCGTTATCGTAGGATCCGAAACCTATTTGTTCCATCAACTTTTAGTACCTTCTCTTGCGATAGGGCACGTCCAAGCCTGAACAGATAGGGTGGCTAACATCACGCCGCTGCGTCAGGTCTGCAAATTTCGCCGGGGCCGAACTCGTCGGGTCAGGGAAGTGGGTGGTGCTGCAGGGATGATAGCCGGTGTCACATCTATTAGACCTGGAGTCTTGATGTTTGTTGACTCTTTTAAATTTTAGAAAAGCTATGCTGAAAAGCAAAGGGGCCGAGAATGTTTTGAGTGCGATAGTGGATCTTAAAGAAAAAAAGTGATAGAATTTTGTGGTGGAACACGAGTGTATAGAAAGCTTGAGATGAAGATGACATTATCTCAAAGGATTGCCTAACCCTACCCATCCTATGTCCTATTTCATCCTTGAAGTTTTCTAGGACCCTATTTGTGTGGGAAATCAGATGATGTTGATTTCCCAACAGTACCTAACTTCCCTACCTAAACGATCTCTTTGGAGACTAGTCCGCTAAGAACGTTACCCTATGACACTCTCACTGGTACTGAATCTATATGAGAATATCCCGCAAATGTGTTGATATTGATGAAGAATGGAATAAGTTTCTACTTTGCTCTTACATGTTGTTTTGGAATTTGTCGTTGCTGTTTCGTCTTCACATTAGGATGGCCTCAGCCACGCCTCTCCGCTACACGCCTTCAATTATTCATGATACCTGAAATTAATTTTCAGCTTCAAGAATAAACTTCCCATAGAAACATACGTTTCTGTCTCAAACCAACAATGATCAAAAAAAAAACTAAAAGATTCTCTTTAAATAAAAATCCCATAACAATTTTATTCATAAAAACTAAATCTAATAATCATTAATCTTAAAATTTCTTATTCTGATTGGAAATACTTTAACTTGCTGTTTTCTTAAATTCATAAAAATAAATCTCCAAAAAGAATCTGATTAGAATTGTATTCTTTATGATTCAAAAACAAATATCTCAAATCTTCAAATTTACAGGTATCTAAAAATTCTTGTAAGAATTTATTTCTTCTTTATAACTTAACTAAAGACTCACAATATAAAAATCCTTTAATATTTTTTTATCTATATCGAAGTTGTGAAGCAACCTCTTTTTATTAGCTCAAACTGAATTCTTGACAAAAATCTCAAAAATGACTTTAATTCAACAATTTAACTCCAGCAGACAAAAAAATTTGTTGCTAAAGATCAAAAAAAAAAAAAAACACTCAAAGGTGAGGATTGGTGAATTATTTCACACTCCCTCTACTACGTTACGAACGATTCACTCCGCTGAGTAATCGTTTTCATACAATAAAGCCTAACTCGAAATTTCAAAACGTATCCCAGAATTGTTCGCTTCCTGGATAATCTATATAAAGGCCTCTTACACTTAGTTTGTTTACACAAATTCAGGCAAGGTCGACGATTTTCGAGCCCAGATTATGAAGGACTAACAAATTCTTCCAAAAACGCGGCTAATGTTTCATTAGCATAATATTTAACGCGAGCTAAATCGATAGGTAAGTACCTATTACGCGATTTCAACAATGAGTAAAACTCGAACAAAAATTCAAAACTAAAAGTTTTGATTAATCAAAATTTCCGCAAAATTGCGTAGGACGCCTCCACTATTCAAAATATATCCCCACCCGAATATCAAGAGAAGAATTGTTAAAAATTTTCAAAACTATTAAAATCAAAATTTAGCTTAAATGGATCTGAAGGATCTTTTCGAATGTTGGTGGGTACATTCAAACCTCACCTTAGCTGTAAAGAGCGTTTGGTTAGTTTTATAAAAATTTATGTAATCAATATAAAAATTTTTAAAATCAAAATATAGTTTATCTAAAAATACATGGTTCGACGAAGGGAGAGTGCACTCTACAATGTACAAAACCAGATACAGATTCAGATTAGGTATGTACGTTAAAAAAAATAAATCACTTTAATAACTCTTTTCTTTTCTTTCAGGGTTCGAAGTAAATTGACCAAAATTCAATGGTGGGATCAGTGGATGAAAATATGCGTATGACTACTTTCTAATAGTCTTCGAATATTTTAAACGTTATAAAACAAAAATAATTTTCAGTTGAATCGTTCAGACCGATTCGAATTTAGCTTTAATCTTTATACACGGATTCAAAAACAAAAAAAATATAATCTTTTTAAACCGAAAAATATTGACAACGATAAGTTTCAATTGACCTTAACTGTATTTTTCTTTTTCTTTTTTTTTTCAGGATCGAAATTTTGACCATACAGTTAAAATCACTTGTACTTTTCTTCAAACAAAAAAAACTTTAATTTGGTTCTTTATTTCAACCAATTATCCAACATTACTATTAGAAATTAATTTAAATTCACCATAGGCAACAAGGTTAAGTAACCAAATACCTCTATGACGAACTTAGATGAACTTCTTTAATCCAAATATTTTCTTTTAATTTTTAGCAGAAGGCTATTTGCAACTTAGGTACACTTGTTCACCACAGGTATGTACACTTTACTTTCAAAAAGAAATTATTTAACAACAAACGGAATTTCAAACTTTTACTTTACTTTTAGATATCCCGGACTCGACTGACGGTACGTTATATTTATTTTACTTAATTTCCTTTTCTTTTCAGATTATCTCGACCGAATAAGTTTTTCGCGAACGTAAGTAGGTAAAGGTAAGTATGTTTCATTCGAAATGCAAAAATTAATTTATTATCTTTTAGTGATAGAGTGTTGCTTCTGTATAAGCAGGATTCTCACTGATTTCAACAAAATTTAGGTAGGTACTGTAATAAATTTATATCTGTTTAAACTATTATTAACGGGAAAATAATTTGTCTTTCGTTGATCACTTAAGACTTGTTTTTAAATTTTTTTGTTTGTATTTTTATCATTCTAGTTTTATAAATTTTTGATATTTAGTACCATGTACATAGAGACGACTTCTAGCAAATGAGTATCAAGAATATGTGCAACTCTTTTTCATAGATACCAGTTAAAGGATTATAACTTTCCTTTGTTATTATTTTGTAGTTCCTTTTTAGGATTTCTTTGTTCTATAATTTGTAATTAGATAATAATAAATTTTTTTATATATGTTACTTTAGCATAGGTTTTTTTTTTTTATATCGTATTGTATCGAGATGACTTTTATTAACTAATGAAACTATTAGTTTGTGGTATGGAAATCTGCACTATATATATAATAAATAATATAACTATCATACCTCACTCCTTCCTAATATAATTATACTTTATTATCCTCAGGATTCATAATATGTTTCGACGAAATTCGGTGGCTGCGACTGACTTGATGCTGAGTACCAGTATAGATTTTTGACGTAGGTACTGTTTCCAACGATGTTATATCATGCGGCTTTCGATCGCCGATGATCTCATATGCAGTTGTTTCCAAAATTTTTGTTATTAGCTGACGTTTTATTATTTCCAATTTTAGGTCCTCCAGTAGGAACCAGATGTCACCAACCGAGTGAGGGATTCTATGACATGGTCGGTGCGATGAGCTTTTGCGAATTGTGTATTTTTCATAGGCTCGTATCACAAAATTTTTCCCACTCGGGGTGCATCTGTTTTAAAAGAATAGAAAAATTTAGTATTAGTATTTTATTTGGACAAAAGATTTTTATATATTTTTTTTTGTGATGTAGGTACGTATGTTCATCTTTTTTTTTTTTTTTTGCGTATTTTATCACCATGTTTCTGAACAGTGATAAAAAAAAACTTTTCAGAGTTTCTCTATATTTTTATATATCTATATGCATATATAGATCGCTCAATTTTTAGCTTTTCTTTGGACGTAGGTATATTTTTAGACATTTGTAGATAAAAATCTTAAAAATTTTATTTTTTTACCTGGTTTTTATTTTCTGTATCAGGTGGTTTTGTTGGTGCGTTTCAGGGTGGGATTTTAACTCCACAGCACTGTTGCTTTTTGTAGGATTCTTTCTTTGTGGTTGTAGATTCTTTAGGCTGGGCGCAATTTTCACGAGGGTAGTTTTGTCATGACACGTTTTGGACGGATTATCTAGTGGTACGAACTTTTGTTGCATCGTACGTTCGGACGAAATACTAGATTTTCTTCCTAAACCAAATGCTCGTGGTCTGCGTTTTCACTACGGAATATTTTGTATCAATCAACGTGGCAGACAATTCCACGTGAAAGGATTTTGATTAATTTAAGATTTTCTTCGCACTTTTCTTGTATTAGTTTATAATTAATCTGTTTTATTGTTGAGCATGTGCTCGCAAATGGTACAAAAAAATTCACTAAAAGAAAGAAAATTTTGCTCACCTTTGACTTTATCCGAATTGCGTATTATTTTTCCTTGTTTCTTTATTTCCTTAGAATTCCTTTTATTTTTGACTGTTCTTTTCTTTAAATTATCTTTATTTCAATGTTATCCTTTGTTCACTCTTAATTTTACTTATTTTTAAACAATTTAGCTAACTTTTTACTTTTTTCCAATTTTAACTTCTTTTTACAATCGACCGTCTTCATCAGTATAAAAATTCCGAATGAGAATGCTCGGCCCGTTTACGTTGCGTATTATGTATAATAGAGCTTTCACATCTGCGTCATTTTGGCGGTTTGAGCTGTTCGATTTTTTTGAGACAGACTCAACGTATGATGTTAGTCTCTTTCGTTCTCATTGGAATGAGTGTTCGACACTCGCGAATATTTCGTCCATCTTTATTTTATTTTTGAACGGTGTTCGCGAATTTTTCGAGATTCATTGTGCTTTGTCTCTACGTGACCAAACACTTATAGGTATGTATGTATGTACACATTTTTTTTTTCATAGGGCTTTTGTTTACATACATATTTGCTGCAGTATTTTTCTTCCCTTATTGCGTCGTATTTGAGTTATGTCGTTTTTTCTCTTTTCTACTCCTGCGATGATTGATTCAACTGATTTTTCTAATGAAATATCTTTTTCTTTCTCCTTTACAGAATAGGTTTAGCTAAGAGTAGTGTTCGGACAGAACAAAAGATTATTTTATTTTGGTAGGTGTTTATTGGGTAGGTATTATTTTTGATTTACTTTGGATATTTTCAGGTTCATTTCGCCGGATATGGTAAGTATTGCATGGATACTTGTACACAAATGGTTAATATACATTTAATCACGTAAGTAGGTACGTTGTTTAGGTACTATTTCCTATTTTTATCCATTTAGGTATTTCTTTTGATCAACTAAAATAACTACTACCGAATACGTACGGCATTAACATATAGCAAAAATAAAATTTTCGTTAGTACCTCCGTTGAGGATTACTATTTTTATTGTCTACTGATCTTTGGGTTTAATTTTTAATCTATATCCCTATTCATATTTTCGTTTTTCTGTATACCTTTCAATAGTAGTGAAATTCTACCTGTTGTTTGAGTATTTTCATTTTTCACTGCTACTGTCGTATATCTCAACTCAATTTCTTTTACTGCCTACTCTTAGGTGGTTGTAATGTTGTTTCGGTATGGACTAGATATGCGGTTGGTGTATTAGATGTTTCGTTCTACTTATACTGAGATGAACATTGGTTTTTTCGGACTTTCCTTAAACAACTTTACTTAAATCTATCTCATTCGGAGAAGGATTTTTCTGTATTATACAAATAACTTGTGTGTAGGGGGAAATTTTCAAGTTGGTTCGTTTTGATGTATGATGACATGGACTACTCTAGTAGGTATGAATACCTAGAAGAATTTCACTAGTTAAATTTTAGTAGGTGAAGAAATGGATTTTCCTACAAAACATCTTCAATGTCCCTGGTGCCAACAGGTACATTGACGATGGAAACGAAAATCATCCTCAAGTCTCGATACATCATATATACTTCTCATATAACTTCCGATAATTTAATTGCTACCCACGACCCTTTTGCGTCTCATGCACAGGCTGAGCAGCTGGCTATGACACTTGTCAAAGCAAAAAAAAATGTAAATTACACAAAAGAATTCGCCGATGGCTCCTTAATTTGCTTTATTTACGCAGGTCTTTAGTGTGAACCACAGTTTCAAAACCGTTCGCGTCTTTGACCTTGTATAGGTTGTTACCTACAATTTTTGTAACTTTGGTCTTCACGAACTTTGGACACAATTTAGCGTTGCGGTGTTTACTCGCATCGCTCAACACAAAATTTCGACGAAATACGTCGTCGCCTATATTAAAAGTCACTACTCTGCTACGAAGATTGTATACTTTTTCGTAACTATCATGGGCCTGATTTAGAGCAGTTTTGAGGTAAGAATGAAGAATATTCATCCTTGCCGTTTTGGGTAACCAGTCAATTTCGGACTGGTTAAGTCCACCCAGTTTTCTCAATAACGCGTAATCTGCACCATGTTCAATCATACGCTGGCCGAATAATGCTTCGTATGGTGTCATGCCAATAGCGCTATGAAGTGATGTGCGTAAAGCACTGCTAATAAAGGATAGATGTTCATCCCAATTGAGTTGTTTCGTGTCAATATAGGCTCGGATCGCACTTAAAATGGAGCGGTTGACTCGCTCACTTGCGTTCGCTTGTGGGGAATATGCAGCGGTTTTCACGTGATTTATCCCGAAATTTTCTAAAAATGTTTTAAAGTCGTTACTAACAAACTGCGAACCATTATCTGACAATAAACTCTCTGGAACTCCAAATATCAAGAAAATGTCATCCACTAAAAATTTCACTACCTCTGAGGTGGTTGCTTTTTTTAATGGTTTAATGAATACAAATTTCGTTAGCTGATCTAACGCGATTATAATAAAGGTGTTACCTCTTCTAGATCTAGGATACGGTCCTAGGAAATCAATATACATGTGTTGAAATGGTCTTTCAACTTCGAAACCTTTACCCATTTCGGTTCTAAGAACAGAATTTGGCGCTTTAGTAGTTTTGCATACTTCACAATTATTCACATACATTTTTACTTGTGCAGCCATTGCTGGCCAATAAAATTGGTTACGGAGGCGATGCAGGGTCTTGGTGATACCACCATGCGCTGCCTGAGGTGGGCAATGAGCCGCAATTATCAAACTTTCCCCCAGCTGCGATGGGATCCAAATCTTCCAAGCCAAATCGTCTTGAATTGGATTACCTGTTACGTGCCTGACTTTCTTGTATATGAAACCATCAGATACTTGCAAGTCAGGGAGACGATCTTTATTTTTATTAATGTGTTCCACGATCTGGAGGTATTCTTCCGACTTGAAAGACGGATCCTTCAAATCAAGATGTAACACTTTAGATGGACTTGAATTTTCGATGGGCATTTCTAGGGAAGATAAACGTAAGGCCTCCACTTCATGCACTCTAGACAGGGCATCGGGCACAGCGTTTAACGTGCCTTTTCTATGCTCCACCGAAAACTCGAAGCTTTGAAGCTTCAAACTCCATCGAGCTAGACGTCCGGTTGGGTCTTTGAGACTCATCAACCATCTCAGGCTTGCATGATCAGTGATCACCAAGAACCTGTAACCTTCAATGTATGGTCTGAATTTGTATATGCCTTTTACGGCTGCTAGACATTCGCGTTCAGTGACGGAATAGTTGCGTTGTGCACTGTTTAGTTTTTGCGAATAGTAATAAATGGGATATTCTGCGCCAGTCTCATCTCTTTGACACAGAACACACCCGATTCCAGTGGCTGAAGCGTCGCATAAAATCACGAATTGCTTACTGAAATCGGGGTTACGGAGAACTGGCGCAGAAGTCAAAGCTATCTTAAGCTTGTTGAACGCTTCTACCGCCTGTTCGTCGAACTCTAACTTGTTTTTTTTCTTTAGTGTGTCGGACATCGGTCCAGCTACCTCAGAAAAATTCTCGATGAATCGCCGGTACCAACCAGCCATTCCAAGGAATCGACGTACTTGACGTACCGTCGTTGGTACCGGGAAATCGAGAATTGCAGAAATTTTGGACGGGTCTGCTTTGAGGCAGCCACGCCCTACGACATAACCTAAGTATTGAAGTTCTTCGAAGCAAAAACGCGACTTCTCCACATTTATTGTAAGTCCAGCTTCGTCTAACTTCTTTGCCACAATTTCTAAAACGGAAACATGTTCCTCAAACGTTTTGGATATGACCAACAGGTCATCCAAATAAATAAAAACTTGATCTCTCAAGTTGGACGGGATTACTTTATTCATTAGGTTCGTCAGACTCTGAGCTGCGTTGGAGAGTCCGAACGGCATCACCTTGAACTGATACAATGGACGGCCTGGAATTGAAAACGCAGTTTTCTCCCTCGACATCTTCTCCAACGGTACTTGCCAGTACGCGTCTTTCAGATCTACGCTAGAAATATAGCGTGTCTCTGAAAGTCGTGCTAACAAACCTTCTATGTGCCCAATTGGACTCGCATCCTTCTTTGTCACGGAATTGACTTTCCGAAAGTCCAAGCACATTCTATTTTTGCCGGGTTTTCTCACCAGCACAACTGGTGAGGACCATGGGCTTGAACTTTCTTCAATCACTCCCAAAGAAATCATGCGGTCCACTTCGGCGTACACCAAGGCTTGTATCGCTGGAGAGATAGGGTAATGCCGTTGCTTAATAGGCAACGCATCGCCAGTATCAATGATATGTTCCATTAGGTGTGTTCGTCCGAGCCCCCGCTCAGCGAATGACGGAAAAAGTTCAACAGTGTTTTTCAACACAACGGACTGTTCTGCAGTTAGCTCACATTCAGAGAAATTAGGTTTCTCTGGAGTTAACTCAGAAATGGATTCTTTAAACGGAATTATATGGGGCGCTATTTCAAAGAGGGCCCAAAAATTTACTCCCAAGTAGAGTTTCTGCGTCAAAGATGGTACTATAAATAGATCTAAAGAATGCGTTTTGCCATTAAATGAAATTTTCGTTTTAACTACTCCTACTACTGGTTGTTGTTTGCCGTCAGCAGTAGATATATTGGTAGCGAATTTTTGAAACGTGATGTTTTTGTTTTTCAGAATTTCTAACGCTCCTTTGCCTAAGCAACTAACACTTGCTCCTGAATCGAGCAAACCGTACCACTCTTCTTCGAATAATTCTACCTGAACGTAAGGACGGGGATCGTCCTTATAATTAGACAATTTTGTCGAAGATACTACTTTATAAATTTTTCGTTTGTTGGTGAATTTAGTTCTTAAAGCTTCAATTTTCTTTAAATGGTTAGGGTAAGTGTAGATTCTTTTTCTTGCAATATTGTATTCAATTTGCCTTTGATGTAAGGACTTCAACGGTCTAAGCCTAGGAATTCTAGAATTAGTGGATGGTGATTTCATGATATTTTTAGTTTCAGGGTTCTTTAAGATGGTAATTTTATCAGATTTTTCTAAGTTTATAGAGGACTCCCCGAGTTGCCCATCTTGGCCAACTCCCTCTCGGTTGAATGTTGGCTCGTTGACGAGTTTCCCGGACACATTTTACAGTTTGGTGACAGAACCTCAGGTTTGCCACAACGATAACAAAATATTCTACGCTGTAATTCAGCACAATCTCTAAACGTATGACCTATTTTTAAACAATTCCAGCATTTGACGTTATCTGAAATTGGTTTCGTTTCGCGGTTCCTATTATGATGGAAAGCTTCGACGGCAGTGGACATTTCTAATGCTTGAGAATCAGTTTGAACTTCGATTTCGTGGACTAGTTTTCTCGGAGGGTTGTTATAAATTGGAGGCGCTCTAGATCTCATTGGATCATGTTGAGCCAAAAATCTCTCCATATCCCGACAAGTGAAAACTAAATCTGCTAGTCGAGTTGATTTAAACGTCAATAATAATTCTCCCATGCGTCTGCGGACGTTTTGTTTAATTATCTCCGCTAACTCCTCATTAGGTCTCGGATTTTTCATCCGCGAATTAATCTTCAGAATGGCATCGTAGAAAGCGTCAAAGCTTTCGCCATGAGCTTGTTTTCTTTCTGCCATTTGTCTAGATAACTCAGAGTCGGTTTCCAGACTACGATATTGCTCAATAAGCGCTAGTTTCAGCGCTGCCCAAGATGAATACGGGTTGTTTTTCATATACATCCAGTACCACACCTCTACCGTTCCGCTCACAAAATGGTGGAAATTGAGTACAATCTCTTCCCAAGATGCGCCGTAGCTATCCTTTACCCGATCAAGTCGGAAAAGGAATTCGTCTACTGGCATATTTTTGGCATTGTAAACTATGCCCCATTTGTGGTAATGTGGAGAACGTATAAATGATGTCGCTGGTGATGGTGCTGGAGCTCTCACATTTCTATTTATCGACGTATTGTCGAACTGTATTTGCTCTAGTCTTTCATAGAAATTTGGGTCGTATCTACGAGAAGGTTCAGCTCTAGGTGGAGTTACGTTGCGTCTTGGCCACTCCCTAGGGAATTCCGGTAGGTTGTTTCGGTTGGTATCAACTCTAGGTGGAGTGCCGTTTCGCCTTTGTCTTTCACCTAATGCTTCCCTGACCGCTTCTCTTAATCTTTCATGAGGTATTTCTCTTGCATTTTCTCTTGATATTTCTTGATCGTTGTTTCTAGTTGTTACTTCTGGATTAGGTTCTCTTCTTACGTCGTAATTGCGTGTATTAGGTGTTGGAAGATCACATAAGGGTATAGCAGCAGCAGTTGGACGAGTCAATTCACTCATCTGAGTTATAGCGTTTTTGACTGCCAAATCTACTCTTTCCAATATTTGCTTTTGGCTCTGGGCTAAAGTTTCTTGCAAATTCTTGCGATCTTCTGCCCTGTTGAGTCCAATGGTTGCTAAAGCTATCTCCTTAATATAATCCTCCCACCTATCAGCTTGCTGGTCTAAGGTATCGTCTTGACCACCTTCGGGTGTCAAATGTCTCGACAAATCGACTAGAGGTACGTCCTCGTCGTTAGCTCGTTCTGTGTTCGATGGTCCCGCCGTATCTTCAACATGACTTGCATCTGCCACTGCGTTATTATCCATCGTCATGTTGTGATACATGTCGAGGTTTTTTCTGTAACGCGTATTGTGCGGTTCTGGTGTTGCTGGAACAGGTGCTCTGCTTAGTGTCGGTGGTTTGAGAGGTCTACCCCCCTTTTTCTTTTCGGTTGAACCGTTTTTGTTTTTGTTAACCATCGTGTTTAGTGTAATAGCCGATGAAAATATTATAAGAAGAAAAAGTTTCGTATTATAGAACCTATCAAAAAAAAATTTATAAATGTTTACAAAATTATACCTATTCTATGCTATTTCTAGCTTACAAAAAAAAAATCTTAACTAATCTTACTATCTATGTATATTTCAAAAAAAAAACTATAACCTATTATTTAAATTTCAATTGCAAAAATCTAAATACCTATTTCTTAATAATTAAATCTTACTCTCTAAATCTTACTACCTATATCTTACTATCTAATTCTTACTAGCTTTCTTACTAACTATCTTACTATCTAACTTAACCTACTTTTTCTAGGGTAAACCCTCTAAATTTTACTAAATACTCAAAAAAAAAAAAATATAAACTCCAAAAATCTCAATATTCAAAAATTTTCTCAATACTCAAAAACTAAACTAAATATGTGCCCCAGGCAAAATTAACTCTAAACTAAATAAGTGTCACCAGACAAAACTAAATCTAAAATTGTGCCACCAGGCAATACTAAATACTTGATTTCTCAAAATAAGTGCCACCAGGCAAAACTCAAAATACGCCACCAGGCAAAACTCAAAATATAAGTGCCACCAGGCAAACTAAATTACTCAAAATACGCCACCAGGCAAACTAAATTACTAAATCGATGAGTTTATTTTTCATGTAAACTCATTCTTACTAAATTTTTCAAAATTACTCAAAATAAATTCTTAAATTTTCTCAAATTAAATTTTACTTAAAATTTCTCAAAAAATTTTCTCAAAACTTTTCTATTATCATTGCTAGTTTCGAGACGTGACTGAAGCATCCCTGTGTTTCAGAAGCAACTCCGCAACAACATGAGAGATTCTTCATTCCATACTTCTCAATACCGCAAAAAAAAAAAAACACTTTCTATACTTGACTCGTAAAAATTTATCTCGCATCTCTTATCCGACTATTTTGGTTCTCAATTTTCCCTGCTGCTACTGACCTAGGGAAGTAATAACATCCCCTAGCGGACATCAGGCCAAAACTGTATCTTCAAATTAGTTAATTCGATTTGCTCAACAAAATCTTTAATTTTATTTTCTTTGATGTGTAGTAAAACTCAAAAGTTTTTCAGATAACTCGTTGTTTGAAATTGGTTGTTCTTTTATATAGCCGTCGTTATTTGGCTTGCGCTGCAGACGTGAACAGGAATAAATCGACCATTCACCGGACGTAGTTGCAAACAACTAAACAGTTTAAAAAGAGATTTTTAGTTTCAGGATTATGATTGGCTTTCATGAGAAGCAACGGACTACTGGACGAATAACCTATCCAATACGGACATCCCTATGTAAACTAACCTTACTGAAAACTAATTATCGAATGTTCAGAGAGTGGAGTGGATTTCTGACAGGTTGTCGCTACAGACGTAATCAGGAAATGAGTTCAACTAAATACCGGCCGACACTTAAGTCATCAAACCATCCGATGTTGAATCTCCTAACATTACCAACTCCATAAAAAAAATCAAAAATGACTTAATCGATTCAGACTGACGTTTGAACAAATTTACTATATCATCAAAATACTACACTTCAAAAAAAAATCTAAAAAAAATCTATCAAAAATTAATTTTCAAAAAAAACACGACTATCAAAATTTACTCGGGCCCCACACGTTTGGCGCCATTATGTAACGGGAGGAATGGGATGGTCCCGCTACAAAAATTGAAAAATAATTAACTTTTAATCCATACTCAAGATTTTTAAATGATTTAGTGGAAAATCAATAAAATGTTAAGAAATTATTAAGTTGATCTTGAATATGAATTAAAAATAATTAAATTTAATGTAAATAACATATGAGGCTTGTTGGAGAGTGATAGATAGGGTTTCACTAAACTAGACCAACGTTAGACGTAGTTATGATACGAGAAAGCGAAAAGAATGGACCCAAGTTGACCAAAGCCAAGAAAACCCTGAACACAGGACAAAAATTCAATTAAGCTCTTGCTAACTCTTAAGTCTAAAATTATCTTCCTCATTGTACTTTTTCAATTATGCAGCGAAATGGAAAGAAAATCCCTATTCAGATCCAATTTCATAAAAAGAATTGAGATTGTAGTCGACTGGGAAAAGTAGAAGTGTAGGAGATGCTTTCGAACGTCTACTACTCGACAGTAGAAAACGGTCCGAAAGATCTCCTTACTCTCTTCTCGCAGTCAAGTGCATCTCAACGTATGTCGGTGAAAAATACGTGAATTAAAGACACCACGGATTACCAAACCTTACGTCCGATTTGTAATCTGGCGTAGTCAGATGGTCTCAAAAGATTTCTAGACTAGATCTCCACCTAACCTATACTATCTTGAGAATAAGTTAATCTGACTTCGGAATCACGAGAATTCATGTCGGGAGAAAATTTCAAAAAAAAAAGCAACGTAATATTCAAAGGAGAGCCTTTAATTCCCCTACCTATTGTACCTAATAGACAGTTAAATGTTCTTCGAAATCATCCTCTAAATGAACTTCGTTATCGTAGGATCCGAAACCTATTTGTTCCATCAACTTTTAGTACCTTCTCTTGCGATAGGGCACGTCCAAGCCTGAACAGATAGGGTGGCTAACATCACGCCGCTGCGTCAGGTCTGCAAATTTCGCCGGGGCCGAACTCGTCGGGTCAGGGAAGTGGGTGGTGCTGCAGGGATGATAGCCGGTGTCACATCTATTAGACCTGGAGTCTTGATGTTTGTTGACTCTTTTAAATTTTAGAAAAGCTATGCTGAAAAGCAAAGGGGCCGAGAATGTTTTGAGTGCGATAGTGGATCTTAAAGAAAAAAAGTGATAGAATTTTGTGGTGGAACACGAGTGTATAGAAAGCTTGAGATGAAGATGACATTATCTCAAAGGATTGCCTAACCCTACCCATCCTATGTCCTATTTCATCCTTGAAGTTTTCTAGGACCCTATTTGTGTGGGAAATCAGATGATGTTGATTTCCCAACAGTACCTAACTTCCCTACCTAAACGATCTCTTTGGAGACTAGTCCGCTAAGAACGTTACCCTATGACACTCTCACTGGTACTGAATCTATATGAGAATATCCCGCAAATGTGTTGATATTGATGAAGAATGGAATAAGTTTCTACTTTGCTCTTACATGTTGTTTTGGAATTTGTCGTTGCTGTTTCGTCTTCACATTAGGATGGCCTCAGCCACGCCTCTCCGCTACACGCCTTCAATTATCCATGATACCTGAAATTAATTTTCAGCTTCAAGAATAAACTTCCCATAGAAACATACGTTTCTGTCTCAAACCAACAATGATCAAAAAAAAAACTAAAAGATTCTCTTTAAATAAAAATCCCATAACAATTTTATTCATAAAAACTAAATCTAATAATCATTAATCTTAAAATTTCTTATTCTGATTGGAAATACTTTAACTTGCTGTTTTCTTAAATTCATAAAAATAAATCTCCAAAAAGAATCTGATTAGAATTGTATTCTTTATGATTCAAAAACAAATATCTCAAATCTTCAAATTTACAGGTATCTAAAAATTCTTGTAAGAATTTATTTCTTCTTTATAACTTAACTAAAGACTCACAATATAAAAATCCTTTAATATTTTTTTATCTATATCGAAGTTGTGAAGCAACCTCTTTTTATTAGCTCAAACTGAATTCTTGACAAAAATCTCAAAAATGACTTTAATTCAACAATTTAACTCCAGCAGACAAAAAAATTTGTTGCTAAAGATCAAAAAAAAAAAAAACACTCAAAGGTGAGGATTGGTGAATTATTTCACACTCCCTCTACTACGTTACGAACGATTCACTCCGCTGAGTAATCGTTTTCATACAATAAAGCCTAACTCGAAATTTCAAAACGTATCCCAGAATTGTTCGCTTCCTGGATAATCTATATAAAGGCCTCTTACACTTAGTTTGTTTACACAAATTCAGGCAAGGTCGACGATTTTCGAGCCCAGATTATGAAGGACTAACAAATTCTTCCAAAAACGCGGCTAATGTTTCATTAGCATAATATTTAACGCGAGCTAAATCGATAGGTAAGTACCTATTACGCGATTTCAACAATGAGTAAAACTCGAACAAAAATTCAAAACTAAAAGTTTTGATTAATCAAAATTTCCGCAAAATTGCGTAGGACGCCTCCACTATTCAAAATATATCCCCACCCGAATATCAAGAGAAGAATTGTTAAAAATTTTCAAAACTATTAAAATCAAAATTTAGCTTAAATGGATCTGAAGGATCTTTTCGAATGTTGGTGGGTACATTCAAACCTCACCTTAGCTGTAAAGAGCGTTTGGTTAGTTTTATAAAAATTTATGTAATCAATATAAAAATTTTTAAAATCAAAATATAGTTTATCTAAAAATACATGGTTCGACGAAGGGAGAGTGCACTCTACAATGTACAAAACCAGATACAGATTCAGATTAGGTATGTACGTTAAAAAAAATAAATCACTTTAATAACTCTTTTCTTTTCTTTCAGGGTTCGAAGTAAATTGACCAAAATTCAATGGTGGGATCAGTGGATGAAAATATGCGTATGACTACTTTCTAATAGTCTTCGAATATTTTAAACGTTATAAAACAAAAATAATTTTCAGTTGAATCGTTCAGACCGATTCGAATTTAGCTTTAATCTTTATACACGGATTCAAAAACAAAAAAAATATAATCTTTTTAAACCGAAAAATATTGACAACGATAAGTTTCAATTGACCTTAACTGTATTTTTCTTTTTCTTTTTTTTTTCAGGATCGAAATTTTGACCATACAGTTAAAATCACTTGTACTTTTCTTCAAACAAAAAAAACTTTAATTTGGTTCTTTATTTCAACCAATTATCCAACATTACTATTAGAAATTAATTTAAATTCACCATAGGCAACAAGGTTAAGTAACCAAATACCTCTATGACGAACTTAGATGAACTTCTTTAATCCAAATATTTTCTTTTAATTTTTAGCAGAAGGCTATTTGCAACTTAGGTACACTTGTTCACCACAGGTATGTACACTTTACTTTCAAAAAGAAATTATTTAACAACAAACGGAATTTCAAACTTTTACTTTACTTTTAGATATCCCGGACTCGACTGACGGTACGTTATATTTATTTTACTTAATTTCCTTTTCTTTTCAGATTATCTCGACCGAATAAGTTTTTCGCGAACGTAAGTAGGTAAAGGTAAGTATGTTTCATTCGAAATGCAAAAATTAATTTATTATCTTTTAGTGATAGAGTGTTGCTTCTGTATAAGCAGGATTCTCACTGATTTCAACAAAATTTAGGTAGGTACTGTAATAAATTTATATCTGTTTAAACTATTATTAACGGGAAAATAATTTGTCTTTCGTTGATCACTTAAGACTTGTTTTTAAATTTTTTTGTTTGTATTTTTATCATTCTAGTTTTATAAATTTTTGATATTTAGTACCATGTACATAGAGACGACTTCTAGCAAATGAGTATCAAGAATATGTGCAACTCTTTTTCATAGATACCAGTTAAAGGATTATAACTTTCCTTTGTTATTATTTTGTAGTTCCTTTTTAGGATTTCTTTGTTCTATAATTTGTAATTAGATAATAATAAATTTTTTTATATATGTTACTTTAGCATAGGTTTTTTTTTTTTATATCGTATTGTATCGAGATGACTTTTATTAACTAATGAAACTATTAGTTTGTGGTATGGAAATCTGCACTATATATATAATAAATAATATAACTATCATACCTCACTCCTTCCTAATATAATTATACTTTATTATCCTCAGGATTCATAATATGTTTCGACGAAATTCGGTGGCTGCGACTGACTTGATGCTGAGTACCAGTATAGATTTTTGACGTAGGTACTGTTTCCAACGATGTTATATCATGCGGCTTTCGATCGCCGATGATCTCATATGCAGTTGTTTCCAAAATTTTTGTTATTAGCTGACGTTTTATTATTTCCAATTTTAGGTCCTCCAGTAGGAACCAGATGTCACCAACCGAGTGAGGGATTCTATGACATGGTCGGTGCGATGAGCTTTTGCGAATTGTGTATTTTTCATAGGCTCGTATCACAAAATTTTTCCCACTCGGGGTGCATCTGTTTTAAAAGAATAGAAAAATTTAGTATTAGTATTTTATTTGGACAAAAGATTTTTATATATTTTTTTTTGTGATGTAGGTACGTATGTTCATCTTTTTTTTTTTTTTTTGCGTATTTTATCACCATGTTTCTGAACAGTGATAAAAAAAAACTTTTCAGAGTTTCTCTATATTTTTATATATCTATATGCATATATAGATCGCTCAATTTTTAGCTTTTCTTTGGACGTAGGTATATTTTTAGACATTTGTAGATAAAAATCTTAAAAATTTTATTTTTTTACCTGGTTTTTATTTTCTGTATTAGGTGGTTTTGTTGGTGCGTTTCAGGGTGGGATTTTAACTCCACAGCACTGTTGCTTTTTGTAGGATTCTTTCTTTGTGGTTGTAGATTCTTTAGGCTGGGCGCAATTTTCACGAGGGTAGTTTTGTCATGACACGTTTTGGACGGATTATCTAGTGGTACGAACTTTTGTTGCATCGTACGTTCGGACGAAATACTAGATTTTCTTCCTAAACCAAATGCTCGTGGTCTGCGTTTTCACTACGGAATATTTTGTATCAATCAACGTGGCAGACAATTCCACGTGAAAGGATTTTGATTAATTTAAGATTTTCTTCGCACTTTTCTTGTATTAGTTTATAATTAATCTGTTTTATTGTTGAGCATGTGCTCGCAAATGGTACAAAAAAATTCACTAAAAGAAAGAAAATTTTGCTCACCTTTGACTTTATCCGAATTGCGTATTATTTTTCCTTGTTTCTTTATTTCCTTAGAATTCCTTTTATTTTTGACTGTTCTTTTCTTTAAATTATCTTTATTTCAATGTTATCCTTTGTTCACTCTTAATTTTACTTATTTTTAAACAATTTAGCTAACTTTTTACTTTTTTCCAATTTTAACTTCTTTTTACAATCGACCGTCTTCATCAGTATAAAAATTCCGAATGAGAATGCTCGGCCCGTTTACGTTGCGTATTATGTATAATAGAGCTTTCACATCTGCGTCATTTTGGCGGTTTGAGCTGTTCGATTTTTTTGAGACAGACTCAACGTATGATGTTAGTCTCTTTCGTTCTCATTGGAATGAGTGTTCGACACTCGCGAATATTTCGTCCATCTTTATTTTATTTTTGAACGGTGTTCGCGAATTTTTCGAGATTCATTGTGCTTTGTCTCTACGTGACCAAACACTTATAGGTATGTATGTATGTACACATTTTTTTTTCATAGGGCTTTTGTTTACATACATATTTGCTGCAGTATTTTTCTTCCCTTATTGCGTCGTATTTGAGTTATGTCGTTTTTTCTCTTTTCTACTCCTGCGATGATTGATTCAACTGATTTTTCTAATGAAATATCTTTTTCTTTCTCCTTTACAGAATAGGTTTAGCTAAGAGTAGTGTTCGGACAGAACAAAAGATTATTTTATTTTGGTAGGTGTTTATTGGGTAGGTATTATTTTTGATTTACTTTGGATATTTTCAGGTTCATTTCGCCGGATATGGTAAGTATTGCATGGATACTTGTACACAAATGGTTAATATACATTTAATCACGTAAGTAGGTACGTTGTTTAGGTACTATTTCCTATTTTTATCCATTTAGGTATTTCTTTTGATCAACTAAAATAACTACTACCGAATACGTACGGCATTAACATATAGCAAAAATAAAATTTTCGTTAGTACCTCCGTTGAGGATTACTATTTTTATTGTCTACTGATCTTTGGGTTTAATTTTTAATCTATATCCCTATTCATATTTTCGTTTTTCTGTATACCTTTCAATAGTAGTGAAATTCTACCTGTTGTTTGAGTATTTTCATTTTTCACTGCTACTGTCGTATATCTCAACTCAATTTCTTTTACTGCCTACTCTTAGGTGGTTGTAATGTTGTTTCGGTATGGACTAGATATGCGGTTGGTGTATTAGATGTTTCGTTCTACTTATACTGAGATGAACATTGGTTTTTTCGGACTTTCCTTAAACAACTTTACTTAAATCTATCTCATTCGGAGAAGGATTTTTCTGTATTATACAAATAACTTGTGTGTAGGGGGAAATTTTCAAGTTGGTTCGTTTTGATGTATGATGACATGGACTACTCTAGTAGGTATGAATACCTAGAAGAATTTCACTAGTTAAATTTTAGTAGGTGAAGAAATGGATTTTCCTACAAATCGCCGAAAAGTATTACACTCGAGGTTTGAAGAAAATCTCGAATAGTTTATAGAACATACAACCGAAAATAAGCACATCCGAACATTCGCAAATCCGCACATCCGCACAGCCGCACATACAGACCGACGGACGGCATGACGAAACCTCTACTATTGTGGGCTACTATGGACCAGTTTGAGCATACTTCGCCTCTAATCCTCGTGTTTATTTTTTATAAATAAGCTTTTCAGAATTAGACTCGTTGTAAAGTAGGAGTAACTTTACTCATTCATAAGAGTTAAAAACAAAGTCTTATAAGTATTTTCACAAGTTTCTTAAAAAACTCTACCTTGTGTACCCTTTCAATCAGAACAAAAATAAACGAAAAAAGCGTTCATCTTTCCAATTGTTCATGTTTTCAAAGTTCTACTGTATTTAAATAATAAGCTTATAAATAATCAAGTCATTACATAAATTGACTTTATGAAGCGTATTTTATTAAATGCAAAAATATACAACATCGCCAACATTTAGATTAATTTAAATGTGACTTTTACTTTTCACTTTTTTTTAGCATCGAATGCACTGACCTTACCTTTTCTATGTTAACAAATCGACTTTTTTTCATAAATTTCTTTCACAGTACAATTAAAATTTTTCTGAAATGCTCAGGATCACCCTCAAAGTATTTTTTATTAAAGCCGCTTTTATATCAATGGCAATTAAAATCGACATAATTAAGGCAAAAGCCGTGCATGTTGTATAAAAGTTGGAAAATTCAAGAAAAGTTGTTGCACAGTATTTACAACGGAGGTGTTTATTTTATATTTTTTTTTGACTCGCTAGGGCTGATTTCTCGTGTGAGGTGTGAAAGCGATTGTTCGGTTGGTTAAAGTATTTTTATGGACTGTTTCTGATGCATGCTCCAATTTGTTTTTGTTTTGTTCTGATTTTCTTTTTTTTTGTATAGAAAATAGTTAACAATGCATTTTATGTGAGTTTCAGATACCGCTTCAGATTTACATCATGAGAGCCAACAATTTGTTGCTCACAATTAGAGCGGCAAAATCCGACTAAGCATGCTAAGATTCTATAATAAATATTATATTTATAAATGAAAAGAGGGCACTTCAAGTAGAGAATCATAATAATTTAAAAAAATCTTCAACTTTATATTAGGATGTAAAGTAAATGTAAATACTATATAATTAATAACGACGTGAGTGCACTTTTCCCCATCAGCGTGATAAGTTGCGCCAAGACAAAAATAATTTGGCAATTTATTTTTAATATTTAAATGAGAAATATAAATAGAAAAATCTTCTCTAAAGAATGGTCTAAAAGCCCAACATACAAAATTTTAAGAAAAATTGGTACAGCCCTTTAAGCTGGGCTTATATTACCCTAAAAATATTTTTAACCAAGTTTGAATGAAATCGGCCCAACGGTTATGGTTGTAGGTGACAATACAAAAATAGAGAAAGAATTGCCAGACCCACTTTTGTCATCTTTTCTAAAATCGTAATGACTATATAATTAACGTGTTTGAGTATCTCAATCTTCTTTTCAACGAATGCATAACTTGCCTTAGTATACCTACCTATAATCGCAATTAAAACGAACACGAGCTAAAAAAAGTGCACGACTGGTTCGCACGAACTTGTTCTTGTGTTCACGACTGGGTTGCTCGTACTTGTTCTTATAGCAAGTTGCCACGAAAGTAAAATTAAATTTAATATTTTTTTTAATAAAAAGGAAAAAAAATCATGAATTTTTCACAAAAGTGCTAAAACTTCTTTTGAAAAAAATTCAAGCCAAAATCAAAGTGTGCAGAAATTTTTGTATGCATCCGTAACAAAAAAGTTTCAAATAACAATTAAATATGACATTACAATGATAGAGAAGACAAAAAAGTATGTCCGACAATTCTGTCTGTCTGTCTGTCTGGATGTATCGACCTGCAGCCAAACTATTCTTATTGAAATACCCCCGGAAGTTTTTTTTATTTTTGACCTAGGTATAAAAATAACGGTACCTTCCATATAAGCATAACCAATAACTCTATTTTTCTCGAAAAAAAAATCAATTGTTATAAAATTTTATATGAGTGATTTGTTGCCAATAGTGATGTGCACCATTTAAATTTGTTTTTCAGAATCAGCTTATTAACGGTACCTGCCATAGAACCGGTTTTTATTACTCCGATTATCTTTTGAACGGTTTCACCGATTGTAGTTAAATTTAATATTCAAAAATAATGCTAAACTGAAAAGAAACAGCAACAAAAATTTTAAAAAAAAGTAATTTTCGAAAAAGTTTTGTTTTTTTGCCGAAACCGATAAATCTAAAAATACTATACACTTTAATAAAATTTCTAGTAATTATATTTTTACCGAAAACTATATCTTTCATATATACCTTTTTTTATTCCATCCTTTTGTTTAGAAAAGATTTTATTAAAATATTTCAAAATATAAAATACTGAAAATCTTTTCTTGATAAAAAAGCTGGTCAAATGAATTTTCCAGTCGTAAACACGAGTGTAACTTGCCCCAGTCGTGCCTTTTACTTCGTTACCTATACCTAAGTCAAATTATTATTAGTGTTATCGCAACGCAAGTACTTTCGATAACATTGTTTTTTAATATAAACACTCGCATAGAAACTTTTAAAAACTAAATAGGCAAACGGAATAATTAAAAAAGATAATACATAATATGTGTAGGTAAATAATGTATTATAATTTAAGCCTATGCATTAAATACCATTAATTCCATACAAATTCTCTTAGAATAAGTTTCATACAACTTAAGTCGGACATTTTGTTTTAAAAGAGAACTGAATTTTGAATTCATCGTTACTGGAAATGCTTAACTCTTGGAGACTGAGATGCAATTACAATATTACAACCCGTGAAACGTTTCCGGCTTAATTAATCCTTTACTAGGTTTATTAGGATAAAGATATAGCTCTCAGTTTGTTGCAACATTGTTCTGTCTTGCTCAAGGGCGTATACAGTATTTTTATAAGGAGGGTGGGAAAAAAGAACCATTTCAAATGCGATAATTTTTAAACTTGTACTATAGTCTTTTCGCATTAGGATTAGACGAACATAGTTGATTTAGCAAATAATAGTAAAAAAATTTCACCGAAATTTTCGCATACACTTAAATATTTACTTGTGATTAAGGTCTAGATACTATCATTGAGTTTATGCACATAGAGAAACCATATCTTTTTCAAAAGTAAGTTTCAAATCGTAAAATGTGTTTCTGAAAATGTTGTATGTCCATCAGTTTGATTGTAATAGCTAATACTCAGCTATAGATTTCTAGAAAATTCCTTAGGGGAGAAATTGAAATGTTTTTTCTAGATCAAACACAATGGTTCGTTGCAGTTAATTTTTTCATGGAAAAAAGCTTTTAAACTGTATTTCCTTTAGAACCGTTACTTTTATAACAACTATCTCGTAAATTTTGTCATCAATTTTGTTGAAATTTTAGTCCTGCTATGCCTTAGTTACAAAATATTGAACAAAAATGCATCGAAAAAAGTATTTATTTTTTAATTTCAAAAAATGTTTTGCAAAAATCTGGTCAAATGAATTTTTTAGTCTTTAGCACGAAGGAAACTTGACATAAGAGCAAGTTCATTCCACCCAGTCTTGAAAAAAAGCAGCTATAAAACAAAAAATTATTTAAAAATGTTCTAAAATATACCAAACAGGAAAGTATAAATTTATTACGTCTTATGAAAATTATTTATGTTCTGATTACATAACAGATCCAGTCAAAGTGCCAAAAATTAAAATCTGTTCTGCCCTGTTTTGCAGATACCATTTTAAAAACATTTTTTCATTGTTGGTTTTTTGGTTATATTTGTTGGTTGTATTGATCGGACTACTTAAGTGAGGTAAAAAACAATTGGAAAATTATTATTGACTGTGTAGTTCTTAAAGAGGTTCAACGATCCCCTTCCCCCCTCTTCGAGTACGCCTTTGGCCTTGGTTATTCTCTTTCAAAAATAAAAAAATAAGCTCCTAGACCTAGCACACGTACAGCACTCGGTTGAAAGTAAAACTCGTGGGTAACTTAACCACCGAAATTACATGCACTTTTGCTCTTTAACATGCACCACAACAAGCCATATCAAGCTCAGTGGAGGTGAATAAAGTAATTTAATTTAAAACGGGATCATACTGCTTCAAAAACTCTGCCTTCATATCTATGTTTGAAATACTTTACTGTTACTTTTGTACTTTAATCCTTCAGTTTTCGCTATCGCTTGTACCACACTGCAATTGCTAATGTTCCCATTGAAATGTAGCGACAGGGTATAGTCTTTAATTTCCGCACATCCTTTCTCAGCTGCATTGGAAGGGAACTATGCGTAAGGGGGCTTTTAAAGCACATTACATAGCCCCTTCCATGACAGAAACGTGCAAAAAATTGAAAACAACATAAAAGGCAACCCCATTCAATTCAAATGGCTACGACGACCCAGGTATACATATTTGCAGTTATACCTTAAGCTGATTTGACAATATAGACTCATCTAAATGGCGGCATATAGGGATATCATTTATCTTTAATTCTTTTTATGCATCCCTTTTCTAGCATCCCCAGCATCGGAAGGGATAAAAGCTCAAGCTGCTATGGTGTACTTACAAAAAGTTTGTCCTGCTTTCTTTTATTTTTTTTTTTATTATTTAAATTTTTGAGAGCAGCACAATAAGGGACGCATACAAAAGTCCTTTAGCTAAAACTTCAATGTCTTTTGATATTTTGGTTTTGTACAATTATAACACTTATTCGAGAAGCGGACAACATAATGGCATCAAATAATCAAAGCAAAACATGATGAGGCACACATGTGCACTCTTTGCACAATGAACTGTTTTCCATGGGTTATATGTTTATAGAAGTAAGTATAAGCTTTTATCTCCACCATAAGGTACAGTCGTGTCCTGGAATATAGATGACATTTTAGATAGGCCTCTTCAGAGGTTGTATAATTGCTCCTTTTGAAATTAATTACCTGATAAAATTTGCGAGTGCTTTAGGAAGGTTTTTTATTTGTTGTTTTTGCAGGAATGTGAGTTAAATTGCTTTATCATGGCGAGAGAGGTAGTTATGTCGCCTTTTATTATTATCGTTAAGCGTTTCATTAATTGTGCAGATGTAAGTATATCTAGACCAAGGTATTGAAGCTAAAAATGACCTCTAACTAGGCAATTTTTGTTTTAGATTGTAATAATAAGTAGATTAATTTGGCAAAAATAAAATAAATACTGATAGGTATTTTAGCAGGCAAATTTTATTGAAATATCTTTCAAACTTCATTAAAACAGCAGGCTCTGCAGTATCGTCAGCAGGCTCTGCAGTATCGTCCTAAGGGATTGCTTTAAACTCTCAGATCCTCTATAATTTAAATTTAAATAAATTTCGCAACCACCGTAATTTCAATATTAACAACATCATAATTTCAAACTTCATGAAAGATCGACATTTTCCATTTGGTTTGCAATATATTTAAGCTCTTACTCCACGCACGAATGCAATTGGTTTTAAACAGTCCCGCTACTTATTTGGTACTTAATAGAGTCGCAGATCAGTTACCTTATGTGCGGAAAGTCTTAGTTTCAAAAAAAAAAAGTAAACGAATCTGAAAACTTGAACTTTTAAATTTTAATAATTAATTTATTAAGCTAAAAATATTAACTTTGAAAATTAATTTAAGCAATCCCAGAGTATTTAGAGAAAACATTGGTATTTAAAAAAAAATTGTATAGACAAGGTAACATTAAAGTACGCAAATCGGCTGCCTAGAAACAAATTTCATTTGAGATCCGTAGAGCTCATAACGAGAAAGTCAAAATTAAAAGAAAACAATGATTTAAAACTATTTTCAATTGAAAATGGTTCTAGTTTAATAAAATCGCGTTAAAGTTGTTTTTAAGAAAACCTAAATTTTTTTTCCGATTTTCCAAAGAAGCTGAAGACTCTATCAAGGAGCAGTTTTCTAACCTTATGTATTTATTTATTTATTTATAAACATAACTATCGCTGTATAAAAAGATTTATCTTGTAGCTTATCCGGAGTACCGTGCTCAGTGACCTCAATAGTGAAGTCAGAGAGGAAGACATCTTTGATAGATCAATCGGTAAGTACAGCCTCTACGAAATGACGAAACAAGAATAAACAGCCCGAAGAAAAAATTTAGCGTTCACCTTCTTTGCATACTTCAAGTCCTAAAGCGGACCTTGCACGGTTAGTCAGAGGACGTCAGTCATCCTACACATATAATCTGTCATCAGGCAAAATCAAAAGTGTTTCGATTTTTCGTCAGTCAAATTCACACATTCAGTCTTATTTTTACAAACACTATAAATTTATAGATTGATGTCAAATGACTGACCGTGTAAGGTTCGCTTAAGGATGAAGATCTCCGCTGCGAGTCTATGGGCCTGGTGAATAAAAAAATAAGCTTGTAAGCTAAAACTTGAATTCGTTTTTGTTTTGCGTGAAAAAATCCTAGCGTTTGCCTTAAAATTCAAGTTTTAGATTTAGCTTTTTTTTCTATTCACAAGGCCCTATATATATATACCATTGGCGGAAATAATGCAGTTTTAACAAGAGCAGCGAAAGAAGAATACCATATCGAAAAAAAGGCAATATCATTCTGCTAAGTTCTATATATATACCTACCTGAAGACATGGATTTTGTTCGGATTTATTTCTATCTAAAAATGCCATAGATCCGTCATGAACGGTCTCTTAGCAGCAACCATTTTCTAAAAGAAGAACATAGAAAGCAGAACCAACATTTTTCATTCATACCCAAAAAACATCGGGTTACGACCTTTCCGCCGCCAAACAAGACTAGTAAAATATCTCTTAAATTAAACGTCATTTAAAATATTTACGTTGTAAAATTCACATAATATGAATATAAAATCCAATTAATATATGAGTGTATTATTTTAACCTTTCATACTTCAAAGAGAAATGTTTACACGTGCGTCGCCAAGACTAATTTCCAGCGCAATCAAGTGGCATAACACCCCCATTTTCATGCTAAATCATCCCTCACACTCTACCTTAAAAGAAAATCTTATATTGTAAGTTAGATGGAATTTAAATGGATTTCTTGAAAACTTGTAATATATAGTCACGTGGGCCAGAAGCTGGTAAACAAGGATTTCATTAAGAAACCTAAAGTAAGACTATAAAATATTATGAAGGTATACAAATGCAAAGAAAATTGGTATCCTATACGCCTTTTCGACTTGGCACATTCCTTAAGTTATGATAAGAGAGGAAAATATAGATATACATAGTTTAAAAAAAAATATTCTCAGGTAATGAATGAATAAAGAAGAAGTCAGGCCAACGTTATAACTCTGAAGGACATCATAGCCATCAGGGTTGTATTTTTGTATGTAGTGTAAAGATGTTATCAGGTAAATATATACATATATAGGCAACCTCCTGCCTGTGTCCTGTCCTGCCTTGTCTTGTGTCTGAACAAACATAATGTTCTGTTTTTCTATTCTTGTTTAATGTATGCTTTTTCACCCCTTTTTGAGGAAGTGTCATCATTATCGTTTAGCACGTGAAAAACGGTCACGTTATAGGTATGTAGATAGATGTATTTATTTTAGGAAATGTAAAAGCTGAGACACGAAGATCGAGAGTTTGTTTAAGTAAATATTTTATGCAAACGTCTTATGTCTCAGAAGAGTCGATTCAAGTCGAGACTTAAAATGACATAGTGAATGTATTATACGACATTGAAGTGGCAATATAGGTACTCTTACTATAGTGGCATATAAAATTCAATGGCTACCAAAAGTGGGCCAAAAGCGCTGCTCAATGGTTCCGGCGGGTTCCGGGTTGTCAGCCATTCTGTATTATGGACACAAATATTATTCAAATAGGTTTTCTTTTCTGAGTTGGAAGGGTTATTTTATTTTAAATTAGTTATTTAGCAGAT
>OX578273.1:65456580-65471580 GCA_951217065.1 Baccha elongata | reverse complement strand
TTTCGTGTAAAAAAAAATTCGAGGTTTTAATCAAACCTGACATTACGATGATAGAAAAGACGAAATGCCGTCAGTCGTTCTGTCTGTGCGGATGTTCGGTTGTAAGTTCACCGAGCTACAGCCTAAACGGTTGTACGGATTTTCTTCAAACTTCGTGAGTAGTACGTTTTGGTAATTCCCTAAAGTACAAATTTGAATTTTTGTTTTAGCCCGGCTAAAACGGGTACCTCCCATATAACAGTTTTATTTTTTTCAGAATTTAAGGCCTAATCTAAGCATTCAACACAAGATGGCATTTAAAGTTTTTTGCTAAGCAGCCATTTTATGATAGCTACCATACAACTTTACCCCACATTTAGGCCACTTTTCAACATAATTAAGCTAATTAAATTTTCCCAATTCAATAGTTTGCTACAAGAGCAAGTGCGTGCGACCCAGTCGTGCATTTTATTTTTAATTCCATAGATATTTTAAAAACATGTTGACGACTTTTTTTTTTTTTTTTTTTTATAATAAATTTTCAAGAACAAAAATTATTTATTTATTTTATGGGTTAAGACCTTAGGTAACTTGCCTCAAGAGCAAGTTTGTGCGACCCAGTCAAGCCCTTTTTTTATCCGTAAATTATATTCTAAAGTTATTTGACAAAACGAAAACAATTTCGAAATTTTTTTTTGGTACTAAAGTCTAAATTATTACAGCTAATTACAAAATTCTCTTTCAATTTATCAACCAACTGGCCAATTAAAACTATTTCGATGAGCCTTATTTTCAGCATTCTGCATTTACAGTTGTCTTTATAGATATCCAAGATTCTATCTAATTTCCTCACTTGGCACAGTTTTGATTCCACAGTATTATTAACAAAATAATATCCATAATTTGTCGCTTTGTCGCTTTTATTTAATTATTATAATCATTTAATTCTCTTGAATTGAATGCTGGTGTCCTTGCTGTACACTCTTGAATGAGGTATTACAAATGGGCCTCTAGTAAGAATTTGGTCGGCGTGGCGGCGGGGTGTATGCATTATTCTAAATCTAAAGAATATAATCAACCTAGTTTATTTTAATTACTCAGAAATTTGCATCAAAAAGTATCTTTTTTAGTATTTTGTTATTATATTAATGTTTGTAACAGAACAGGCAATTGCCTAAGTTTGGCAAAATATTTACAACCTGAACAGGTATTTCAATTTAAATACTACTGAATCCTAGAACATTTCATATTTTTATTACTAAAAACAAAAACATCATACAGACAATTTTATTACACTTTATACTTATATACAGTCAAATTCATACTTTCTACAAAAAATAGTTTTCCATTAAATGAATAAACCCATAATAGTAAAGTACCTTTAACAACTTGCAACAGAAAGCCAAAAAATTTCAAAATCATCTGTCTGTGGTTTAAAACTCTGCAGAATCATCAATTTAGTGAATTTATTATGCACTGCACTTTGGGGTTCACATTGTTGCAAATATTCGTACACCCATAAAAGTAATGCTCAATGAACTACAAAAGGATCACACAGAAATCCAGTCTAAATCCCTGCGAATTGATATAACAATTGTTCGAGAGGACATAAAATCTTATCCTTTTTAATCCACCCCAAATGGTGACACACTTTTTCGAAATGTATACATCCTACCCACTCCTGAATCAGAGAAAGGACGACAATGGATAAAGCCTTTCTATTGTGTATTTCTATTCGAAAACAAAGCCAAAAATCTAAGCACCTACAATATCCCTTGCCAAATCAGAATGGAGTCCATAGATATTCTATTTCATCTAGAAAAAAAAAAATGAACATGCAATTGTGCGGCTCAAAGGGATTTTGCTCAAAGGGAAATATTCCAGTTGTCCTGCGAGTCCATCTCTTTAGACTCAAATCGCCTCGGTTCCTATTTGCTTTTTCACAAATGTGTTCTCTGTATATATGATTATTCTTTTTTCTGTACTATCTCATCTTTGTATAGATTGGAAGATTGCGATATGAACATCATGAAGTGACCCACTTATCGAGCGGGCTCCTCAGGGAGTAGGATCAACCCCAAATAATGATGGAACAATATTATGGTTGGAACATTTTCCAATTGGAATCCATGAATACGAGATTACGACGTATGAATAGGAACAGTGTGTTCGTAACAAATTGTCCAGATCACGATAGACATCTTCTTGGCAAATACCATTTCGCATTTGAATGACTGTAAAGGATATTTTTCAGATGGAAATTTTCGATAAGTTTAAAGCCAGGCCAGTCGAAGAAGGTCTGTTCAGGGTTGTATCTTATCCCGCGTAGATAGTTGAACTCACAAAAATGAAATGAGTTTTTCATATTTTTTTTTTTTTTTTTTTTTTTTGTTAAAAAAGCGTTTTCACAAATTCTCCTTTTGGTTTGTCTTTGTTGGTAGAAAACCGAGATCTAAGAACAAACGTATCTAGATTGACCCAGTTCAGGTACATTTTTGTGTTCAATCTGTGAGCTCGCATAGTCATGCTTGCCGACGAATGACGACAACGCGAGGACATCCGAAGTTATCTTTTTGACAGAATCTGATGATGTGTTGTGTTTGTTCGAGAACGAGTAGCTTGATGCTGCAGGAGCAGAATATCCTGGTCCAAGCCAATTGTTTCTACCAATGAATGTGAACTGGGGAGAGGAAGAGGTTAATATACATATACATTTTTTTTGTCGTCAACGGGTTATTTATTTCGCAGGAAGTGGAAATAAAAAATATAAAACAGGGAATTGGGTCTATTTGCTAGAAATCACAATTCTCCATCAATGGATACACTCTGTCGCCTGCGGAGATTTAGGAGTTTCCTTGTTCAGATTTGCATTTTGTTTGGGTTCGTAATAGAGAGCGAAATTCTATCGTTTGTTCTTTCTTTATATTTCAGTTTTTTTTTTGTAGATTGCGGCAGTTGGTTTTATATATAGTTTTGTTAGATACTCGTTTAAGGTCATTTTCAGAGCTTATAAAATTTGCAGAATATGCAAATGAAGATCCTTGAGTATGTTTTTTATATCTAACTATTGGTTAGCTTGGAATATTGTATAACCTACTTTTAGTGGTATTTTATTTTTTTATATCCATTCTACATAGTATGAATATTGAAGGACGAAGACGTCTTTTGTGTGCTCAAGTTAATACTATTTAGCTGACGATGAACAAAATAAAGTTTCATTTTTATTATTTAAATTATTCGTTTTAAAAGAGAAACAAGGTTGTTAAAAGAGAGAATATTCATCGAGATATTTATAGCTTTAAAAATTGCTTAAAAAAAAAATTGTATTCAATAAAAATTACGAAAACTTCTTCTTGAGCCTTAAGTAAAAAAAGAAAAATGAAAATGTTCGCAAGAGAAAAAAATTAATTTTATTAAAGTTTTAAGATAACAATCAAACGTGACATTACGATGGTAGCGAAGTCGAAAAAAGTGGGTCCGGAAAAAAGAGATGACTTGAACAAATTTCAATGCCAGCATTTTGCAAAAAGCTTATTTTTAGTTTAAATTAATTTTTTAATTTATTTTTTTGTTAATTTAATATTTGGAAAACGGTTTCACAATTTTTTTTTATTTTTGTGCATAAAATGCAAACTTTTAAGCACTTTAAATTTGAGTTCCTCAAATTTGTAAAAACTTTGATTTTGGCTTGAATCGTTGTAAAAAAGAAGTTTTAGCATTTTTGTGAAAAATTCATATGACTTATTTTTCTTTTATACCTATTTTAAGAAAATTATTAAATTTATATTTATTAAATTTAATTTTGTTTTCGTCGCAACTTGCCACGCATTTATTATTTATTGTTCTCATTTCGGACAGAATTGGCTAATCTGGTTTGCAATCATGCAAACGGTCACCTGATGGCATAAGTTTCATATTAACAGTCGACTGTTATTTAGTTTCGTTTGCATAGAACCATGATTCACCACCTGTAATGATTTATATATTCAAATTTCGAAGCACTGCGATTAAATTTGCTTATCAAAATTTCGCATTTTGCCACGAGTTGTTAAATTATGTGACATGGTCAAATTATGTTTAACTGGTCGACATTAGAACCTATATCTCTCTCGCCTATTCCGCGTACCGATAGGTATACTTTTTTTCAACGAAAAAAAGAGAAACGATTACCTAAACTTTTGCAAGAAAATTAAATTGAATGAAGTTACTATAAAATATTTAAACGGTTAATTTTTAAACAAAAATTACCATCAACGAGTTCGTATTTTTTACTTGAGATTATAGGTACTATAAGGCAAGTTTTGTATTCGTAAAAAAAAAAGTTTTGAGATAACAATCAAACATGACATTACGATGATAGGGAGCACGAAAAAAGTAGGTCCGACAATTCTGTCTGTCTGTTTGTCTGTCTATCCTACTGGCAGTCTGGATGTATCGACACCTACAGCCTAAACGGTTGGGCCGATTTTCTTCAAACTTGGTATTCTGTATTTTTAGAGTAATATGTCCAGGCGTATTTTTGATTTTTATCCTAGATCTGAAAATAACGGTACCTGCCATATAAACGTAACAGATAATTCAATTTTTCTTGAAAAAATACGATAGATTTTGATAAAATTTAACATGACTGAAAACGGTGATGTTTTTCGACAAACAAATTTTTCACAACTAGATTTTTAACGGTTCCATACAAGCGTTTTAGATTCCATTTACTCGTAAGAAATATGATCGATAATGGTAAAATTTAGTGTGATTGATTTTTTCTAATAATGAAGTTTTTCGTTAGAACTATATTTTTAAAATAACCTTATTAACTTTACCTGTCATATAAAAGCTACAGAAAATCAAATTTTTCTGGAAAAAATATTATCGATTTTGATAAAATTTTGTGTGACTGATTTGCGGCTAATGACGGAGTTTTTCGTTAGAAATTCTGTTTTTTCTCGAAAAAAATACGATTGATTTTGGTAAGATTTTTTATGACTGATTTTTAGCTAATAAGGAAGTTTTTCGTTAGAATTTTTTTTTAAATCACTTTATTAACGGTATACCTGCCATAAAAACGCTATAGAAACTATTTTTACTTCCGATTATTAATTAAAGTTTCTTGCTAAGTATCTTAAGCCAAAGGTTAGTAAACTTACACAAGAGCAAGTTTGTCCGACCCAGTCGTGCCTTTTATTTTTTAATATTTTGTTTATAAAAAATTTAAAAAAAAAAATGGATTGTACAACTTCACGATAAAAAAAAATTGTTTTGTATACACAAAATCTATGTTTTAATTTTCGATGCAAATCTGTAGCATATTGCAACAAAACTTTTTATTTAAAAAAAAAAATTAAAATAGCTTAATCCACTTCAGCAACATCAGTAATGATGTTTCATCCTTCCCTCTACAAAATTCAAAATAAACAATATTAGAAAATCATATTATACCTACCATCAATTTGTACCTGCTCAATATGCACCTGCTGCTCAATAAAGAACAAGTATTGGTCTCGTGCTGAAAAAAAATTGAAGTCTTAGTCAAACTTCACATTACGATAAAGAATCCAAAAAAAATAGATTTTGTTTTTCCATCATAAGTCAGGTCTGTGCGATGTGAGGCTTTGTGTATGTGCGTTTGTTTGTGCATCGAACTACAGCCTGAACAGCCATAAACGGTTTGAAGAATTTACTTCAAATTTCGTAATTAGCACTTTTTGGTGATTTCCTAGAGAAGAAATTCGAATTTTCTTAATTTCGTAACGGGTATAAGAGATAAAAGCCTTGTACAACTGAAAAATCTGGCGTTCATGGCATTTTCTAATATTTTCCCGTTTGAACATATTTTACGTAATAGTTTTTTGAATCCCATAGTTTGCTACATGAGCATGTTCGTGCAATTCAGTCCTGCATTTTTTTTTAAGTTGGAAAACCATTTACATCCAAAGATTCTATTTTATAGGACCACAGCCCCACTGTTATATCTCTCGGTAGTGAATGGAAAATTTAAGAAGTACTTGGATGGTAAAGACAATTACACTTGGATCTTCTATATTAACTCCTCTTTAACCATTGGAAGCAACCATACCATTTCGTGTAGTAAGCTTTTCTCATAACGTTTTTTTTATTTTCTAGACAATGATGAATCGAAACGCAATTTAGTGGCTCCTGGCCCCTGGGTTACAATTCAAGCATAATGTTTCAATATTAAATTTAAAACTCTCAAACAATGGTTAAAATTCTTTTACACTACACAGAAGAAAATGTATACTCTCGCGGATAAATTTAGAAAAAATCTACCAAAATTTAGGGATCGCTCATGATTCGTGCTGAGATTTTTTTCTTTTTATTTGTTCAACTTTATTTGATTTTGCCGATGATTGTTCTCAAACACATGCATAAACACAACATCAAAGTAAAATATATATAGGGTAACTCTATCCGCATTTCATAGTGAAGCCATTCTTGTAAAACCCAATTTGTTATTTACAATTTTTTTAATAATATTTATGATTAGATATAAATATAAACCGCTTTCGTTGACATGTTAAAATGTACATAAACAATTTTTTTTATAAAACTTGCAAAGCAATGCTAGCACGACTCTTCTAGTAATATATTATAAAAAAATACCGGTCACACAAAAAAATTCATACTTTACACATTGATAAAATAATAAGCATCGAGTCAAGATACAAAGAAAATCTATGGATAAATTACCAAAGGTTGTTGCCCCTTTCGCAGACCACGCCTCATAATAAAAGTTATTTGTTGTCCTACAAAGTAAACCACCTCAAATATAATTATTAATGAAAATCCAATGATAATCCCGCAATAATTCCCGATAGTGCCTGTTAAGAAATGTATATATAATTAGTATGGCACATTAGTTTCATATAAAATATTTAGACTTACTAAACGCTTCGAACCATGAATTAGTTACAATCTTTCGGTAAAACTTTGTATATGGTTCAGAAAAGAACACTCTTAACACAGTGACATCATTCTCGTAATGAGACCTGTCATAAAAAATTAGAAACAAAATGGTTATACCAGTAAATCCAGTTTAAATTTCAAAGCAATCCCATTTAACAACTTCATTGATAGTGTGCTAAAGAGTGCTTTATGACATACAAACATCCTCAAAACAAATTTCTGAAAACATGTGTTTTATTTTAAACAGAAAAAATAATCCTTACGGCAAATCAGTTGTTGCAGCAGGGTTTACGGGCACACTATTTAAAAATGCTCTATATTGGACATCATCACAGGACGGTAAACATTGAGGGCAGTACAATGCATCTTCAGTTTCTCTCTCCAGGCCGGGGATGATGTATTTATGTGTGAGAACACTTTTCCATTTAACTATGAAGAAAATTAAAGTACAAAAACTTAGCATAATGTTTTGCAGCAATTTTAAACAATTAAAATCTACTTAATGTAATTTGCCACCGATATTAAAAGGAAGTTAATTAAGGTTGGGTCCACACCGCATAGAACAAAACTAATAAACAAGCAAAACTGCTTTTCTATTTTTTTATACTTATAAATATACACGTTTAAAAATAATGCACAAGCAGGCAAACAAAAACATGTTCGCATGTAATAAACATTACAAAAAAAATTTTTTTAACGAACGTTCAGAAATCAATTTCTTGAAGGGAATTTCTTACAATATTAACTTACCTTAAGTATATGTTTATGGAAGTAAGTAGAAAATCCGGAGGGATTGAAATATAAAAGTGGGGAAACACAGCTTAAACCGATTAAAAATATTTTCCTTTTCGGTTTTAACCTAACTCTTTGTCTTGTATTACATTTTTCTTGATTCAAAGTGCCTGGTGTCCCACTTGTACCCCCAACAGTTGAGATTGGTAAGGGGGACAAGCTTCCCCCCTAGAAGTCCACTGCCTGACCAACTATAGGATTTGGGGTGGGTGCGAGTTTGGGTGGGTGCATGTTTGCAATATTGCGTTCATTTTGGTTGAAAAATATAACTTCACCCAGAAGAGTAAAATAGTTAAGTTGTTTCGCACTCAAAGTGGTTATTTCCGATAGAAATCTCATGTAAAGCTATTTCCCTGCACCGATGATTTTAATATAGAATTTAACGTTCAATAAATTTATTAAAAAAAATTAAACATTTTGAAAATAAAATTTCAATCTTAATTTCGGACTTTTGGGTTTTCGGTCTTTTGGGTTTTCGGGATTTTGGATTTTGGTATTATGTTCGGCTTCCCATTTTTACATGTGACGTTGATATAGTATAGAACTCAATATCAGGTGAGTCATGAGCAATGCGACAAAATGCTAGGGCGTGTAGGTTGCGTTGAGACAAGACAAAAATCGTATGGGAGGGGGGGTCTATTCCCCTCCGTTTAGCCGGGAGGGGCAATTTTCGAAAAAACTGACTTAAAATGGGAAAAAAATTATTTAAAATCAGCGACTTCATTCACAATGCTGTGCGATACGTTTTTGAAAAGCCAATAACTTTTTCTTTCATTCTGTGTTTAAATAAATCTATTCTAAGAAACAGTTTTTGAAATATTAATTTTCAAAGTCAAAATTTTGAAAAAAAAAATTGAAAAAAAAATTTCAAATTCATTTTTTTCAAAATTTTACGTATTTAAGTGCTAATTTTAGTTTCAAAATTCAATGCTGTTATTAATTTTAAGTCTAAATAAGAAAACCGGATGCAAAAATTTTATGTCGTTCTCAAGAAATTAAAAAAAAACCAAAACCACCTTTTTCTAAGAAAAACATTTATTTTTATTGTAACGAAGCAATTTAAGAAGCATTAATCTTAGTTTTTTTAGTTTTTTTTATTCCTTTTATTTTTACTATGTTTTTTATTGGAAGTACTTATAAAAAATTCTCGATATAATCTCCATTGTTTAGAAGGCATATATTATATCTCCTTGTAATGGCTTCACATAAGTTTATGCTTGACAAATTTTCCTGCAATTTGACTCCAGCGACTTCAATTCGTTCCTTCAGTTGTTCCAATGATACTATTTCCACTTCGTAAACATAATTCTTCATAAATCCCCATGCATAGAAATCTAGGGGAGTTAAATCTGGTGACCTAGGCGGCCATTCCGTGGGGCCCCTTCTTCCGATCCAACGGTCACTAAAATGATCATCCAGCCAGTTTCTCACCTGTAAGCTGTAGTGTGCTGGAGCACCATCTTGTTGGTAGATTAAAGTATCTGCTATAACCAATGGAACGCTGTCTAATAAATCGGGTAAAAGGTCTCGTAGGAATTGCAGGTATGATTCTCCATTAATAATGGAATTCAAAAACCGGGGCCCGATCACAGTGTGTCCAACAATACCAAGCCAAACATTACAACTAAAGCGGTGTTGTGATTTGTTTTGTTTTTTTTGTGTGGATTGGCGCTACTCCAATAATGTAAATTGTGGAAGTTAGTAACCCCATCCCTAGTAAACTGTGCTTCATCCGTCCAGAATATTCTTCTAAAATAGTTTTGTTCGGTTTCATTTCTAAGTAGTAATGTTCTACAAAATTCGGTTCTCAATAACTTGTCGTTTGAGGTGAGTTCCTGAACAGGCGTAAAGTGGTACGGGTGTAAATTTTCCGCCCGAAGTACTCGACATGCTCTAGATTGGGACACTCCAAGCATAGTGGATATCCTTCTTGTACTGACGGAGGGATTATTTCGGACTAAATCCAGAATTCTTTCATCTAAGATTCTTGACTCATCAGAAACTGGCCTTTCGCTTCTTCGATGCTCCAGCACTCCATGATCTCTTAGACGTCGGTGGATTCTTGGAAACGTGCTATGATGGGGACACCTCCTATCGGGATATCTTTCAGCGTACAGTCTTTCGGCTTCACGACTTCGACCATTAGCTAAACCGTAGCAGAAATGCATGTCCGTTAATTCTTCTCGGGTGTATGAGCTTGACATCGTTACGTGTTAATGAGTTAATATTCAAATTTGAAATAATTACTAAGCAAAACTGCAATGCCTTTTATTTATCTTGCGTTGCAATTTTCTTTTTTTTTTCATTAAAAAAAAATGCGGTTTTATTGTCCCTATTGTCCCCATAACAGGTAGAACCCATGGGCTGCGGGCAGGCCAAGGCAAAAATATTGACAGGTCAGTTTTCAGAAGTTATCAATGAAAATAATATTAATCCAGGGTTATTCCAAAACTATTTAATTTTATTACGTTCTCATAAAACTCCAATTAAAAAAAAAGTAAAAAAACTAAGATTAATGCTAAATAAATAAATAAATTGCTTCGTTACAATAAAAATAAATGTTTTTCTTAGAAAAAGGTGGTTTTGGTTTTTTTTTAACTTCTTGAGAACGACATAAAATTTTTGCATCCGGTTTTCTTATTTAGACTTAAAATTAATAACAGCATTGAGTTTTGAAATTAAAATTAGCACTTAATTACGTAAAATTTTGAAAAAAATGAATTTGAAATTTTTTTTTCAATTTTTTTTTTTCAAAATGTTTACTTTGAAAATTAATATTTCAAAAACTATTTCTTAGAATAAATTTATTTAAACACAGAATGAATGAAAAAGTTATTGGCTTTTCAAAAACGTATCGCACAGCATTGTGAATGAAGCCGTTGATTTTAAATAATTTTTTTCCCATTTTAAGTCAGTTTTTTCGAAAATTGCCCCTCCCGGCTAAACGGAGGGGAATAGACCCCCCCTCCCATACGATTTTTTTCTTGTCTCAACGCAACCTACACGCCCTAGCATTTTGTCGCATTGCTCATGACTCACCCTGTTTAGATTTAAAAGAATATTTTTTCTATTGGTGTTTCTTAAACCTAACTAATATTCTTTGCTCTGGAGTTAGAGGAAATAATTAAAGCATGACTAATAATAATAATCCACATTCACCAAGTTAAGCAAATTAAAAAACAATTTTGTTTTGCATTATTCGGTATGAACTACAGGCGTTTTCACTTTCTTTGTTTCTGTATAATTTGATTAAAATCGAGCCTAAGACAAAACCTTTGTTTAGTTTATTTGTTTACAAATCAATATTTTTATGATTTCTAGATATACTTTTAAATGAGCTAAAAGCAATATTGTATAATTATATTTCGACAAACTGTCAGAAAATCATAATATTCTTCTATATTGCAGTTGACAGTGTTTCACGTTTTTTTTTTAAATTGTATTTAATGGCAAAAGTTTAACTGTCCAAACTTCGAATAGAAAAAAACCATTACAAGATTTAAGAAGTAAGCTCAGGTGAAAATTAGCTAGGATCCTGGAAATCCTGTATAGGTAGAAAATCGATTCGCCACCCATCGTTAACATTTTAAGCGTCCTTACTGGCATCATTACAGAGCGGAAATTAAAAATCATCCATTAATTACTTAAACGTTAAGAACTCATACTCACAACGATATCTTTGCAAGCATTCCAGATGCCTCAGGGTACAGTACACAGTTTTCGTTCCATTCGGTGTCAGCTCTAGGGGCATATTGAATGGAAGGCAGCTGCAAAGGACAAGGATGCTTTTTATGCGACACCGGGTAACGCAATTATTAAAGCTATATTGAAGGCGTCCCAATATATAGTCATCCGGGCTTTCATCATGAAAATAGCAATTTCTCTGATCACATGCAGATATATAAATTAATATTTATTTATTCTTAAAATATATTCTCTACCTTCTATTTATACATATATATCTATATAGGAAATATTTATATCTAGATGTGTACTTACAGTCTTGGGGCTAAATTGTCTTACAGTATGAACACTGTCGATGACATAGGGTGTAATTGACAGGAAGTTATCCTCCCCATTTGTGATGAAATTTTCTGAAGCACCACCTGAAGAAATATCTGGATATTTATGAGCCGAATGAACTATAACCTGGTAATTTAGATATTAAAATATAAATTTGTATTATTATTTATTTTGCAACTAGGTACTCACTACAGTTCCATCAATTCTAAGCAAAGGATAGTGAATATCCTTGGAACTGGTATTAAGGACTACAATCAAACCCAGATCTGGTTGTGAAAAACGATGTTTTAGCTTGCGGGTGCGATAACTACAAAAGACGTTATATTCATTTACCCAAACTTATGACAATGGAAAGGACAATATTATTTTCTTATCTCACATGTCGTTAAAATTAAAGGTACAACAGTATCCATAGCTGGTCAGAGTTGTTTGAAATGTACGGTTGGAGAAGCATTTAACAGCCTTGCCACCTAAGAAGCATTTAACTAAAAGTTCTCCACATGTAGGAGTGAGCTATAATGAAATTGTATTTTTGATTCATGCTTATTCAATATTAAAAAAACTTAAATCATCTTGAGGTGTATTTTGTTACAAGAAAAAAGAGATGCCTATATGTGTATATAAATAGAAAACCGAAAAGCTCATCAATTCAATTGAATTAAAGTTAGAAATCTTAGAAAAAAAAGATTAACATTTTATTTCGTAAGTTTTCCACGTTTGAAAAAAATAATGCAGATAATCTTGATGTGAATTATGACATCAATCTAAATTTAAAAAAAATAATCTTCTTGAAACACTATTGAAAACATATAAAAACAGAATGAAAACATTTGACTTTTTAACCAATTTAATTTCTTTAGTTGCGATTTTAGTCCAATAAATTAAAACATTGTGTGTGCGTCAAATCCGGTAGTTTTAATTTTTTGCAGACTTGTTTATAATATTGGCCTATTGAATAAAAAATCGAAAAAACCTGCACTCAACCCTCTTTTTTGAGGATGGATATCCACGACATACGACCCTAAAATGATGACCAGAAAAGCAACCTCACAAAACATCTTTTGGATGATTTTTTTCGACTGCAAGAAGGATTGTGGGTCTGTGAGAAAACGTCCATTTGCATGGAAGGCAGAATTAAATTGCTAATTAGTCTGCAGGTACTATGCAGCGGCGTCTCCTGTGGAACTATTATAAATACCAGAAGGCGACGATCTCCGATGTTGACATGGAGTATGTCTTGTGGGCACAAGAAATCTACGATACATCAACATCCCATGATGGAGATATGCAAGTTGATCTTTCTTTGGTTTAAGTGGTGTAAAACACCAGTTTTTTGTTTTAAAGCCAAGTTTCGTGTTCGTGTTAGTGTTACTATCACATTCTTACATATGGTATAATTTCACAAAATGTGTGGGCCTTATTTCACTTTATCAAAGCGCAATAAGGTCAAACTATAATATATTTCTTCATTTCAATAATGCACAGTGAAAAAAAATTGGAATGAATTCGTTACTGAATATGACTCATTGGCTACAATGTTTAGAGGCCGTTACTGTTGCATTCTTCTAGACATAAAAAAGTTAACTTGGATAGACCTACAGGTACAACTATTTGTTAAGAGTGCAAAACATTTTATTAAAAAAAAAAAAACAGTATTAAATAAAACATGTGGCTTTAAAAAAGTTTATTTGAAATTGTAGCGAAAATCGCTAGATCCAGTCAACATAACAAAACGTATAAGTACATTTTATTTACTTACCCGCGCAAGTTTTCTCAATGTGTTGTAATATCTCTCATCGTCAGCAGTATCGTATATATCCAAAAACTGTTGAAATTCATAAACATCAGGAAGTTCTGTCATCGAAAAATCTTTGGTATAAAGTAAACCCAGATATGCTATGTGTTCCATAAAATATTTTTCACTTCTTCTTCCAGGATCGGCCTTGCTTCTAAAAAAAGTAACTTTTTTTTTTAATTTGCTCATCTTATAAATAAAAATTACACACAATTCTGCAGCATATTTTTCAGCTGCCTGTTGCGAAATCCTATTGTTGGAACAAATGGAAACTGCCGGAAATGGCACTTTTTCAATCGGATACAATGGATCGTATAAAGTTGTTGCAAAATATTGTTGGGCAAATTCTGTCCATGCATGCGTTAGAAATACAATTAAAAGACAAATAGAAAATACGTGGACACTAAACCAGATGAATCTAGTGGATATAAATGATTGAAGGAATTAATTTATTATTTTATACATTATTCATTATGACTTTTGGTTATACTTTTCTAAAAATCCATAAGAAGGATCAACCATTTTCGAATAACAAGGCAGCGATATTTGTTCAATGAAATCAACAAAATCCTTGCTAAACCTAGATGTTGCACTATTTTTTCGCTTTGGTGGTATTGTCACCCACCAGGTAATGGAGTTGTCAATGTGGAACTTTGTTACCATTTTAGTATCTGAACAGATACATATCTCAAAGAAAACTAAATGATATTAATGGTATATTATATTTCTGAAGTGACTTTGATTTTCCACCTAATAGTTTTGTCTGGATGATAATGGATTTAAAGCATTAGGACTACCATCATCATTAAGTGTTAATTAGTAAAATAATTTCACTTTCGAAATAATTTTGTGTAGGGTAAGTTCTATGTGTTGTATGAGGTGATTCCATTAAAAATGTCTGTGAGTTATATACTCATAGTTCATAATAACTCTTTTAAAATGAAAATAAAATACTGTATAAAAAAAAATAAAAAAAGAGTATGTATTAGCCACAGTGTATTTTAATTTAAGGACTAGCTATATAATATGCAACTTGCAGTAAGAGCAAGTTTGTTTGTTCTTTTTGGTTGTTCTTGCTAAATTTTTATTGTTTTTTTTTCAAAAATTAAAAATTTACTTAACCAATATTCAACGATAGTGGTGACAACATTTCTAAGTGAGTTTTTGAAATTGTAATTTTGTAAGAAGTTCTTGTAGAGTTACAGTCAAATCTTGAATCACACAAGAAAGGCATCTAATTTTAGCTATGCAAAAGTTTTTAAACCAAAAATGGCAAATTCAAATATGACATCAATGTTAAACATACCTACCCCAGTTAACCTCATCTGAGAAGTAATATTGTGGGATAAAATAATTTCAATTAATATTTTGTTTATTTTCTTCCTACCTATAACGTTAACGTTAACCACAAGTTAATGTGCAAGGTTTTGAATAAATGTTGCGTTCATAGGGTATAACATACAATTTGAAACCCGACGAAAAGTTCTACT